>CM050163.1:298132140-298332617 GCA_027410445.1 Discoglossus pictus
TAGAGGGGTCTGGCTTTCTTGTTCTCATTACACGTTTTCTATTCAGGGTGATCTGTTTAGGTCACTGATAACCCAGGCCTGTGTTTTTGCTCTCCTCTTACAGAGCCATAAAACTTGCTTCCCCCTTCATGACTAATGCCAGAGGATTCCTGCGTGGCTGCCTCTCGAAGCCATATAAATTCTTTAGAATCTTTAACGCTTTGTATATTACAGATATGACTGCATTAACTTTATATTATCTAAGCATAGCCTACTATCCTACTTCTAACAAAGATACATTATTTCAATGTTAATCAAGGACAGTACTATATGCACTTATTACATCTATGATATAACTACATGTATGTATTACACCCATGATATAACTGTTAAGCAAGTCGCTAGCACCTTCTAAACATACATATAATAAATGATTAATCCCAAACAGTCCAGTGGGCCATTCTGTTCATAACACAAACATCTTTTCATTTCATGGCTGCAGTCACCATCTTAAGAAATCTTGGAAAATAAAATCTGTCACTACCTCCTTTTCTTCTCCATCTATGTGCCAGGAACTAAGATTGCTGTTTGCCATGGTATTCAATCTTTTTAACATTGAGCAGCAGGCCAGCTTTCTTCTCTCACCATTTAGTTCTTCCTTATTTTCAGATACAAAATAAGAAAGATAGGTGGCTCTAGGTATATAAAGAAATCTGGGTGTAAACTAGGGGTGCTACTTATGGATATAAATACTTAATGATAATCGTGAAGAGGGAAAGAAAAAGTATCCTTTAGAGCTGAAGTGCACACCCTCTGCCCTAATGACAATATAGAACAGCAAAAAAGTAAAACTTAACGTTTATTAATGAATAAAATTGATATTAAAATACTGAAACACTGACGAGATACTGAGTGGTGAAATCTGGAATATTAATTATGGTAGGACTTCCTAATATGAAGAGTAGACTTATAAAGATATGGATATGTATATTATATCCTCATTCATACAATAATAAGTGACAACAAGTGCTGAAAACAGATACTGTGAGATATTACAAATGAGCAGAAACAAAGGTCCTAATATTAGACCTATGTATTTGCATAGGTGTATATGTCACATATAAAAATAAAGTGACTTGTGCTATTTTATACTGAAAGTGATTGCACTTATAAATATTGCACCTAGGTATAGTATATATGACTATTATTGCAGTCTTATTGAAGTGTCTAGTGCCAATAGTGATAGGAATAAATAATTATACAGGATAAATATAAAGTGCTAGTGCTGAGTAAGGATATACTAATATAATGCCATAGTAGTAATGATTTAAGGGGGGAAGTCCTATTACTGCTGATTAAATCCGTTTCACTACATAAACTGAGGAGCTAGGAGGTAACCCAGGGTTGCACGTATTACGCCACGACGTTGCGCTATGACGTCATACGTAGACGCATAGGCCACGCGCGGTAAACTTAGGAGCTTAGGTGCAGAGGAAACAATACCAACGGACATTCAATTGCAATATTATCCCTACTCTCACTATTACTAATGAAATTATACCCATATATCTAATCATGAAGTAGAGAGGGATACCTCCTAGCTCCTCAGTTTATGTAGTGAAACGGATTTAATCAGCAGTAATAGGACTTCCCCCCTTAAATCATTACTACTATGGCATTATATTAGTATATCCTTACTCAGCACTAGCAATTTATATTTATCCTGTATAATTATTTATTCCTATCACTATTGGCACTAGACACTTCAATAAGACTGCAATAATCGTCATATGTACTATACCTAGGTGCAATATTTATAAGTGCAATCACTTTCAGTATAAAATAGCACAAGTCACTTTATTTTTATATGTGACATATACACCTATGCAAATACATAGATCTAATATTAGGACCTTTGTTTCTGCTCATTTGTAATATCTCACAGTATCTGTTTTCAGCACTTGTTGTCACTTATTATTGTATGAATGAGGATATAATATACATATCCATATCTTTATAAGTCTACTCTTCATATTAGGAAGTCCTACCATAATTAATATTCCAGATTTCACCACTCTCAGTATCTCGTCAGTGTTTCAGTATTTTAATATCAATTTTATTCATTAATAAACGTTAAGTTTTACTTTTTTGCTGTTCTATATTGTCATTAGGGCAGAGGGTGTGCACTTCAGCTCTAAAGGATACTTTTTCTTTCCCTCTTCACGATTATCTTCCTTATTTTCAGCCATCAAGTAGTATCATCCATGCATCTGAGGTTGTTTATATTTCTTCCAGTAATATTGACTCCGGCTTTGGATTCTTCTAGCCCGTCCTTACGCATTATGTACTCTGCATATAAGTTGAATAAATATTATTATTATTAATGTTTATTTGTAACCCACCAACATATTCCGTAGCACTGTACATAAGATAAGTTCCAGGCAAAAGGTAAAGACAAATCAACACATATCAAAGCAAGGAGGGACCTGTCTTTGAGCCTCGAATCCAGTGTCCATGGTGCTTTCCCCAAAGCATCCTGCAGGATTGAAACTCGCAGACTTACAACTTAAAGGTATTGTGAGTGGTAAAGTAAGGGAGTGAGAGGTGCTGACTGTGTTAGGGTGGAATGTGATACACTTCTTTAAAGAGATGCATTTTTAGTGAGGTTTTGAATGTTTTGAGGCAGGAGGATAATCTGGTGGAGTGAGGCAAAGAGTTCCAGAGAATAGGGGCAGCACAAGAAAAGTCCTGAAGGCGAGAGTGAGAGGAAGTGACAAGAGTGGTAGAAAGAAGAAGGTCATTAGCAGAACAAAGAGGCCTTGGGGGAATATTTGGAGATGAGAGCAGAGATGTACGGGGGTGCGCTGTTGTTGAGGGCTTTGTAAGTTAGGGTCATTATTTTAAATTTAATTCTGCAGGCTAAGGGAAGCCAGTGGAGTGATTGACAGAGAGGTGATGCCGACACTGAACATTGTGTATGGAAGATGAGTCTAGCAGAGGCGTTCATTATTGATTGAAGTGGGGATAGTCGGTGGTTGGTTAGGCCAGCAAGAAGCGTGTTACAGTAGTCAAGTCGAGTGATGATGAGAGAGTGTATTAGGATTTTAGTTGTGTCTTGTATAACATAGTGGCAAATTCTGGAGATGTTTTTTAGATGGAGAAGGCAAGATTTTGTTAGTGACTGTATGTGACAGTAGAACCCCAAGGCAACGGGCGTGGGAGGTGGGAGTGATGATGTCGTTGTTGACAGTGAGAGAGATGTGAGGAATTGGTGCTAGGTTACAATAAGGTGACAATATACAACCTTGTTGTGCTCCTTTTCAAATCTTGAACCATTTGGATGTTTCATGCTCTGTTCTGACTGTGGCTTTTTGGTCCACATACAGATTGCTCAGGAGGCAGATGAGATGATCTGGTACTTCCATCTCTTTAAGAACTTGTCACAGTTATTTGTGATCCACTCAGTCAAAGGCTTTAGAATAAGTATATGCTTTTCTTGAACTCTCTTGCTTTCTCTATTATCCAGCGGACATTGACAATTTGATCTCTTGTGCCTCTTCCTCTGTGGAACCGGGCCTGCACACCTGGTAGTTCCTTGTCCATATATTGTTAGAGTCGAGCTTGTAGGATCTTCAGCATTACCTTGGTGCCATGTACAATTAGTGCAATTGTTTTATAGTTGGAGCACTCTTTGGCACTGCCTTTTTTGGATTGGTATATAGAATGAACTTTTCTAGTCTATTGGCCACTGTTGAGTTTTCCAAATTTGTTGACATAAGGCAAGCAACACTTTCTCAGCAACATCTTCTCGGATTTTGGACAGTTCTGCTGGGATACCCTTACCTCCTGCATCCTTATCAGTAAAACATCCTAGGGCCCATCCCACTTCACTCTTCAAGATTCAGGCTCCAGCTCATTGGACAAACTATCTTCTGTATACCCCTGCCACCTCTTCTTTATCTGATCTTCTTCTGTTAAGTCCCTACCATTTTTGTCTTTTATCACGACCATTTTGGCATTAAAGCTTCCTTTGAGTTCCCCAATTTTCTTGAAGAGATCTCTTAACTTTGCCATTGTTATCTTCTTCTATATCATTACATCTCTCATTAAATAATGTATAAAATATATATAATATATAATCAGTTAATACAAAATCTCACACAGACTCATTCACTTACGCTTCAAGTCTCAGAAAAGCATAAATAATATTTTTTTTTTTTTAGATTAGGCCCTTGGTAAATAGGATTATTTTATATGGCATTGTATTTCTCTAAGCTCTGCATTATGGGATGTTTTATTTTTGTTTTTTAGAGGAGGAGATCTTAAATTCTTTTTGCCTTCTTGTATTTTACAAGATAACGTGCTGAGATAAGAAACTAGTACCAATATAATTTATGCTGTGATAAGATAGGTATGATGAGTATTCATATCATTTGTTTTATGACTTCTTATCCTCTGTTATAAAAATGGACCACCGTAGTTTTGCAAAATCTTCACATGCTTATTTCGTATGTTACAACATAACAACATTAGCAGCTATGCAAAACATAAACAAAAAATCATATATTTAAAAAATTGGGGAATTCTTAGACTGCTAGCGTGTCTGTAGCTTAATGGAGGGGTTACCTTATAGCAGCTTGCTCATCCATACAACTCTATTGTCAAGTGTGCTACTTTGAGAGCACTAATTTAAGATCTTATATGAATCCAGAGTTCCTTGGGGATGAAAGGCAAATGTCTGTCATCATTAAAGCAACATGGAACACAATCCTTTTTTTTTTATATTTTTTTTTTAAATAGTCTTTTATTAGAAGGCAAATGCACAATAAAACATTTAACACAACTGTAGTTAGTCAGTTAAGATATACTAACATGTACAATACAATATTTTCCCATCATAGACTGACTAGGCCTTCCATTTTTCCTTTTTTAGTTATTAAGGTAACATGAGTCACAGTTGACATTTCAATGGAAATAACATAACAAAATGAAAAGAGAGACAGAAAGAAAAAATAAAAATAAAAATAAAAATAAATAATAAAAATAAAAAATCAGAAAAGAAAAAGAGAACAACAACACAAGATAAAACATCCAATGAGCACAAATAAAGAAGAGAATGCTATAATTATCAGAATAATTAGCTAGACCATTACACTGCTATCTTCACATAAAGTATAGAGCTTAATCTTGTATATCCACCCCTAAGAGCACACAACACATACCTCGTTAAAGACATCCCAGTACAGCCGACACCCACCTCCACCGCTCTGTCAGCAGATTTCCGGACCCCCCCCTCGCCTCCAGCTCCTCCACCAGGTCTCCTTTGCCAAAGTGTAGATATTGTATGATATGCTATGTTGTCATACTAAGGGAATACTGAATGAAGAAGCCAACCAGGGATCCCAAATTGCTTGGAATTGGGTAATGTCGTCTAGTATGACATAAGTTAACCGCTCATTTATAAGTAAATGATTGATCTTACCAATCACCTCCGTAAAGTTAAGAGTCTCTTTCTTCCAACTCCTGGCTATGTGTGTCTTAGCAGCTAACGCCATTAATTGGTATAGTTTATTCTGCGTTTTAGATAAATCCGTAACACGAATCCCTAGCAAACAAGACTCCATTGAGGGCGTAACTGCCTTGTGGAAGAGTGCGGAGGCTAATTGGGCTAATTGCCCCCAAATTTTCTGAACGGATGGACATGACCACCATGTGTGTATATGATCCCCTATACTTTGGCACCCCCTAAAGCATTTATTGCTCTCTGACGGTTTGAATTTCTGTAATTTGTCAGGTGTACAGTAGACTCTATGCAAAACTTTGATGGACGTCTCCAGTAAGGCCGAATTAAGAGAACCTCTAGAGAGATTGGAGCAGGATTCTGACCATTTACCCCAGTCCCACTCCACCCCAAGATCCCTCTCCCATTGTATAAAATACCTGGGTTTTTGGTCGCTTGTAGAGTTAAGAAAGGTGTCGTAAAGTGAACCCAGAATACCCTTGGTAAGGGGTAGACTTTTACATATAACAGACATCCAGGAGGCCTTAGGATGTCCAAGTTCTCTTGAGGTCTTACTGACCCAGCTCCTAATTTTCAAATAATTATAGAATTCTGTGACAGGTAGGTCGTGGGTTGTACAGAATTGGTCGTATGTCAGCAAGCTATCGCTCAGAAACCAGCTCCCTACGCGGTCCAAGTTTCTAGAAGTCCACCAGAATCTAGAGATGTCATTCGAGTCTGCCAGGATTTGTGGAAAAGACATGACTGACATCATTGGGGATAGTCCTGTAGGGAGTAACCGCCTGGATTTAGAGTTGGCCCACCCCCATGCACGAAGGGTTTGTGAAATCATGGGATTTTGATGGGTTGTGAATGGGGCTAGTTCTTTTGGGATCCATATCAGCTTATCCCAACTGTGGGGGAACATTTGCTGGTTTTCCATAAAAACCCAGGCTGGCTGATGTGTTTTAGAGTGTGCCCTGGGAAGGTGGGCCAATTGAGCGGCTTTAAGATATAGCTTTAAATTCGGGCAAGCAAGTCCTCCTCTATTTTTCTGCCTATACATCACCTGTCTAGAGATACGAGGGCGTTTATTTCCCCATATAAACCTAAACATGTTATTCTGGAACCTGTCAAGGTCTGTAGGTGAGATTGGGATGGGAATGGTACGAAAGAGATACAGAATTTTGGGTAGAATGCTCATTTTAGCCGCCGCTATGCGACCCGTCCAAGAAATGTTGTAGTTCGTCCATCTCTGCATGTCATCGGTCAAAGATTTGTATATAGGCGGGAAGTTAGCCTTATATAGGTCAGCTATATTAGATGTAAGTTTGACTCCTAGGTATTTTACATGGCGTGCGGGCCATACAAAATTATAGTCAGATTTGAGAGAGTCAATCTCTGATTGTGCCATACCCAACCCCATTGCTTCCGTTTTCTCTACATTCAGTTTAAGACCTGAGATATTACTAAATTCGGTTATAGTTGACATAAGAGTTGGGATCGATTGAAGGGGCTTGGTCAAGGTGCATAATATATCGTCAGCAAAAAGAGAGCATTTAAAGTGCTGATGACCCACTGGAATCCCAAAGATGCCTGCATGAGATCTAATCGCCTGTGCAAGAGGTTCCATGGCAAGCGCAAATAGTAGTGGTGAGAGTGGGCACCCCTGTCTGGTCCCTCTTTGAATATGAATATTTGCCCTGCGCTCTCCTGGCAGCTTCAAGTTGGCTGTTGGGGAGTTATAGTAGCTCCTTAGCAAGTTAATGAAACGTCCTCTAAATCCAAACTTGTCAAGTATTTTATATAAATACGGCCATTCGACCGTATCAAAAGCCTTTTCAATGTCCAGAGCTAGAAGACACATTGGAGTATGAGTTTTATGTGCTATATACTGAGAATTTAAGACCCTCCTGACATTGTCCCCTGCTTCTCTGAAAGGGATAAACCCCGCCTGATCCTTATGGATTAAGTCTGGTAAAAATTTAGATATACGGTTAGCCATAATTTTGGCTAAGATCTTGACATCTCCATTAATCAGCGAGATAGGACGATAATTTTTAATCTCTAGATTATCCCTACCCTCCTTAGGAAACACAACTAGATCAGCATGATTTAGTTCAGGGGGCATGGATTCTCCATTCAATATAGCATTGAAGAGGAGCGTTAAATAGGGGGTTAGCAAGTGTTCAAATTTTTTGTAATATAGGTTTGTGAGGCCATCCGGCCCTGGGGATTTACCTAATTTAAGACCTTGGATAGTGGTTCTAACCTCTTCGTGAGAAACCTCCGCATTCAAGTCAGCCAAATGGTGATCTAATAACACTGGAAGGTCCTGAGTGCTAAGAAACGAGTGTATGTCCGCCTCACTGCATTGAGACTGGGAGGAGTAAATTTGTTGATAAAATTTTTTAAATGCCTTTTGAATGTCATTAGGGCTATATGAGATTTGGCCATCAGCCATCCTAATCTGAGTGGTTCTATGTCGTGAAAATTTATTGCTAAGCCTTCTAGCTAAAAGAGAATCCGGCTTATTCGCCTTCCAATAATAAAGATGTTTTGTCCTTCTCATCGCCTGTTCAGTACGATGTGACAGTATACCGTCAAGCTCTAGCCTGGTTTTATCAATTAGCTTACGTCCCGTAGAAGAGGGATTTTGTTGGTTTGATCCCTCCAGTCTCTTTAATGTCGCCGTTAGATCTGCCTCCTTCTGCCTAAGAGCTTTTCTCTGGGAGGAGGCCAGTTTAATACAGGTTCCCCTGATATAGGCCTTATGGGTGACCCAAAGCCAGCCGGCTCCGGTCTCAGGGGAGACATTAGTCTCAAAAAAGACCCTTAAATCATTGGCTATTGTTTCCCTGCTACTTGGGTTAGATAACAGGGACTCATTCATTCTCCAAGTATAGGGGGGTCGTAGGTTAGGGCCCAAGTCCACCTCAATAAGTACCAGGGAGTGATCCGACCAGGGGCAGGGGACAATGTCCGATTTTAAGATCGAGTCAAATAAAGATGTGCTAGTAAGGAAAGTGTCAATCCGAGAGTAAGTCAAATGGGTTGAAGAAAAAAATGTATATTCTCTATCCCCTGGGTGAAGCCCCCTCCAGGCATCGACCAACCCCAATCTGTTAAGTAGAAGCTTAATCCGTTTTATTTTGTTGGAAAACCTACAGCTAGCAGGGGTCCCTGACCTGTCTAAAGTCGGATCTAAAGTTAGATTTAGATCCCCCCCAATTATCAGTCTACCCAGGTCTTGAGACTCAATCCTCTTCAATAAGGAGATTAGAACCGCATAGGGAGAGGTTGTAGGAGAGTACAGGGAGACTAGTGTAGTTCTAACCCCCCCAATCGTGCCAGTCACCAGAACATAGTTACCCTCCCCATCTATCTTTGTGTTCTCTACCTGGAAAGGAAAGTTTTTATGTAGCAGAATTGCACACCCCGCTCTCTTAGTGGGAAGAGTGGCCAGGTAGTAGGTGGGATATTCCTTGTGCAAGAATGTAGGCTTGTTGTCCTGGGAGAAGTGGGTTTCCTGCATGAAGATGACTGCCGGTTTGTGTTGTTTATAAAATGTGAAGGCTTTCCTCCTCTTAAAGGGGGAGTTAAATCCCTTCACATTATGGGTTAACAGAGTATACTTAGAGGTAGCCATTGCAAGATAAGAGTAAGACCCTAGCTGTGTGTGTCATTACCTGATAGCTGGTGCCATACCAAGCAAGGCGGGAGGGAGCCCGGAAAGCCAGCTTCTGCCAAGGGAGTCGGATAGCAGCTGCCTGAGATGTCGTCCTGCCCTCAAACAGAGATTTAAATGCAGAAAAGAATAGTGTTAGCTTTAGTCTATTAAGGTAAAAACATTTAAATAAGCAGATAAACAGTGTCAAGTTCACAGTAAGCAGTTCTCTAAGGCTATAACTATGAAGTTGTTGAACTAAAAACATGAAATAACAATCACTTTTAACTAGTACTCCTCCTCCAAGACTCTAAGCAAGGAGAAGAAATCGTCCACTTAAGGTGGGAACACAATCCAGCAGGCTGTACAATCAATGATGAGCTTATAACCTAAACTACACAACCTTTTGAACCAAATCTTAAGGCAAAATAGGTTTACATCTAACATTCTAATTGGCATCAAGAATTACGTTATGAAAGTCCGCTCCAGGTAGGATCTAGTCCGGACGTGAGCTCGCCCTTGGGTCAGCCATTTGACTAGCATCCCCCGTGCAGGCCCTGTGTCCAGCACCCGGACCCCTTGCACTGTCCAGAGTAAGTTTCATTCCCCCCTGAGGGGAAGCGTGTTTACTGTGGACTTGGGCTGCCACCAACGTCCATTGTCTCTTAGGGATAGGCGGTTGAGATTGCTCTTGCCGTGGTTCCTGCAGTTCCCCAGAGTAAAGCTGCAAGCGGTGTAGCACCGACAAGCAGTCCTCCAGTGTACGTGTAGTGTAAGTCGTACCCTTGAAATTGAAGGAAAGGGCAAATGGAAAGTTCCATCGGTACTGAATTTTGTGGTGAAGCAAGATTGTAAGAGCCGGTTTCATTAGCCTCCTTTTGTTGAGGGTGTCAGGGGACAGGTCGGCATAAATCTGCAAAGGGGAGTCGTCCGGGCCCTTAACAGTGTGTAGCTTCCTTGTAGCCGAGAGTAGAGTGTCTCTAGCTTGCTGCCTCAGGAATCTTACAATGACATCTTTCGGAGCATCCGGACTCCTCATGCCTCCTAGAGCCCTATGAGCTCGCTCAATTTCCCACATGCTTTCATCCTGATCAGGAAGAATTGCAGCCACAGTGTCTCTTAGGTATTGGGTTAGATCTTGTATGGCTCTTGGTATGCCGCGGATGCGTATGTTGTGGCGGCGCGAGCGGTTTTCTAGATCCTCTATCTTATCTGCGAGTTCAGAAACCTGGTAAGTGTTTTGAGCTATCGATGTCCTGTCCTTTTCCTGAGCGTCCGCCAATTGGTCAGTCATATCTTCCAAAAGTTGGGTACGCTGGCCCAATTCCCTCAGATCCTGTCTCAGGGGATCAATCGCCTTAGCCAAGAGTCTTTCAATTGTAGCCACAGCCTTGTCTGATAGGTCTAATTGCTGGTGGGGTCCCTTGGGCCGCCCTTCCTGATCTGAGTCTTCAGAGCGTTCAGAGAGAGAGTCTGCCAAGGGTGGACGCTGGGTCGCTCTTGGCTGAAAATGATCCTGTATACCCTTGGCCGGGGTGACTCGCTTGGGCTTCGGCATCTTGGCCTTGAGGTTGAGACTGTCGGCAAAATTCCCGCTGTGAAATCAATATGCAGGGTGCGAGGAGCTAGTGCAGTGAGCGCTGGGCTCAACCATCTATTGCCTCCGCCAAGGGTGGTATGCCAGTTCCATATGTGTAAGGAAGATGTCTGCTAGAAGAATTGCTGGATTATGTCCCCATTTAGCTCTTAGCCCATGGTAGGGGCGTGCCCTTCAGTCAGGTCCAGCAGTTGCCTGGAACTCCTGAAGCAATCTCTATATGGCAATGAGAGTCAGGATTGCCAACAAATTCCAGGGATACTGAGTCAGCTTATTGGAGCCAGCTTGATGATCGTAGCTTCTCAGGCGCCAATTTGAGTAAGGCAAGATACTGTTGAACTCTGCGTGCAGCATGCGGCGGCTGGTATACCAGCTCTGCTCTCAATGAAAGTACTGTATTCACCTGCTTGTTATTCACTGATAGCCAAAGTCTTGCTGCAATACTCCCAATGGCCGCCAGGCGGCAGTGCAGCTAAAGATATGCAAACAGTTCAACACAGTCCATGGACAGAATGCACTTACACAATCATTACACAGACCCTTAAGGATTCAACAGTCCTGTGCATTCACTTGAAGGCATATAAAGATAGTATTAAGTAATGTGTAAAGGCAGGCTCTTGTAAAAAGGAGCAAGGGTATGAGAAATGGTCCCAGTGAGACTCCCACTTCAATTAGCTCTTACACAGTCCTCCTGTACAGTCCACTTGAGGGGGGCAGAATAAAAAAACAGCAGAAAATAGAGGGCACACTTGCCTTGATGCCTCTGTGCTGGGTCTGTTAAGGCTTCTCTCTCTCTCCCTGGGCAAGAAGGGGTGCAGCCTGCCAGAAAATCTTTTTTTTATATTTAAAAGCGCATGCTTTAAACATTAGAACATATTAAATAAATATTGTTTAATCTTCACTGGAACTAACAGAAAGTGTAGAGCATACATACCTCAGTAGATTTAAATGCCAGACAAGTATATAAATCTATATTACTGGCAGATAGGGGCAGGCCCCAGATCAGTTAAACATCATTTGAGAAAAGAACACACACAATGGTACATTATCAAATACCATCTTTCAGGTGAAGCCAAGAAAGAAACCTGCTTTCAATGTCTCTTTAAAGAAAAACTGAATAGAATAGTTAAAAATTATTTATTTTAAACTGTGTAAAAAACATTTTGTATGTTATCAAGACAAGTACTTCAAAAGAGCATACTATAAATCCTAATGGTGTGTTTTAGTGATATATGCTATCGGTAGTAATGAGAGACAGTAACAGGTGGAGACTGAAGAAGGCATGGAGAGAGTGTGCACATGTAAAGGGGCCTAGTGAGGGTGGGGGAGGACGTGGGCACTCAGATGGGCGTTGGGGTTGCCTTTTTTGTCTTCGTCCTGGGAGCCAGATTATCATCCCTGGACTCCCTCCTTCCTCTTGCCATGCTAAAGGAAATTAATTACGGAGGGACAGGGGGCAGCCTTGCTCTTTTTACCAGAAGTAAAAAGGACCAGTGCTATGCCCCGAGCTATAAGGGGACAACTTGGCACATCTGGGTCAGGCAGTTTATGGAAAGGTATACGGGAGAAGCAGGGTCATCTGCAAATAAACTCTCTACGGGGCCACCTGAGACACATGCTTTAATATATACAATCCAGGAGTGACTCTTTAGTTGTATAGATTTTTAGTTATTTAGATATCTGGTTCTATTCTGGTATCAGCTGTTAGAGGAGACAACACCTGGACAGACTCTTATGCTCTAATATAGATGCTCCTGTCTGCATAGTACTGGACACACTAAGGACCATATTCAATTCCAAGCCTGCAACTCGATCACAGACAGTCGAATGTCTGTGAGTCAGTTGCGGGCCCCAAGCCAAAACCGTAAACAATGCACTGGTTCGTAGAACTTCAGGGAGGGAACATGATCAATTCAGCAAGCCCATAACTGCCCATTTCGAATCAGCAAGTAAAACAGGGAGGTTACATGTCAACCAATTAGGTTTGGGGGACCGATATGCGATCAGACTCGCAAACCCGAAAAATAAAGAATTATGAAAATTAATGTCAATACTGTTCTAGTCCATGTTGGTGGCCTGATATGTATCAACTCATTGATACCCGAGATCGATTTTGCCCTCTCTGCTATCACCATACCTTCTCTCTCTCTTATACTCCTTCTCCCAAACTTATCCTGTATATGTATTGTCATAAACCATTCAACTAATTCAATGATCAAAGTGGAAATGTTGTTGTCATCAACCCTTCAATAGTTGAAAGCACTTTGGATAACAGTGCTACACAAACGTAAAATATATCATTTATGATTAGGATAATGGCTTGTTTCAAAATTGTGTTTCTGTCAAGCAGAACATCCAGCATGTTATGTCATACATGTTGAGCAATATCAGTCATAAGAACACCTCACATATGCCTGAAGGACATCTGCTTGCAATGACCACTTCACCTCATCAGGTACTGTACTGAATCCCATGGATCACATTAGAGGGTTTAACACATTGCTTATCCAATGATGAAGTTTATGAATAGTGTCCAGCAATCTAACTCATCTTCAAGTAAGGCTACCACAACAGTGAGGTACACTAGTCCTGCCCCAATGCTTGGCTACCATACACAGGGCCATTTACCTCACTGTAAGTGCTCTTCATGATGGAAAAGAGCACAAGATTCTATGTTAAAATTATCTATTTGTTTAACGTCTGTTTACAAACACACTGTAGCTTGTCTACCGGCTGGTCCATGATTAATAACATATGAGGACACTGTGCTGTGAAGGCTCCATGAAGACAAAGATTTATTATAGTTTTCCCTAAACTCAGGAATGCAGGGAGCAGTTAATCCAAAACTGACATTTTGGGTGTTTCCATCATTTCCTTCTCTGCACAGATGTATTATTCGATGGCTAACTCTTTTTCTTTGCTTATGCTCACTGCACAGAGCTGTTGCTGTGGGTCTGTCTAGAGGCAGCCAGTGACATATGAAATAGATTTAATTTATTAATTTCTTAGTGAAAAATGGAAATATATAAAAAATTCAAAAGTATTTCAACATGCTTTTAGGATATCAACAAACACATTTGGAAAAGAAACTATTCAAAAATGTGGTCATTGCTTCCAGGAATTAAGAATTGTTTGGAATACATATACTGTAATAAGGATATTTTGATTACCAAGCAGCTGTTCTAATATATCTTCACATTATGGTTTGCCAACAAAGAATTTGGGGGCACAGCCTAGTGAAAATACACAGAGCTGTCCAGGCAAACCATGAAGGCTGCAAAGGGTGGGCATTTGGATTAAATGGATACCTTTGCCTTCTCTTTCAGTGACAGGCTTGAGAACTGTGACAGCTATGGTTGGTTCTGCAAAATTAATGTTGGGCCCTTAATGAAGGGCAATGCTGTTGAGGCATGGATTATAAATGCACTAATGCTGCATAAAAACATATGTCAGCCAAACAAAAGACCAAGCCATTACCAGAGATCCTCCAAAGAAGGGGAAGCACCCCAGTGATAATCATAATGCTTTTGTGGCCTGCATTGTACCCCCAAAAGCCTGATGAAGCTATTTTCCAAGTTGGTGTCAGAATTCATTTTCAGGAATCCATATCCATGACACTTTTGAGAAACTTCTGCCAGACAAGTGGCCAGGCCCGAGTCGATCTTTTTGGAGCCCCTAGACAGTAAAGTGGAGGAGCTCCTGTGAGTGCGTGCGCAAAGTGTGCACGCACCCATTTTTCCTTCCGCTATATTGCAGTGTGAGCAAATTGCAGATTTCCACCATTTTTACAGCATAGCTATTCATACACACGCCAAGCTATTACTTGTTCACATACTCTCCCTCTCTCGCCTCCTCCCTTCTCTCTCTCCCGCTCTTTCTCCTCTCTCTAACCATGTCTTTCTCTATCTCCCTTTTTCTCTTTCTCCCCGTTTTATTTCTCTCCCCTCTCTCACGCTCTCCCTCCCTTCTCTTTCTCTCACTCTCTCTCCCTTAACACTCTCTTTCTATCTCCCTCTCTCTTTTTTCCTCCCTTTCAACCTATTTCTACCTCTCCCTCTTCCCTTCTCTTTCTCTCCCTCTCTCTCCTCTCCCTCTTTCTATGTCTCTCTCTACCTCTCTATCTCCCCTATCTTTCTCTCCACCCTCTGTCTCTCTCTCTTTCCCCCACTCTCTCCACCTCTTCCCCTCTTTCTCATCCTCTCTCTCCCATCTCTCGCTCTCTCCCATTTCTCGCTCTCTCCTTCCCCACACTTTCTCTGTCTCTCTCCCCTATCTCAATGTCCCCCACTCTCTCTCCCTCCCTCGCTTTCTCCCCTTCTCTCTCTTCTCCTTTCCCTCCCCCTTCCTCTCTCTCTCCCCTTTCTCTCCCTATCTCCCCTCCCTCTTTCTATGTCTCTCTCTATCTCTCCCCCCACTGTCTCTTTCTCCCTCTCTCCACCCACTCCCTCACCATATTACTCTCTCTCTCTCCCTTCCTCTTTCCCTTTCTTTCTCTTCCTCTCTCACTATTTCTATCTCTCTCCCCTCCCTCTTTCTCTCCCATCTCTCCCTCTCTTTCTCTTCCCCTCTCTTCCTTTTTCTGTCTCCCTCTATCTCTCTCTCACCCTCTCTTTCTCCTCCCTCTCTCTCCTCTCCCTCTTTCTTCACCCTCTCTCTCCCTCCTTCTCTCTCCCTTTCCTCTTCCTCTCTCTCCCTCCCTCTCCCCACTCTCCCTCCACTCTCTCCCTCTTTTCCCTCTTTCTTTCCCCCTCCCTCTCTCTACCTCACCCTCTCCCTATTCACTCTCCATCTCTCTCCCCCTCTGTCTCTCTATTTCCCTCCCTCTCTCCTACTCTCCTCCCACTCCCTCACCATATTTCTCTCCCTCCCTCTTACCCTCTTTTCTCTTCCTCACGCTCCCTATTTCTATCTCTCCCTCTTTCCTCTCCCTCTTTCTCTCCATCTCTCCCTCCCCCACTCTCTATCTTCCTGTCTCTTTCTCTTCCCTCCCTCTCTCTTTCTTTCACCCTCTCTCTTTCTCTCCCCTCCCTCTTCTCTCTCCCTCACCCTCCCTCTCTTTCTCTCCCCCTTCCTCTCTCTACCTCACCCTCCCTCCCTCTCACACACATGTACATGCCTCTCACTTCATCACAGCTCCTGCCTAAATCTTGTGTTGAAGTTCTCCTGCCACTGTTTGTACCCAGCTTTGTTGCCATGTCTTCGCAGGGGAAGGCTTCCTCTCCCTGCTCTCTGTGCAGGGGGCAGGTTTAGGCTTCCTGCAGTGTAATCTGAGCTTCTTGTCTGGAGCTCAGTGTTAACTCCGGCAGCTCTGTCTGTTTTCAGAGGAAGCAGGCACTGCACAATGAAGAACACGTGAAGTGGGGATTTGGAGGGTGTCTGTGGTGGAAGATGAGGTGATAATGAGACGCCCCTCTCAGAGATGCGCCTGTAGGCAGGAGCCTACCTTGCCTAATGGATGATCCGGCCCTGCAAGTGGAAACTATTTTTTTTTATTTTTTTATAATTTTTATTGAAAGGCATATGCAATATTACATCATATTTAACAGTTTTTATTTCAGACATGCTTCTTTTTTTCACAATAAAGTATTTCACTATCTAAGCTGACCAAGCCTTTTCATGTTATGTTTTTAATTATTATTAAACAATAACAGTCTCTATATAAAAAAATATAAAATAAACAGTCATATAAACTTCAACAAATAAACACAGCTAAGTATAGCAGAGAAAAAAAAAGAGATTTTCAATATAACTCCTATAGGCATTTTTAAATGAGATCTCTAACTCATTTATTAAGACCTAAGTATGCACTTTGGTTAGGTAGCTTTAGGTTTGTCTGTCAAAGTAGTTACCTCCTTTCCAGCCACTCTTTTTGTAAGAGAAATCCTGAGTCAAGCCTCCTCCATCTCAAGTCCTCACCTCGTTGGGTTGTACTGAAACTCTAGAGTCAATTTAGTGGGACACTTGGAGGTGACTCCAACCAAGGCTCCCAAATTTTTTGGAAATGAGGAATCTTATCTAAAATAGTGCAAGTTAGTTTTTCATTTATAAATATATAGTTCATTTTTCTGACTGCCTCTTGAAAACTTAAAGTTGTAGATTTCCGCCTACTGGCTATATGTAGTTTAATAGCAATGGCCATTACATGAAATAATTTGTTTTGAGTTAAGCATACAGGCTCCCAAAAGACAAGATTCTATCTTGGTTGGAATTGCCATCTTAAAGATTGACGTGGCAAGTTGGGTTAGGTCTCCCCACAAGTTTTGGGCTATCGGGCAAGACCACCAAATGTGGATGTGAGCCCCTATCTGTTGATACCCCCTAAAGCATTTGTTGCTTTCGCAGGGGTTGATCTTCTGTATCTTATCAGGTGTACAATAGATTCTCTGAAGGACCCTGAGGGATGTTTCTAAGTGGGAATAATTTAATGATCCTCTGCTTAAATTTGAGCAGGATGCTACCCATTTTTCCCACTCCCATTTCACTCCTAAATCTTCCTTCCATCTAATCATGAATTTGGGCTTCGCGTCATTAGCTGTATTTGTCAAAATATCATAGAATGTCCCTATTATACCCTTGGAGAGTGGGAGATTTTTACAAATTAGTGAAATCCAAGAGGATTTAGGGGGTCCCAAGGTATTGAACATTTCACTGACCCAGCTTTTTATTTTTAAATAATTATAAAATTATTTTTTGAGGTAGATTATGATTCAGACAGAATTGATCATAGGTCATAAGACGTTCGTCAGTAACCTATGAACCAAACCTATCTAGGCCTCTAGAGATCCACCAATGTTTGGAGACTATGCTAGAATTTGCTAATACTTGAGGGAAGGAGAGTACAGACAACAAAGGATAGATATCCAGATCAAGTCAGCTTTTGGTTCTAGCCCATCTCCAAGCAGTTAGAGTTAGATTTATCATTGGGTTTTGGTGTGATCTAAAAGGACACAGTCTTTCAGATTATCTTGTCCCAACTGTGAGGGGACATTTGTTGGTTTTCTAAGAATACCCAACTTGGTTGATGTTTAGCAGAATGTGCCAATGGTAGCTGGGCTTTTCGTGCCGCTTTAAAATAGTTCCTTAAGTTTGGGCATGAGAGCTCCCCTCTACTCTTATGCCTGTACATTATTTTTTTAGAGATATGGGGTCTTTTATTTTTCCAAGTAAATGGGAACATATTATTCTGAAATCTATCTAATTATTTTAAGGAGATTGGGATAGGGAGAGTTCTGAAAAGAAATTTGAGGCCTGGCAATGCTGTTTGCTACACAATGGGAGGTTCTCCCTCCTCTAACTTGCGTGATTCGCGATGAGCGCCTTCGAGCCTGCAAGCCTCTCCCCCCATCTACATTACAAGCCTTGCGATGACCGACGGTCATTGCAGGCTTCGGCCAACCCGCAATATTTGTGCCCTGCAATGAGCACCTTTGGCGCTCATTAGGAGCCCCTCCCCCCTCTACTTTACGGGCTTTGCCTTCGCCGCTCAGTGCAGGCCTTGGCCAACCTGCAACTTTCGTGGCGCACATCGCGAGCCTCTCCCCACTGTTTCCCTCTCTTTTCTATTTGCCTCCTCTCCCTCCCCTGGGTTCCCCCCCCCTTATCTCCCTCCTCTGTGTCTCTTTCCCCCCTCTCTCACCCCTGTGTCTCTTTTCTCTCCACTCCCTTCCCTGTGTCTCTTTCCCCTCACACTCCCTCCCCTGCGTCTCTTTCCACCCCACTCCCTCCCCTGTGTCTCTTTCCCCCCTCTCCTTTCCCTGTATCTTTCTCCCCACTACCCCTCCACTGTGCTCTTGTTTGCATTTACGGGTGTGAAACCATTTGCGGGCAGGGGAAATTGTTAATTTTCCCCAAGCCCAAAATGTGTTTCCGATTTACAGGCTTGAAAAAAAAAATGTCCTTGCTTAGCAGTTTTGAGATTTCCCAAAAACGCCATTTAAAAATCAAATTAGCTTGCAACCTCACTTACAGGCTCCCTGCCTCTTCCACTGTGCTGTGTGTGAGGTTGTAAATTAATTTTTTAATAAATTGGTGTCTTTTGGCGGTCTTCCGACAGCTTCCGTAAAAAAATTTAAGCCTGTAATTCGTAAGCCGTTGGAGCCTCTCCCCCCCTTAAGCCAGTCACGTATGGGACTCAGAATGAGCGCCTTTGGCGCTCATTGCAGCCCCTCAGGCCAATCACGTATGAGCCTTGCACTGAGCGCATTTGGCGCTCATTGCGAGGCCTGTAATGAGCGCCTTTGGCCCTCATTGCAGCCCCCATCAAACCCGTAACTTTCGGGCCTCGTGATGAGCGCCAAAGGCGCTCAAAGTAAGGCCCGCAATGAGCATGCGCAACCCTTAACTTTTATCATTGGGTTACCAACAAACTCGCAATTACAACAACTATATATGTGACAGTAAAACCGAGAACAAACATCAAAGCTCATAGAAACATTCTATATTCAAATAGATCACAATATAAAATCAGTGAGAAATATACAAAATATTTTTAATTTATCAAAGCAATAAGTCTGTTATGGATAAAATGGGCACAATGAGAAAAGCTCATGGATCGGGAACCATATCCGGATTACGATTTCCAATACCTTATTAAAAGTTGTATTCACTTTATAAAATGTAATGATAGTATATATACTATTTCAATTATATTCTAAATTAGAATAGAACAGCAGCTATACTTTACCAAATTTTTAGTTTAGAGAGTAGGCCCATTTCTGAATAGGACTCCTTCTTAAATTTGGTTAGAAGTGATCCCTTTTGGTCTTCTTTCTAGAAATTTATCAGGCAAAAATAGATATAGTGAATATTCACAGAGAAGGGAAAAATTACGTTTTTCGAGAGAGAGATCCTCTAGTGTCCCTTGTCCCCCAGATAAACTACAGTGGATATAAAAAGTCTACACACCCCTGTTAAAATGTCAGGTTTCTGTGCTGTAAAAAAAATTAGACAAAGATAAATCATTTCAGAACTTTTTCCACCTTTAATGTGACCTATAAACTGTGCAACTCAATTGAAAAACAAACTGAAATCTTTTAGGTAGAGGGAAGAAAAATATAAAAATAAAATACTTTGTTGAAGCACCTTTTGATTTTATTACAGCACTCAGTCTTTTTGGGTATGAGTCTATCAGCATGGCACATTTTGACTTGGCAAGATTTGCCCACTCTTCTTTGCAAAAACACTCCAAATCTGTCAGATTGCCAGGGCATCTCCTGTGCACAGCCCTTTTTCAGATCACCCCACAGATTTCCAATCGGATTCAGGTCTGGGCTCTGGCTGGGCCATTCCAAAACTTTAATCTTCTTCTGGTGAAGCCATTCCTTTGTTGATTTGGATGTATGCTTTGGGTCGTTGTCATGCTGAAAGATGAAGTTCCTCTTCATGTTCAGCTTTCTAGCAGAAGCCTGAAGGTTTTGTGCCAATATTGACTGGCATTTGGAACTGTTCATAATTCCCTCTATCTTAACTAAGGCCCCAGTTCCAGCCCCAAAGCATGATGCTGCCACCACCATGCTTCACTGTGGGTATGGTGTTCTTTTGGTGATGTGCAGTGTTGTTTTTTCGCCAAACATATCTTTTGGAATTATGGCCAGAAAGTTCAACCTTGGTTTCATCAGGCCATAATACCTTTTCCCACATGCTATTGGGAGCCTTCAGATGTGTTTTTGCAAAATGTAGCCTGGCTTGGATGTTTTTCTTCATAAGAAAAGGCTTTCGTCTTGCCACTCTGCCCCATAGCCCAGACATATGAAGAATACGGGAGATTATTGTCACATGTACCACACAGCCAGTACTTGCCAGATATTCCCGCAGCTCCTTTAATGTTGCTGTAGGCCTCTTGGTAGCCTCCCAGACCAGTTTTCTTCTCGTCTTTTTATCAATTTTGGAGGGAGCTCCAGTTCTTGGTAATGTCACTGTTGTGCCATATTTTCTCCACTTGATGATGACTGTCTTCACTGTGTTCCATGGAATATTTAATGCCTCGGAAAAAAATGTGTACCCTTCTCCTGACTGATACCTTTTAACAATAAGGTCCCTCTGATGCTTTGGAAGCCCTCTGTGGACCATTGCTTTTGCTGTGGGATGCGACTAAGAAAATTTCAGGAAAGACCAACTAGAGCAGCTGAACTTTATTTGGGGTTAATCAGAGGCACTTTAAATGATGGCAGGTGTATGCTGACTCCTATTCAACACGATTTGGAATGGGATTGCTTAATTCTGAACACAGCTACATCCCAGTTATCAGAGGGTGTGCAGACTTATGCAACCACAGTATTTTTATTTTTTATTTTTCTTCCCTCCACCTAAAAGATTTCAGTTTGTTTTTCAATTGAGTTGTACAGTTTATAGGTCACATTAAAGGTGGAAAAAGTTCTGAAATTATTTATCTTTGTCTCATTTTTTTACAGCACAGAAACCTGACATTTTCACAGGGGTGTGTAGACTTTTTATATCCACTGTATCTGCTATCTGCTCATACTCCCCTTCTTCCAGTCACCTGGATGAATGTTATCAATGCCAATAACCTCACGCCATGTTTGTATAGAAATACATAATTAAATATATCAATAGAAAGATGTTGTATAGATGTTTTAATGTCCACTTAAGTGCACACTTGCTCCATGGCCCAATTGTGAAATAATATGGAGTATTCCTGTTGATCTTAGGTATAAATTTAGCCAAAAATTATTTTTATGTTTGAATCAACCATTATTTGTTATCTGCACCTGTTTGTTAGCGCTTAGATAAGCAATGATGAATGAAGAAAGGAGTAACCCCGGATACACGTATTTCTGAGATTGTCTTGTAAGTCTTTTTGAGACTGTTTTGTATTCATATTCTCAAGGTTGACCAGCTGCATGAAACCAATTGGCACTAGCTCATCTCCTGCTTGAGAGATCCCACAATAACTCAGAAATATATGTGAATGAGACAAAATGATCAACTCTTCATATAAGGAATGGCCACACAGCATGGTTTTATATATATATATATATATGTAATTAGAAATATGACTTTATATAGCACATAGTGTATAACACTTATTTGTGAAAGTATCTTGTATTAGGGGAAAAGTTCTAAAATTTAAAAAAAATGCTGCTAGTGTGCAGTGGTTTAAAAATAAATAAATAAATATATATATATGATGAAGAAATATATTTGTTATATGGATCATCCCATGATTAAGCCCTGGTAGAGGGCGAAACGGGCCGTCGGGACCTCTATGGGGTAGAAGAGAAGGACTCTATATGTTCACCGTCTGAACTTGGCACCCTAAAAGGACTTTGAAACCACAAGTATTTTGCAGTAATGTTTTCACACAGACTTGCAGAGGTCTGATAATAATCCTGGATGCTTAAATATAGTCCATATAGAGTGAAACTTATTGTGCATCTGATATGCTCATTTATAAGCACTAAATAATATATGTATTATTACAGTCCTTCTCCTTCTACTACCCCTATATACTTGTTCTTCATTTCACCCCCCTTTTTAAATTTGAATTAATGTTTTAGACCCATAATATCATGCATAATCCGATGATTAGCCGTTTCTGCGCTATATGAGGGTTATTATGGTATACCTATAGGAGCATATTTGCTATTCAGTCTTTTCAATTGGTCTGCAAAGAGGAATTCATTATTTCCCTGTATTCATCACAATTCATCATTAGCTTTTGCTAAATTGTACATGTTGTATATAAGAAAAAACCTTATTGGTATTCTACTTACTCCTTAAGCCAATTCATTTCTTGGCTGGCTCCATTTACCCTATCCTTAGTAAGTAATTCTATTTTTTTTGAGGTCTACAAATACATTTCCTCAACCAATATATATATATTTTAAACCACTGCACACTAGCAGCAATTTGGGGATAGGATTCACTAATGAAAGCCCTTTACTCTGTAGATGGCCAGTGTGGGGTATGCAAGTAATTAACATGAAAAATATGAAAATCTAGCTATTTTCTGTAGTGGTGGCTTCATTGACAATATCAGTATAGGATCTGAGAAGTCCATAGAAAGGGTCCCAATCACAGTAATGGTGTTCCAAACTAACAAATCTCAGAAATTCCAAAGTGATTATAGTTATAGTAGAACTGGTAGAAATGGTGCCTCTGTAAAGTATATTATGTGAAGCCATGTTGACAATTTCATTGGAGGTTTCTTTTAAAGCTTTTCGAGACAATTATTTAAACCATAGCTTTTAACAGTTCCGCACCCCTGAAGAAGCCAGTGTAGGGTGAAAGGTGCATCCAAGAAATATTGCAACTGCTGCTCTAGGGCTTGTCCCTCTTTGACAGCACACAATTTAATTACTGAAAAAGTTATTTACGTACTTGTGGTTTTTTTTGCACAGCCTCCTGGGGTGGATTTGGGGAATGTCCCTCTCAGCAAATGAGCAGTAACATAGATGCATGTCATACTTCTCCGCCAATGAAATATACAGATATACATATATTCTGTGAACTTCCTGTTACTTTCCGTGAGCTTTACTTAATAATGCATTCTTTTAAATGCATACTATCCAGTTGTTTAAATATTTTTTCCTTGTGCTTCTGTAATAACGTCTCTTTCAACCAATATTATTAAAATAAAGTATTGTATTGTTATTGGACACTTTGAAAAACATATATTTTTAAAGTTAAGATGTGTTTGACATTTAAATATTATTTATATCATAGAGCTTGTATTTCGATAATAATGTGTCAGCTTCCAACAATATGTACAAAGTCCCATCATGTACAGGATCTTATAATATAGATGAGATGCCATTATAATGGACCAAATGTTTTTATTCGTTTTTCAGAAATAAAAATATGTTAATACATGGTTTATTAACTTTTACATGCAATTATGTTGCAATGGGACCCACTATTTTTATTTCTGTGGATATGTTTCTATGTGTAGTAATGATACATATGGGCATTTACAGGGAGCTTGTAATTTATAGTTTCATTACTTGATGGAATCAGCCAATATCTCTGCCCCAAATAAAAAAAAATTTGTTTTTTTTATATAAATGTTTTAACTAGGTGACTTAATTTTACCCTCAATATAATAGTCATAAAAATGTTATACTTTACGCTTCTAAGAAGCCTTTAAGAGTAACAGATTGTCAGCTGCCCAAATAGTTCCTGTTCTAACATAGGGTGCCATGTTTCACAGTGCTGACCTAAGGCCACACCCACAGGGAGAGGCTTCACACAAACATTCTGCAGCATGCAGACAGTAGTATTGCACTGTGTGAAGGCCCTCCCTGTGTCTGTTATCTGGGGAGCTTCTTATAAATAAGGAAAGTGTAAATATTATGACAATTACACTGAAGAGGATAAAATGTAATCAGCTAGTTAAAGCATTTATATAAAACAAAAACTAAAGAGTCTGATAAACAATTTGGGTGCTATAAAAGCTAGCAGGGCAGCATTTTCAAGTAAAATTGTGAAATGTACTTCAAATGAAAACATTTTTACTTTTCTAGATGATGGTGCAGATCATCATGCATTGCTTTCATCAGAACCCACTAGAAGTTAAGCAGTAAAATAAATCAGTGGATAAAGTTCTTGTTGTTTTATAGTTTTAAGTTAGACTATATTTGAAATAGTTCCTACGTGGCTTAAGTGTTTGTTTTTGTTACTATTGCTCTGCATATCATGTACATTATCATTGATGAAGATAATTTCAGGTTTCTGAGTGTAGCTGAAATTTAGGTACTGATTTAATGTATTTTTTAAATATCTACTAATATTTTAATATCCACTATTTATTAACATATTACTAAAAATAAGCAAATTTTTTGGGGTGGAGTGGGGTTATGCACATGTAATATTTATGCACTATTCCCCTTTAAGATTCTTCTGAG
Organism: Discoglossus pictus; assembly: GCA_027410445.1. Classification (NCBI taxonomy): domain Eukaryota; kingdom Metazoa; phylum Chordata; class Amphibia; order Anura; family Alytidae; genus Discoglossus; species Discoglossus pictus. The sequence goes on from CM050163.1 coordinate 298,156,746, forward strand.
GTTAAGAACTCCTTTGTGAAGAACTGCAAAATACATTCTAGCAAATCTTTATACAGAAGGTAAATGCAATTTGAGAACAATTGGACTCAATACTACAGATGCCCCTGGACTTTTTATACATCCTGAATGCTGAGACTGGGAAAAGGAGAGACCGGTCACTAGGTTTCCTGGGTAATGTTGCGAAAGTGAAGAGTGCCGGGTACATTGTTTTTACAATTGAACTCTTTCCTACAGCTCTATTATGTACGTCTGCACGTTATCCACCTCTCAAGCTGAGGCGATGACACAGGATTGTGTCAGTTTATGATAGGGAGCAAGCTGTGACCCTCCAAATTGCAGTTTATAATGCACACAGTATGTTAAACTGTTTCCTGTTGGTCCGTATGGTGCCAGCTTCTTCTCTAGAAGCTGGAGCTCATGAGCACATGGGCCAACATGAGTTGGAGAACAGGTGAATTATAATACAAAACTATGTTCCTAACGTTCAGTCATCTGCATAGCAGGAAAGGAACATTATATTAAACAAAATGTGTAATACATATTGTACAGCACACAAAACTCTTCCACAATTTATACTTATATAACCCCAATAAATAATCGATAGCTAGGTTCAAAATTGTATATAATTGCGCTGCTGTTCTGCTAGGGAGATGAATCACATTCCAGCTGAATGGGGACTTCTCCTGTCATGTTGTAAGTGATCACTACCCAGCTGTGTGAATGGCACTGTCCCCAACTGTGACATCATCTTTATATATTCTATTGCAGGCTGCAGCTACATAAGATGGAGGAGGATTTCTGTGAGGAGGGAAATATACTAGGCAATACAAGTAGCAAAATTAAGCTCACAATATTCCATATAATTTAGTAAATGTTTATAAAAATTATAGAAAAGATTCATTTTGATTCAATGTAAAAAAGATTTCCTTAGCTCCTTAGTCCTTTAAACTAAAACCATTATTGGCGGCAGTGACTATTTGACTTTAACAAGCTAAACTTTGTCCAAGTACTCATGTACATAAATGCCAAAAGATCAGAGGAACAGATAAGCAACTTGTGCTATCAGTGTGAGGCTGAATACACAGCTGTTACTGATCTTTATGACAGGGCAAACTGCAATTGACTACCTGTCTAATACCAGGGCACAGCCTGTCTGTGCAGGTGAGACAGTGACCTGCTATCAGTGGAAGAAGACATTGCACTCAGACTCAGTTCTGTCTTGAACTTGTCTGTGTACAGATCGGCTGGAGGAGTGGGGCCTTGCCTTCCTGAACTTTTACCAAGAAACTCAGCACACACAGGACAAACTTACCACAAGAGCTCAAGGACAAGTTAGACATGTCATAATAGCCTTGAAAATAAGAAGCAAACAAGCAGTGTGTCCCTCTCTATGGAGAGAATATATATATATATATATATATATATATATATATATATATATATATATATATATATATATATATATATATATATATTTCTGAACATGATGCAGCTCTCATAAAAAGCCAACACTTTGAAAGTTTTTATTACCAGAAGTTCACAGTATGAAACATAGTAATTATTGCAGTGGCTGTTACACCAAGTCACAGTGCAGTAAGTGCAGGACATGACTCTGTGAAGGGTGTAGAGACAGTTACTTGTCCGTCTTCTAACCTTCCTCCTATCATAGAGGACATGACAGTCCAACTCATCATAAGCAGCTACTAATAAATAAAAGGAACAAAAGTGGTGACTGGATCTTTAGTAGGACAAAGGGAGCAAAAGGATGGGGTCGAAAACAAAGGTGTATGGGAGAAGTGTACCAAACAGAAGTGCCAACTAATGTTATGGGCCTCGGTAGTTCTTTGGGAGTGTCCTGCAGAAATTGATTGGTGGGGCAACAAGATCAAAATGTGCGAAAAGGAATCATTGTGAAATAGTATTAGACATGAATAACTGGCGACTTGTCCAATTTGGCAGTGGGCCTTAAAGAGCTGAAAATGTCATTTTTGCTTTTCAGAATTCAGTGCTTGGGTCACGATTCCTTTGTATGCTGTGGAGAAAGAAAAATAAATCAACTCTGCACATTCAGGGACAGCAGAAAAGGGTACAACTGCTGACTATAGCTGTGAGCTACCACACCTCTATAATGCTATCCCTTCTAAAGTATGGTCACCCAGGGAGTGTGCACATGCTATGAACCAATGAGCAAGCATGAGATTAAAAATGTAGCATCTAATGACATCTAAGACAGCACAGAGAAGCCACAGCCCTACCTATAGTAATGTAAATCAAGCTGCAGCTATTATACCGAAGCAGGGTTTGCAATAGCCTGCAGTACAATGCTTGTTGTAGGATTCATTTGATATGAAATACATATAGTTTTGTGTTTTTATCTTCCAATGGTAAATATAAATGACAGATGGGAGATGTTAACCAAATGGAATGTCCATAAGGTGGTGGAGGCCTATATACAAAAATGTAGTCTGTAGATATACAATAAGAATATGTAATTTTCTTGTAGCTAATTATCTATGTTTGTCTAGCAGACTATCGAGATGTCGCTCTGGCTGTAATCTCTCTTTTTTTTTTTTTTCTATTACACAATACTGTCTGTATTGCGATATTCCAGTGTGTGGAATATGTGTTGGCTTCTGGTATCACATCCTCTTTTCTGTGCTTTAGCAGAACAGATCTCATGTTGCCATAGGTACATATTTCCCAATGAACACAATAATCTAGCATTGACATCCTTACACCATTCAGTTTAGAAATACTAGCAGTAATACTCTGACTGAAAGCGCTAATTCATACAGTGGGTGAACACTGCTAAAAAAATGATGTTATAATAGTGCACACTGACCCTGGACCCATACTCATATCAGAGGAGGAAGCTCAGCAAATGACACACCTGCTTTATCGCAACAGGAATGTGTAGTGTTGCAATAATTAAATCTCAGTTGGAGATTGTGGTAGTGGGTGTAAGTAACAATACTGATCATAAAAATGGGCAAAATCCTAAAGGGACTTTGATACTTAACAAAAAAAATCAATAATGCAAAGTTTGCTAAAGGGACAGTATGGGGAAAAATGTTTGTTCTCTATTGTATTCCACTTAATAAACTTAGCTTAATCTCCCTGATGATCAATACTGTTAGAAGTTTATTCAGCACACTACGTGTAACCTTTCTCCAATGTAGTAAAGCCCCACCTTTTTCAGTACATTCATTAATATAGAGAAGAAGTGAAAAATAAACATAACTATAGGAAAGTGTATTAACTGCAACATTTATGCTAGTAGTTGGAGTTAAGCAAAACACAACATAGAACAACATTTCTCCAGGATACTGTCTTTCTAAAAAAAATATATAAATAAGTATTCAGATTATGCTGCTGAAACAAGCTATGTAATGTGAAGCAGGTAATGCCATGCTGAGCCGTCCTCCTTTAGCTTTATGTACATACAGAGGTGCTGGGGAGGGCTTGTTGGCCCCCCTCACGGTCCAAGAGAGCTCTGCTGCTGGCCAGAGTATGCAGGACTGTGTCACGAGATGCAAAAGGAGAGATAGAGAGGATGAAATTGAACACACAGAGTCCTGCAGGAAGTTAGAAACAAGTTCCAACATTAAAGGGTTGTTGTAGTTCAAATATTCCTGTCATGCATTTAAAAGAGATCGTGTTTCATACATTACAAAAGTTTTTTTGTATGGAGTATTTTGTTGATCTACCATGTGGAAATATTACATTAGAATGACACAGTGATGGGACTGCTTTTCCTTCTCATGTTACAGGACGGGGTACAGGTGAGCTTATAAAACTGCAAGAGCCAGTAATACAATGTGGCAAATAACTAAAATAATTCACTGAAACAAAAAGTGTTAGGTTAAATAAAAAACAAATGGGTAATGACCCTGCTAGTGTTTTGTGATCAGATGTCAGATATTCCAGTATATAGGGGGCTTCATTTTACAATGCAGGTGTCATTCTCCTTATAGGAGTGAGCACTTCTATATAGTTTACACTGTGCGGAATCAAAATCAGTGTTGCCCACCCTTGAAGTAAACAGTGCAGTAGATGTTGACACATTAGGAAAGAGGAAAATTAAGCAGGCAGAGACACTGAATGGAATACCTTAAAAAGGTAAGCAAATGAAGAATCAAAAATTGTACAAATATTTAGTTTTGGGGGACTTGTGGCAAAAATGTATAATTTATTTTTTACTATAATTTACATTCAGATTAAAGAGGCCTATTAATGTGTCCCTTTAATGTTCCATGCAAAAAACAATTGTAATGTATAGAACATGCTCTTTTAAATGCACAATATAACATTTGAAACTACAGTTGCCCTTTAAGAAGCAGAGCACATACCTCCTCTTGTGACTGCCTCTGCCGTGCTCAGGGCCTGACCTCCAAGATCATTCACAACACTGTCTACTGTCTGATGGTGTTTCAGGAAAAATGGCCGAATGAAGCGGTTATAAAGCACCTGAGAGCCGTTCCATGAAAAGGGAGCCATACACCAAAGCAGGAAGGCACACTGCAAGGAAGCAAGATGAAGAATGTGAAATGGGGCACCTATCAAAGCTTAGTGACAAGGAGGAAGTAGCAAGAAGAGGCCCTGTCTATTTAAGGAGTCAGGTGGAATATAAAAGTTGCCAAGGCCATGTAAAATGCATATAAGAAGACAAGGTATGTGGAATGAAATGGAAGCAGGTGCATGAGGAGATCCTCTGCAGAAAGCACTGCAACATGGAATAACTTAAAGGCTGTTCTATCTACACATTAGCATCTTACCTTCCCCAGGTAATAAAAAGGAAACCAGAAAAGGAATATATCGGAGAAGAATTCCACCACGCTGAACACCCCATAAACAACCCAGTACGTCAGCCATATTGTGTCATCTTTTTTATCTGTGCTTTCGATGGCTTTAATCCTGATGGAAGAAAAGGGAACAATAGGTTATAATTGTATTTACCCGTATTCATCCCATCTACTGAAGCTATATAATTCATCTAATTTGTTCCCATAACAAGACAGGCATTGTACTCGGTCTTCTCCTCCCCCCCAGCATGGAGAGACCTTCTAATCCTTCTTCTCTTCCAAACCCAGGAGGCTGCTAAGGGGATAAAGCCTTGTACTTACGATGTGTAGGCTGGATACACAAAGCCGATGAGATTGCATAGCAGAGAAGCCCCATAACCAAATACTAGGTACAGACCCAAAGAGCACACAGAGCCTGGAAACACAAGAGACGAGGAGATTAGACACGTTTGTAGTAGACCTCCATGTACAGTATCACACTGCAATGTTGGGGGGTGGGAGCTGCTAATACTGAATGTAATCCTTCTGTGTCTGGCACTGTAAGTGTCACATGGGCATATTAATGGCTTAGCATCGCCAGACAAATATTAACCATCTACTCACTGATTGTTTCTTCATATATTGTTATTGCATAAGATAATATTAACGGCTTAGCGTCAGACAAATATTAACCATGTACCTTCTGGATCCTACCTTGCCGTGGTGAAGGGGCATGTATATCTCAAGCTGAGAGCTATAACATGCAGGGTCACCTGTGATGGGCAGGTCATACGAATCGCAGCCCACTGGAAAAGAAATTGGCAACCCAGACAAATATATGCTCACGGGCTGTGATTTTTTTATACTGTATATTTTTTTATTAGATCAGACAAAACCATCTCTGGAAAACTCTACTGACAGCAGTTGATATATAGGGAACCACAATCTACCCTCCCCTTCTGGATCGCTACCTTGTCGTGATGACAGAGCTTGTGTACCTTAATGAAGCTGTGAGCTATACCATGTAGTGTCACCCAAGATAGGCAGGTCATAGCAGAGAGGTCAGGCAAGGAAGGAGGAACTGGCAACCCACACCAGTATCTTTGCCAAGAAAACCATATTGATAGGGTCAACCAGTAACATAGATAGATGTGTGTGTGTGGGGTGCTGCATCCATATAGTCAGTGAGAGTTGGACACGACTGAACACAACAACTACAAAAGGTATTATAGGATACAGTCAGTGGGAGGAGATGTAGATATCTGGACCCTGCCTGTTGTGACGTGTCCCCTGTATATAACCCAGTGCTGTCTCTTCTCTGACCCATCTATCCCAGTGCCTTTACTGTGTCCTTCTGATTATATAAAAAGTGTGTAAATGAGGAACAAAGCACTGGCTTCAGACATTAACCTCATATGAACCTGGGTAAATGAGATGTGACACCCAGCAGAGCCCATAGTGACACAAGTGCCCCGCTCACCCGTCGCCAGGTAGTACTTCTTGATCCCGGTCTTCTCCTCCACTTTGCCCAGCAGTCTGGACACTATGTTGTCTCCATTTAGATAGTTCTGGATACGCTCGCGGATGGACGGCATGACTGAGCTCCGGACGTGCCCGACACCGAGCTCTGTGCACCTAGACCAGGATGCGCCTCCTGAGGCGGAGAGTCACGTGTCCGCGGGCCAATCACAAACAGGGGGCGTGGTCTGAGCAGGCAGGTGATACAGGCAACCTGCACAGTGTTGTGTATATCAGAATACAGGGTTCATTGTATTACTATATATACTGCTATTGTACTGTATATGTCTGGGAACAGCGTGGTTATTCAGTGTATGCCTTATTACACTGTGGTATACTACTATAGATGTCTGTGAGGGGTTAGATTTATTGTTCAGGGTTATAATTAAGGTTAGGGGTTAGATTTAGGGATTGGGGTTAGATTTTGGGATTAAGACTATATTTAGGGATTTGAATTAGATTTAGGGTTAGGGATAGATTAAGGGGTTAGAGTTAGTTATAGGGTTAAAGTTAGATTTAGGAATTAGTGTTATATTTACGAGTAATGGTTAAGGGTTACGGTTCGGTGTCAGAGTTAAGGTTATGAGTTAGATTTAGAGATTAAGATTAGATTTAAGAATTAGGTTTAGATTTAGGGGACCACTAACTCTTGGAACGTGGGCTCGCTCGCGTCACCATATAGTGTAACACCCTAGGCCTCTAACCCTAACTTCCTAACCATAACCCTCTAACCCTAACCACTTAGATGGCGACATAGGCGGCGATGTGCAACACCTGTGAACAGCAGGGTACACAAAACAGGATAGGACATATTTTGGTTAAAATGATAAGCTTTACACTAACAAGACATTTATGAAAAAATCGGCTGTGCCACATGCAGGTGGGCATAAAACAGGAAAGATCCAATGATTATTCAGTGTATGCCTGAATAAATTATGATTGAACTGTACATGTCGGGGAATAACATGATTACTAAGTGTATGCATGAATAGACTATGATTGTACTCTATATGTGTGGGAATACTTATAATCCTTTGTAAGTTTTAATATATTATGATGATATACTGATACCTGTATATACTATAATGATGTATACACATCTGTATACTATTTACTCATGCATTGTATATGCTATTAATATACAATGTATTTTAAAATATATGTGAGAGAGACTCACTAGCTGGATTCAGTAAAATTCCACTTATAACAACATAGAGGCTGTATATTATATCATAATAGTCTCTAGGTTAATATAAGATTGGTGTATTCACAGCTCATAATATTGAATAGTACGGGTCTGATGTTTAAGGACCACTCAGTAAAACAATATATGTTTGAAAAGTGTGACTAAGTGCATAACTAATCAGAAAAAGGTCATTCAACTAGTTTTTAATTAAAACAATTGTGATGCCTCTGCAGGACCCTGGAGGGATCCATGATACGTAGGTGGAATTTGTGTGTGTTAGAGGGGCATTTATATTTCTGGTTGCATTGAATGATGCATGGGGTCTGCTTCTGGGCCAGGGAGGGTGTGGGGTGTCAACTTCAATCTTATTTTGTTATCAAACAAAGGCTTTTTCCTCCTTCCCCACCACTCCCTATATAACTACAAACACACATTCTCATTATCTAGCTCTCAAGATGTGTATAGAGTCTCCAAATATTAAGATTTTCCAATGTTTTCTGTGGCTTATACAGCTGCTCATATTCATGGCTGGATTACCCCTTAGGCCAACTAGGCAGCTGCCCAAGGGCTCTTCCCTGTGAGAGGCGCCACTTCTTAAAAAAATGGTTCCTGGCTTAAAAAAAAATGAAATGTTGCAGTTCATAGACTGGCGACTAGGGGATAACCACCTAGAACAAGACCGTTACAATAGGAAAGGGAACTTACACAGACAGAAAAGGCAAAAATGGGTCTGTCCATACCTTGAGCACTCACTCTCAGGGGCTCCTCCACTTCATTGCCTAGAGGCTCCAAAAAGGTAGATCCAGCACTGCCCATATTGTTATTTTGGTACATACTTGACAAACAAGTGTCTTTTTTTCTTAAACTGCAGTGATCCTTTAAACAAATACATACGTTCGATAGGAGTCACCTTCTGTAATATTTTGTTTTATCTTATTGCAGTGGTACATAGAAGGGTAAACAAGTGTATATACAAAATAGGTAGAAAATAATGGGATTTTCAATCCAGAAAGAATATTCCGCAAGACACTCATAAGTACCTAAAAAGATTAAAGGAAAAGGCTGCTGACAAGGGGGATTTGCAAGACTAAGGTCCCATGGCCCAGCTGTTGAGAAATACTGGCTTAGCGAACAAGAGAGGGACCTTTCTAGGGGAGTTCAGTGAACACATTATGAGCAGACCATTAGGAATATAACATCGATAGCAGACTATTCGGAATATAACTTAATGATTACAGTGCAGCTCTGCTCTTATTTACTTCCATTTTCACAGACATCTTAATCCCCTTGCAACTTTCTGAATATATTTTGAAGACACTGCATCTGTAGCTGACTATCCTCTTAAAAAAGTATATTCAATGGTAGGGTTGTTTCATGCTTCTAAAATCTGAACATGATTTTTTTGTTAAAAAATTGGACTGAAAATAACTGTCTTTTATTTTTATTTAAGGTGTCTTTTCTTCTCTGCACAAAAGTATGGCAGAGTGTGCCAGCACTTCCCTACAGATACCTTATTGCTGCACAGTGCAATACAATCAAATTACACTCGGAGAGGTGGCTGCACAGAAAAGGGTCACATACTAACCACATTTGTGAGCAAATCATCTTATTTAAGGGAGATGAAAATGATGATCTGAATCTGGAGTATTCATCCTTGGACCCCCCACAGTTCAGATGCCCTTCCTTACTATAGGACTCGCGACTTCTAACCTCATCTGTGCCAAAGGTCATTGGTTCACCAGTTCATTCTCTCCTCAGCTGCATTCTTCATCTATAGAGTGGACCAAAAATAGACCATTAGGGGAAACAGGCGCTCTGAAGAACTAAAACCTAAATAAAAAAAACTAACTTAAATAAGAATTGTGTGCCCGTTCCTTCCTTATAAACTAGGCCAGCACTATCTGACTGGCATCAGATTTCTCTAGCCCACTGATTGGCAGGAACAATCTCCTCACATACCTGATATTATTAAAATAAAACACTCAGGGCAGTTTAAACACATAGACATTTTATGTAAAGTCATATATTCTTTTGGGCATGTGAATAATCAAGACTTTCAAAACATGTATTAGATGAACAGATGACAGACAAGAAGTATAACAACAATATTGACATTATATTATACAAAATACATTATGTTTTCATTTTGCTATATAACCCCCCTATAGTCAGCATCTTCTTCAAGATCATTCTTCATCAGGTTTCTCTGCTCTCTGGACTCCTAAGCAATTTATCCTTACTGAAACTTCATTTCTATGGATCCTACTAGGATTTTTATAATAAACTAGTAAACTGCCCATCAAAAATGACGGTATAATTTTTAATTTTACCTCTCCCTCTCTTGTGTTTCCCCCCATCCCCTCACCTGTCTTTTCCCCCGCCTTCCGTCCCGTGTGTCTCCCCCCATTTTTTCCCTGTTTCTTTCTCCCTCTCCCCTCCGTCTATTTCTCCATCTACCCTCCCCTGTGTCTCTTCCCCAGCCTCCCCTGTGTCCTACCCCTCTCCTGTGTCTCTTCCACCTCTCCCTTCCCATCTCTTTCCTTCCTCCCCTGTGTCTCTTCCCCCTCCCGTTTCTCTTCCCCTCTCTCCCCTGTGTCTCTCCCCCTCTGTGTCTTTTCCCTCCCCTCTTCCTGTGTCTTCCTCCCCTGTGTATCTTCCCTATATCCTCTCCCTTGTGTCTCTCTCCCCCTCCACAGGGTCTCTCCCCTGTCTCTTCCCCCCTCTCCTGTGTCTCCACCCCCCCTCCCCTGTTTCTCTTCCCCCTCCCCTCCCCTGTATCTCTTACTCCCTTCTCCCCTGTGTCTCTTCCCCCTCTCCCCTGTGTCTGTTCCCGGTGTCTCTTCCCCCACCCCTCCCCTATGTCTTTTCCCCCTCCCCTCCCCTGTATCTCTTACTCCCTTCTCCCCTGTGTCTCTTCCCCCTCTCCCCTGTGTCTGTTCCCGGTGTCTCTTCCCCCACCCCTATGTCTTTTCCCCCCTCTCCTGTCATTCCCACCTCTTGTCTTCCACCCCTCTCCCCACCCCTTGTCTTCCTCCCTACTCCTGTGTTTTTCTTCCCCCTGTGTCTTCCTCCCCCTCCCATGTGTCTTCCTCCCCCCTCCTCCTCCTCGCAGCTCTGTAAAGACTTAGGAAGTGGTAAGTGTGTACGCTCCCATGAAGCCTTACACACTTACCGCAATTATTATAGTTTATTTGGCCTAGCCTCCTGTCTACATAAGTCATACGTGGTAAGTTGGGTAACTAGCTCTTGGTCCTTTTATCCTCCTATGGACATCATTGGCTATGTTTATACTGTAATCAGAGGTCAGTTTCAAAATGTCTCACCAGCACCTTCCTTCCGAAGGCCTTGTTTGTACTATAAATAAAGACCAGTTGTGATCTAGTACATGTGGAAATTAATTATTTTGATGTGAGGCCTCTTGCATCTGTTGTATTTGTATCACAGAATATTACTGGTAATTAAACTAGGCAGAGCCTGGTTAATTATTTTTTCAAACTACAGTACTATCATTATTATAGTAACACACACACACACACATAAAACAGATGCATTTTTGGGGCCTATTATTATTTAATTTATACCAAAAGTACATGTACAAGTACATTTCTGACCTTTCCTGTCTGGTCCCAGCCAGCAGTGGTGTGCAGCAGCCACTAGATGGTGCAGCGTTGAGACTTTGCGCTTTTTTTTTGTAAGGGTTAGACGGTTTAGGGTAGTGGCAGATGATAAGCTTTACATAGCAAAGTTTAACTATATAAAGCTTATCATCTGCCACTACCCTAACCCTGAACCCTAAGTCTAGCCCTCACACTAACAGCAAATTGAACAAAGTCTCGGAGCTTCGCCATGTAGTGGGCACTGCATGCCACTGCTGGCTGGGACGAAACAGGAAAGATCCAGTATTTCTTATGTCTTGAAAGGAATATACAAACCCATCATTGCAGTACCGTATTTGTAACATTTGAAATTGATATAAAAACATTGCATAATAAAGTGAATTTATTATACATTTATTAAGATCATAACGTTTAGAGAAATTACCCCTATATAAGCCATATTTTAAAATATCATATAGTGTATAAAATTCAAAACTTTTCATACACTTTATATAAATATATGAAGCTATATATGAACATGTTAATTTCTATAAATTATTATTTTAAATCTGTCCCACCAGCTCACTAGACAATATAATGAAGCTCAATGGTCGATTACATTATGCCCCCTCCCCACATTAAAAAAGGGTCTGCAACAGCTATGGATATCAAATTGTCAAACTTTGTTTGGAGGCCCACCAAAATTTCATATTTCCAGGAACTATACTTGATAAATAACGAGTGTTGGAAAAGTGAACAAAAAAAAAATATATACTCTCTAATTTATTCAACATTATATGAAATTATTCTTTATTGGAAACATAATTTTTTGATGTTGTTACCCCAATTGTTCACCAATGAGATGACCTTGAATGTAAATCATATTCACATTCTGTTCGATTGAAATTGTTTCAGTAACATATTGATTTACTAGAGCTTAAATTGTTTCACAAACATATTAATCAACTGGAACCCAACATTCTCTCACAGATGATAAACCAGGTAACAAAAAAACAATGACTGACTCCAGAAAAGCATTATTACATATAATAAATATGGAACTACAATGGTACTATAAAAGCTATGTTTATTCATAAGACGCTTTGTTGAGCTGGTGACCCATTTATAAATGACTTTCTTCGATGTGTATGCAAGGATTGTGCCAGATGACCTGGAATGAAGAATATTTTTTTCTTTTCTTTTGACTCACAATGGCCTTCAGAACATTCCATGACCCGCTTGTACTTTCACATATCTGATCAATGAAGGACTACAAATATTGGTCTAATCAATAATAGTCCTATTATCCATTCATAATCTATGGACAAATGGACCCTCAATGTGGCATACTCATTTCTGTTATTATATAGATCATTTGGTGCATGTTAGTATCATGTGTAACACATTAAACATTCCCATTGCATGTGAGAAAATACATGAAATAGAGTGTGGTGTGAGGTTGACATCAATAAAAGCACACCTTTGTTTTGTGGAATAGGTACTGAGTTGTGTAGATGGCAGGTGGCCCAATGGGAAAACAAAGGATAAAGGCTCTATTGGGCAGTTACAAGTGCCATGGACTTTTTCTCAACCTTTCCATGGTTGGAGACTCCAAACATGGTTTAATTTAAAACTTTAGGTAATAACAAATACTTTATCAATTGGATGTTATAATAGTACTAGCGACTTGCCTGTCTAAAAATTACGGGGCAATAAAATTTGAAACCATGGCAATGCTGTTTGCCACACAATGTAAAGCTTTTGCCACTCTGAGGACCTTCAGCGCTCATTGCGTGCCTCTACCCTTGTGTACTTTTGCTCCTCTGAGCACCTTCAACGCTCATTGCGAGCCTCTCCCCTAGTGTCCTTCAAGTTTTGTGCTTTGCAATGATCATGTTCGGTGCTCATCGCACAGACAGATATATAAGTACAGTGTTAAATATACAATTTTTTTAGTGCAGTGTAAATTAGAAAATGTTTTCAGGTCTCAGAGCATAATAAAGCGATTTAAATACGTAACTGCTATGAGAGTGCTATCGCTGGCAGCCAATGAGCAGTAATCCAGATATATATAACTGCAGTGTAAGAAGTAAAAACATTTTTAGTGCAGTGGAAAGTATACATTTTTATTTTCCATTACTAATTAATACTTATTAAATTAATGTACGTTATTAATTAATTCTGAATGAAGAAATGTATTAGGAAGTGTGAAGCAGTAATGTATTCATAAAGTAACGGCAGTGTAAAATATGCTTTTTAGTGTATTTTTATATAGGAGGCTATATATATATATATATTTAATAATAATTAATTACTTAATAAATTAATATACTTTACCTATTTCTAATTAATATATCCAGCAATCAATATCCTGAAGAGCTAACAAGCTCTTTTGATTTTCCTGCAGCATACAATGTACATTTGGACTGTTGCTGCCCTGATGAGAAAGTGTCAGCAATGTGCCAAGTGTGCAGTGTAAATAGGCTGCGTTAGATTCGTAATGTTATTAGTTGCAAGTTAGTGTTGTAAAATGGCAGTGATTGTCTATGTGTTACGCGGCTCGCGAGCATTTTCCATCCTTTCCAATAGTGTATTTTGTACCTTGTACGTTCCTGGGTAAAAGTGTAGCCTCGTTTTAATTGTTTTTTTTCTCGCTTAGCCAATTTTTGAGTACCGAAACTCGGCAAATTCTGCTTAAATTTGCATGCAAACTCACTCCTAGCTGTCCCCCCGGGCTGTGTGTGAGTTTTTTTCGTATTTTTTGATTTGTGCGGTTCGGCTGTTAACTTCGTATTTTTCCGACCTCATATTTTTTTTTCTAAGTTTTGCGTCTTGAAATTTTTTTTTCTAAGTCCCGCATTCCTCAACTGCTTGGCGCCTAAGGCAACCCCAGCTTTCCTAACTGCTGGGAGGCTAAGTCCCGCGTGTTTCAATGCCTCACTGTGCGAGGCTCGCAGATGATGAGCGCCTTTGGCGCTCATCGGCTAAGTGCTCCGAGCTCGGAAGACTTCTGTGCTTCAACGCACGCGTGATGACGATTTGCAGTTTGACAACTATTATATGTTATTGCATTCTCCTACAGTAAACTAACACTAAAGTTTGACATTTTGAGCTGTTAGTCAGCCTTTCTGATACCCCCACAAACACAGAATCAAATATTTTGTTAATGAGACATCATTACCATTAATTACTGATGAGGCCTACGGCATTGGGTCCATTGTCTTAAGTACAAGTCACCCGCAGAAGGCCTGAGCTTGTCTAGTCTTTCATTGCAGTTGAATTGCACTCAAGAAAATAGACCCAAATGCCATAGGGGCTCACCCCTAATTAATGGCAATGATATTTCTGCAGGTCGCTTCAACTCAAGACAAATGAACCAGTTCCCTGGTGGTGATCAGTAATTAATTACAATGGTCTTTTATTAAACATAGATATTCATTTGTGTGGATCATAAAGACTGGCAGGTAGAGCTGGCAAACCTCAATGTTAGCTTAATGTCGGAAAATGCAATTTTTAATAACATTCAATTGATAAAGTAATGCTATGACATATAGTTTCAATAGTTTTTTATAGTTAAACAGTATAAAAATATTAAGTCTTTTAACTTTCTGTGACCTCATGCACTGTGAAACAACCATAGAGAGAAAGAAACACCTATTATAGTCACCAAGTGATTCTCCTAGTAAAGATAATAAATTCATACACCGACCATCATTATAAAATACTAGCGAATTGCCCGTCAAAAAATGACGGCAATGAAATGGTAAGTGAGCTAATGCTGTTTGGTGTATACTAATAAAATTACTAATAGATTAATAAAGTAATATACTTTACCTATTTTTATGCATTGTGTTGTAGAGCTGGCAATGTGTTTTCATGTTGCTGCAGCATTAGTGGTGTGGAGCTGCTGTGTACGCGTGATGAACGTGTGCAGTGTAATAGTGTGCGTGCGCGAGACGAAACCGTTAGCGTACTCGTGTACTTCCGCATTGTTCTAAAATGGCGGGTAATGTGTGGTATGCGTCTGTAGCAGAATATCCGTAGGAGTTTTGTGGTGTTTTGCGTGTTTCTTGGGGTGTTTTGCGTGTTTAGTGTGTTGTAGTCTCGTTTTCGTTTTGTTCGGCGGCCCGCAAGCGCGAGCAATGGCTCGAGCGGGCTTGCATGCTCACAACTATATATGTGATACACACACACATTATATACACACACATTATATATATATATATATATATATATATATATATATACACACACACACATTATATAAACATATACACACACACACACAATATACACACACACACAATACACATATATACACACACATTATATACACACACATTATATATACAGACATACACACACAATATATTGTGTGTGTGTGTGTGTATATATATATATATATATAATGTATATGTATATATATAATGTGTGTGTATATATAATGTGTGTATATACACACAATATACACACACATTATATATATATATATATATATATATATATATATATATATACACACACACACACACACACACAATAAGATGGAGATGAGGCACATATACAATGACTGACTGTAATGTGCCGTGCAATATATGTTATACATGCACATATAGGTGTATACACTGACTGTATATCTGTACACACACACTGTATACACACACTATATATATATATATATATATATATATATATATACACACATACACACACTATATATACGCTATATATATATATATATTAAACAAACACACAGTATATATATATATATATATGTGTATATATATATATATATATATATATATATATATATACACACACACATATACTGTGTGTTTATATATATATATATACATATACTGTGTGTTTATATATATATATATATATATACATATACTGTGTGTTTTTTTAATATATATATATATATATATATATACACTCTGTGGTTTTTTTAATATATATATATATATATATATATATATATATATATATATATATATATATATACTGTGTGTTATATATATATTAAAAAACAGACAGTATATATATATATATATATATATATATATATATACACATATAGTTTTCTCCCACACCTATATAGAGCTGACTCCTGTGGTCCCAGGCCCTATCATGTGCCCTCTCACCCCACATGAAGCCCTATCAGGCTCTACTCACCTGTCCAGCCCGGGGGGCAGGCCTGTGTGTGCTCGGGGGAGTCCCGTGTATGTCCGTGGCTCGCTGTGCTCCTGGGGGGTCCGCCCGAGGGTAGGGGGAAGTTATAGTGAGGTGGTGAGCGCCTCCATGCCTGCCTGCTCTCCGGCTGCATTGTGGGAGTGTGACTCGCCGACACACAGCGGCAGCGCCAAAATGGGAGCAGTCCCAGCCGGTAAGCTGGCTGGAACAGGCCTCTGAACATGAAGGTGTAGAGACACCGCAGAGAACCCCTATCAGGCTCCACTCACCTGTCCAGCCCGGGCAGGCCTGTGTGTGGTCGGGCGTTCCATGCCAGCAACTGGCAACAACTCACACTGTGCGGGGGTGAACCCGAACCGGGGACTGGGCGGGCCTACGCGGGGCATTGTGGGGAGGGGGTGGCTGCTCCATTCCAGCAACTGAGGGCCGCGGCTCGCTGCGCGAGCAGCGCCCCTCGCTTTGCGACCCGAACTGGGGACTGGGCGGCCCTGCGCGGGGCATTGTGGGGTGGAGGTGGCTGCTCCATTCCAGCAACTGAGGGCTAGCGTGAGCAACGGGCCATACGCTGCGGGCAAGGGCCTCAGTTGCTGGGATGGAGCTCCTTCGGCGCTCCATCCCAGCAACTGAGGCCCGCAGTCCTCGCTACGCAAGGGCTGCGGGCTCGCTGTGCGAGCCCGCAAGCGTGAGCAACGGCCCGTACGCTCACAACTATATATGTGATACTAGCGACATGCCCGTCAAAAAATGACGGCAATAAGATTGTAAGGCAGGTAATGTTGTTTGCTTGCAAAAATAATTTTGTTGGTGTTTTAAGATCCTTCAGCGCTCATTGCGAGCCTCTTGGTTGTTTGTGTGCTATGAGCAGCGTTGGTGTTTTTTTTGGGTATGGCAATGAATAGTTAATAAAATAAGAAATTAATATACTTTACCTATTGTGAAGTAATATACAGTGGATATAAAAAGTCTACACACCCCTGTGAAAATGTCAGGTTTCTGTGCTGTAAAAAAATTAGACAAAGATAAATCATTTCAGAACTTTTTCCACCTTTAATGTGACCTATAAACTGTACAACTCAATTGAAAAACAAACTGAAATCTTTTAGGTGGAGGGAAGAAAAAAAAAAAAGAAAAATAATGTGGTTGCATAAGTCTGCACACCCTCTAATAACTGGGTATGTAGCTGTGTTCAGAATTAAGCAATCACATTCCAAATCGTGTTAAATAGGAGTCAGCATACACCTGCCATCATTTAAAGTGCCTCTGATTAACTCCAAATAAAGTTCATCTGCTCTAGTTGGTCTTTCCTGAAATTTTCTTAGTTGCATCCCACAGCAAAAGCCATGGTCCACAGAGAGCTTCATAAGCATCAGAGGGACCTCATTGTTAAAAGGTATCAGTCAGGAGAAGGGTACAAAAGAATTTCCAAGGCATTAGATATACCATGGAACACAGTGAAGACAGTCATCATCAAGTGGAGAAAATAGGGCACAACAGTGACATTACCAAGAACTGGAGCTCCCTCCAAAATTGATGAAAAGACGAGAAGAAAACTGGTCTGGGAGGCTACCAAGAGGCCTACAGCAACATTAAAGGAGCTGCAGGAATATCTGGTAAGTACTTGCTGTGTGGTACATGTGACAACAATCTCCTGTATTCTTCATATGTCTGGGCTATGGGGTAGAGTGGCAAGACGAAAGCCTTTTCTTTCGAAGAAAAACATCCAAGCCAGGCTACATTTTGCAAAAACACATCGGAAGTCTCCAAAAAGCATGTGGGAAAAGGTGTTATGGTCTGATGAAACCAAGGTTGAACTTTTTGGCCATAATTCCAAAAGATATGTTTGGCACAAAAACAACACTGCACATTACCAAAAGAACACCATACCCACAGTGAAGCATGGTGGTGGCAGCATCATGCTTTGGGGCTGTTTTTCTTCAGCTGGAACTGGGGCCTTAGTTAAAATAGAGGGAATTATGAACAGTTCCAAATACCAGTCAATGTTGGCACAAAACCTTCAGGCTTCTGCTAGAAAGCTGAACATGAAGAGGAACTTCATATTTCAGCATGACAACGACCCAAAGCATACATCCAAATCAACAAAGGAATGGCTTCACCAGAAGAAGATTAAAGCTTTGGAATGGCCCAGCCAGAGCCCAGACCTGAATCCGATTGAAAATCTGTGGGGTGATCTGAAGAGGGCTGTGCACAGGAGATGCCCTCGCAATCTGACAGATTTGGAGTGTTTTTGCAAAGAAAAGTGGCAAATCTTGCCAAGTCAAAATGTGCCATGCTGATAGACTCATACCCAAAAAGACTGAGTGCTGTAATAAAATCAAAAGGTGCTTCAACAAAGTATTAGTTTAAGGGTGTGCATACTTATGCAACCATATTATTTTTATATTTTTTCTTCCCTCTACCTAAAAGATTTCAGTTTGTTTTTCAATTGAGTTGTACAGTTTATAGGTCACATTAAAGGTGGAAAAAGTTCTGAAATTATTTATCTTTGTCTCTTTTTTTTTACAGCACAGAGACCTGACATTTTAACAGGGGTGTGTAGACTTTTTATATCCACTGTATGCAGGAAGCATTGTGTTGAAGAGCTGGCAATCTGTTTTCATGCTGCTGCAGCATCAGTGCTGTGGAGCTGCTGTGTAAGCGTCATGAATGTGTGCAGTGTGTAGTGTAATAGTGTGCGTGCGCGAGGCAAAACCGTTAGGGTAGCTGTGTACTTCCGGATTGTATAAGTTAGTGTTCTAAAATGGCGTGTAATGTGTGGTATGCGGCTGTGGCTGATTTTGCGTCCTTGTTTTCGGATGTCGGATGACTTTTTCGGTAAATCCGTTGGTGTTTGGTGGTGTTTTGCGTGTTTAGGGTCCTTTAGCCTCGTTTTCGTTTTGTTCGGCGGCCATTTTTTCTCTTGCTTTAGGTGATTTTTGGGTGTCTAAACTGTTTTATTTGGAGTTAAATTGAGGTGTAACTTCAGTTTTCAAGGTCCTGGGTGCCCCCTCTTGCTGTAGGTAAGCTTTTTATGTATTTGTTGTGTGTATTTATTGTGTTTTTCATGTGCGCGGGTTTCGGCCTGTTTTTGTCTGTTCGTAATATGTTGTAACGCGTGTCGTATTTTTGTTTCGTAACTCCATACATTTTGCAAGATCCGCAGTTGCTGGCAAGGAGCGGCGCTCCGTGCCAGCAACTGAGGCCCTCGTTAGCAACAGGCCGCATGCTCACAACTATATATGTGATAACTTTTATTGTGTAATTTTAAAACATAATATAAAACAATTAAAAAAATCCCCTCACAGTCCCTCCACATATATATCTCAGTAGTACTTTAATAATTAATTAGACAAGAAAATCAACTGTTATTATGAATGTATAATTTACATATGTATACCTAAATATAGGATTATCATATAAAGCCACACAAAAAAAATCAGTACTCTTATAAAGTGCATACAGAACAAAAGGTGCAAATCCATATATAGTATAGCTGTGCAGCAGCCACATTACTTATATAGCATTATAAAGTCTATAAATATCCATACATATATTATAAAGTAATATATATATATATATATATATATATATATATATATATATATATTATAATAAAGTATTTCAAAAACAGTAACAATCATGGATTGTAACACCCCCATGCAAATTGTTATGTCCATGGTCATGCCGATCCACTTGGTTTTCATGGCAGAGATACTGGAGTGGGTTGCACGGTGATGCTCCATTGGGCCACAGCAAACAGCTCCTGGTATTCCTAGGTTGTCCCCCATCCAAGTACTGACCAGGCCCAACCCTGCTTGGCTTCAGGGTGGTGTGACCTCTGTGTTCCCTGATTTGATACAAACCCAGGTCACATTGGTGAAAGCACTGAATCATAACCACTGGACCACCAAGGAACCCGTCCAGTACAGTAGTATTTGGATATTGAGCATGTCTGAGTACTCAAAAAAATTATAAACTTGTGGCCCATGAAAATAAGAGAGGATAGAGCAATTATTGGTAGAAAATGTTCAATGCTATTGGTAGAACGTCGAGCTGGTACACCATGAATTATACTCAGTAGTGGCTGGGTTTAAGGTAGGAATCACGCTATGGTTATAAAACTGCAACGTGATATCTCCCTGAACCTGTGCCAAAGTAAATTTTTTCCACTCATGAAATAAACCTTTCTAGTGCTGGCGGGAGCATGAAATCAGTTATTCCCTAAGGAGTACTTGAAATCACAACCCAACTGAGCAGATGACAGACCCTGCAGGTTGTAGGTTGTCAATACCGTATTACTGTAGGAAAATTTGATATTGGGCAAAATCTGTGAAAAGTCTGTCATAAAACATTTTGATATTGTTTATGTAGTAGTCACCACTATGGTAGCAGGACAGAAAGGAAATGCCAAGCACCATGGCCCAGTGACCTTGTGTTGAGTGAGAGGATCCTTTATTATCTTTGGATTTGAGGATGTCCCTGTGTGTACAGGTAAGTCAATTGCTTCTTCAGTCATCCTGATTGACTCACCAGTGCACCGAAAGGAAAACCAGTCCCATGTGCGGGCCTCCAGGACTGAACTCCTGTCCAATGTCTATCATGAGCAAAAGCACCCAAGAGCTTAATTTATAATCAAGAGGGGAAGTTACACACACATTTCCAAGAATAACCAGCGACTGAGAAATAAAAGTACATTTTATGTCAGCAGTTTTTAAAGATAAATATCAGTGATTTTCCTGTTAGGAAGCTGCACAGATTATCTTTTATTGACCCTGCATTTTCAAAACGTATAATTTGTCTGCTGTGACAGGAAAATTCTAAGTTACTGAACATAAATAAAGTGCAGTTTTTTATTCCATTAGAGTTAATTCATCTTTACAAAAAACAGTATTTAGGCCTACATGTTTTGTCAGTTTGTATTTAGGCCTATATGTGTTTGTATTTAGGCCTATATGTGTTTGTATTTAGGCCTATATGTGTTTGTATTTAGGCCTATATGTGTTTGTATTTAGGCCTATATGTGTTTGTATTTAGGCCTATATGTGTTTGTATTTAGGCCTATATGTGTTTGTATTTAGGCCTATATGTGTTTTGTCAGTTTGTATTTAGGCCTATATGAGTGCTCACTTCCTAGAGAAAGGTGCATAGTGAGACCAGAAAGTCTGCACAGACACCTGCTGAAAACTGACAAACATGTATAGGCCTAAATACAAACACGTGTAGGCCTAAATACAAACTGACAAAACACGTGTAGGCCTAAATACAAACTGACAAAACACGTGTAGGCCTAAATACAAACTGACAAAACACGTGTAGGCCTAAATACAAACACGTGTAGGCCTAAATACAAACTGACAAAACACGTGTAGGCCTAAATACAAACACGTGTAGGCCTAAATACAAACTGACAAAACACGTGTAGGCCTAAATACAAACTGACAAAACACGTGTAGGCCTAAATACAAACTGACAAAACACGTGTAGGCCTAAATACAAACGGACAAAACACGTGTAGGCCTAAATACAAACACGTGTAGGCCTAAATACAAACTGACAAAACACGTGTAGGCCTAAATACAAACTGACAAAACACGTGTAGGCCTAAATACAAACTGACAAAACACGTGTAGGCCTAAATACAAACTGACAAAACACGTGTAGGCCTAAATACAAACACGTGTAGGCCTAAATACAAACTGACAAAACACGTGTAGGCCTAAATACAAACACGTGTAGGCCTAAATACAAACACGTGTAGGCCTAAATACAAACTGACAAAACACGTGTAGGCCTAAATACAAACTGACAAAACACGTGTAGGCCTAAATACAAACACGTGTAGGCCTAAATACAAACTGACAAAACACGTGTAGGCCTAAATACAAATTGACAAAACACGTGTAGGCCTAAATACAAACACGTGTAGGCCTAAATACAAACTGACAAAACACGTGTAGGCCTAAATACAAACTGACAAAACACATGTAGGCCTAAATACAAACTGACAAAACACGTGTAGGCCTAAATACAAACTGACAAAACACGTGTAGGCCTAAATACAAACTGACAAAACACGTGTAGGCCTAAATACAAACTGACAAAACACGTGTAGGCCTAAATACAAACACGTGTAGGCCTAAATACAAACTGACAAAACACGTGTAGACCTAAATACAAACACGTGTAAGCCTAAATACAAACTGATAAAACACGTGTAGGCCTAAATACAAACACGTGTAGGCCTAAATACAAACTGATAAAACACGTGTAGGCCTAAATACAAACACGTGTAGGCCTAAATACAAACACGTGTAGGCCTAAATACAAATTGACAAAACACGTGTAGGCCTAAATACAAATTGACAAAACACGTGTAGGCCTAAATACAAACTGACAAAACACGTGTAGGCCTAAATACAAACACGTGTAGGCCTAAATACAAACTGACAAAACACGTGTAGGCCTAAATACAAACACGTGTAGGCCTAAATACAAACACGTGTAGGCCTAAATACAAACTGACAAAACACGTGTAGGCCTAAATACAAACTGACAAAACACGTGTAGGCCTAAATACAAACACGTGTAGGCCTAAATACAAACTGACAAAACACGTGTAGGCCTAAATACAAATTGACAAAACACGTGTAGGCCTAAATACAAACACGTGTAGGCCTAAATACAAACTGACAAAACACGTGTAGGCCTAAATACAAACTGACAAAACACATGTAGGCCTAAATACAAACTGACAAAACACGTGTAGGCCTAAATACAAACTGACAAAACACGTGTAGGCCTAAATACAAACTGACAAAACACGTGTAGGCCTAAATACAAACTGACAAAACACGTGTAGGCCTAAATACAAACACGTGTAGGCCTAAATACAAACTGACAAAACACGTGTAGACCTAAATACAAACACGTGTAAGCCTAAATACAAACTGATAAAACACGTGTAGGCCTAAATACAAACACGTGTAGGCCTAAATACAAACTGATAAAACACGTGTAGGCCTAAATACAAACACGTGTAGGCCTAAATACAAACACGTGTAGGCCTAAATACAAATTGACAAAACACGTGTAGGCCTAAATACAAATTGACAAAACACGTGTAGGCCTAAATACAAACACGTGTAGGCCTGAATACAAACACGTGTAGGCCTAAATACAAACTGACAAAACACATGTAGGCCTAAATACAAACACGTGTAGGCCTAAATACAAACTGACAAAACACGTGTAGGCCTAAATACAAACACGTGTAGGCCTAAATACAAACTGACAAAACACGTGTAGGCCTAAATACAAACTGACAAAACACGTGTAGGCCTAAATACAAACACGTGTAGGCCTAAATACAAACACGTGTAGGCCTAAATAGAAACACGTGTAGGCCTAAATACAAACTGACAAAACATGTGTAGGCCTAAATACAAACACAGGTAGGCCTAAATACAAACACGTGTAGGCCTAAATACAAACTGACAAAACACGTGTATGCCTAAATACAAACTGACAAAACACGTGTAGGCCTAAATACAAACTGACAAAACACGTGTAGGCCTAAATACAAACATGAGTAGGCCTAAATACAAACTGACAAAACACGTGTAGGCCTAAATACAAACTGACAAAACACGTGTAGGCCTAAATACAAACTGACAAAACACGTGTAGGCCTAAATACAAACACGTGTAGGCCTAAATACAAACTGATAAAACACGTGTAGGCCTAAATACAAACACGTGTAGGCCTAAATACAAACTGACAAAACATGTGTAGGCCTAAATACAAACACGTGTAGGCCTAAATACAAATTGACAAAACACGTGTAGGCCTAAATACAAACACGTGTAGGCCTAAATACAAACACGTGTAGGCCTAAATACAAACACGTGTAGGCCTAAATACAAACTGACAAAACACATGTAGGCCTAAATACAAACTGACAAAACACGTGTAGGCCTAAATACAAACACGTGTAGGCCTAAATACAAACACGTGTAGGCCTAAATACAAACTGACAAAACATGTGTAGGCCTAATACAAACTGACAAAACACGTGTAGGCCTAAATACAAACACGTGTAGGCCTAAATACAAACACGTGTAGGCCTAAATACAAACACGTGTAGGCCTAAATACAAACTGACAAAACATGTGTAGGCCTAAATACAAACACAGGTAGGCCTAAATACAAACACGTGTAGGCCTAAATACAAACTGACAAAACACGTGTATGCCTAAATACAAACTGACAAAACACGTGTAGGCCTAAATACAAACTGACAAAACACGTGTAGGCCTAAATACAAACACGTGTAGGCCTAAATACAAACTGACAAAACACGTGTAGGCCTAAATACAAACTGACAAAACACGTGTAGGCCTAAATACAAACTGACAAAACACGTGTAGGCCTAAATACAAACTGACAAAACACGTGTATGCCTAAATACAAACTGACAAAACACGTGTAGGCCTAAATACAAACTGACAATACACGTGTAGGCCTAAATACAAACACGTGTAGGCCTAAATACAAATTGACAAAACACGTGTAGGCCTAAATACAAACACTTGTAGGCCTAAATACAAATTGACAAAACAAGTGTAGGCCTAAATACAAACACGTGTAGGCCTAACTACAAACTGACAAAACACATGTAGGCCTAAATACAAACACGTGTAGGCCTAAATACAAACTGACAAAACACGTGTAGGCCTAAATACAAACACGTGTAGGCCTAAATATAAACTGACAAAACACGTATAGGCCTAAATACAAACTGACAAAACACGTATAGGCCTAAATACAAACTGACAAAACACGTATAGGCCTAAATACAAACTGACAAAACACGTGTAGGCCTAAATACAAACTGACAAAACACGTGTAGGCCTAAATACAAACTGACAAAACACGTGTAGGCCTAAATACAAACTGACAAAACACGTGTAGGCCTAAATACAAACTGACAAAACACGTGTAGGCCTAAATACAAACTGACAAAACACGTGTAGGCCTAAATACAAACACGTGTAGGCCTAAATACAAACTGACAAAACACGTGTAGGCCTAAATACAAACACAGGTAGGCCTAAATACAAACACGTGTAGGCCTAAATACAAACTGACAAAACACGTGTAGGCCTAAATACAAACACGTGTAGGCCGAAATATAAACTGACAAAACACGTATAGGCCTAAATACAAACTGACAAAACACGTGTAGGCCTAAATACAAACTGACAAAACACGTGTAGGCCTAAATACAAACACGTGTAGACCTAAATACAAACACGTGTAGGCCTAAATAGAAACACGTGTAGGCCTAAATAGAAACACGTGTAGGCCTAAATACAAACTGACAAAACATGTGTAGGCCTAAATACAAACACAGGTAGGCCTAAATACAAACACGTGTAGGCCTAAATACAAACTGACAAAACACGTGTATGCCTAAATACAAACTGACAAAACACGTGTAGGCCTAAATACAAACATGAGTAGGCCTAAATACAAACTGACAAAACACGTGTAGGCCTAAATACAAACACAGGTAGGCCTAAATACAAACACGTGTAGGCCTAAATACAAACTGACAAAACACGTGTAGGCCTAAATACAAACACGTGTAGGCCTAAATATAAACTGACAAAACACGTATAGGCCTAAATACAAACTGACAAAACACGTGTAGGCCTAAATACAAACTGACAAAACACGTGTAGGCCTAAATACAAACTGACAAAACACGTGTAGGCCTAAATACAAACACGTGTAGGCCTAAATACAAACTGACAAAACACGTGTAGGCCTAAATACAAACACGTGTAGGCCTAAATACAAACTGACAAAACACGTGTAGGCCTAAATACAAACTGACAAAACACGTGTAGGCCTAAATACAAACTGACAAAACACGTGTAGGCCTAAATACAAACACGTGTAGGCCTAAATACAAACACGTGTAGGCCTAAATACAAACTGACAAAACACGTGTAGGCCTAAATACAAACACGTGTAGGCCTAAATACAAACTGACAAAACACGTGTAGGCCTAAATACAAACTCGTGTAAGCCTAAATACAAACTGACAAAACACGTGTAGGCCTAAATACAAACACGTGTAGGCCTAAATACAAACACGTGTAGGCCTAAATACAAACTGACAAAACACGTGTAGGCCTAAATACAAACACGTGTAGGCCTAAATACTAAACTGACAAAACACGTATGGGCCTAAATACAAACTGATAAAACACGTGTAGGCCTAAATACAAACACGTGTAGGCCTAAATACAAACACATGTAGGCCTAAATACAAACACGTGTAGGCCTAAATACAAACACGTGTAGGCCTAAATACAAACTGACAAAACACCTATAGGCCTAAATACAAACTGACAAAACACGTGTAGGCCTAAATACAAACTGACAAAACACGTGTAGGCCTAAATACAAACTGACAAAACACGTGTAGGCCTAAATACAAACATGTGTAGGCCTAAATACAAACACGTGTAGGCCTAAATACAAACTGACAAAACACGTGTAGGCCTAAATACAAACACGTGTAGGCCTAAATACAAACTGACAAAACACCTATAGGCCTAAATACAAACACGTGTAGGCCTAAATACAAACTGACAAAACACGTGTAGGCCTAAATACAAACACGTGTAGGCCTAAATACAAACTGACAAAACACGTGTAGGCCTAAATACAAACACGTGTAGGTCTAAATACAAACTGACCTTTATGCTCTGGAAACCCATTGTCCTCCTATGTATATCACTTTCAGTAAGTATATGCAGTGAAGATTAAAGATGCATTTACGATTCCTTCATTATTAGTGCATCTGATAAAGGTGAATCAGTAGTGTATGAAAAAAAAAATGTATTAAAAATAACCCAAAATAAACATTATTAAACTTACCCTAAAGTTTGCTAAATCTGAGTTTGCTTGCAGTTTGAGAGTTAACACCCTTGCTAAAATTAGCATAATAATCTGTTTTCCGCATTCACAGGCAGATAATACATGGTTTCAATCCATGATGGCAGCTTGTGCAGCAAAGCATCATGGAATGTGTAGTCCCCTGCGCAAGGAGGAGCCAGACATTTCTGTGGATCTCTGCATTGTGCTGCTGCTGGCTTGAAGGTTAGTATAGGGTTACAAAATTGTTTCCAAATGCAGTGTTTCTACTGGTATATACACTGGCACACTGTGTCTATGTAAGCAGCTCTAGGGTTTGGAAACCAAATTTTTATTTTTAAATAAAATAATTGTGTATAGAATGACTCAACATTATTTTTGTTTCTGATATAAGCAGCATGTGTTAGATTAGCGAGAGGTAAAATATGCACCACATTCAGTCATTCACAATGTTGGTAATAGACCTAAGATAGCATGGGAGAAAAGGACAGAGAACGAGCTGCAATTCAACAGAGCTTGATGGTTTACGACAGACATATTATAAACAGATAGCTGCCTGTCTACAACTCTCCCACTACAATGCACTAGTTCCCCTCATGCCTACTGTTTGCTCAGAGTCCTGTGACCTCTGACCCTGCAGCTCAGGCTCCTGACTAGATCCGCGCGCCATTGTCATCTCTGTGATTGGTCGGGGCGCGCGGTTTCCATAGTGACACTACCTTGTGTCTATGCTTCGGCCTGGCCGGCGGAGCCAGGAGATACAACATGAGAGCTGGCGCTGCGATCACTCTCATTCTTACCCTCGGCTTCGGTCTACATTGGGCTTTAGCGGTGAAGATATACACAAACAGCTGGGCTATACGGGTCCCAGGGGGACCGGAGGAAGCGGAGAAAATCGCACGGAAACTTGGGTTTATCGACCTGGGGCAGGTAGTTGTCATATGATAATGACAGGAGAATTATAAGCATGGAGCAAATAGGGACAGGAGACAATGACATGAGCTTCATCATAGAGGGGCAGGTAGGGGCAGAAGATAATGACTGGGGGCATTATCAGCCTGGAGCAAATAGGGGACATGAGACAATGACATCCTCTTCATCATAGAGGAGTAGGTAGGGGCAGAAGATAATGGCTGGGGGCATTCTCAACCTTGAGAAAAAAAGGTGAAGGAGACCATGACATTTTATCATAGAGGAGTAGGTAGGGGAAGAAGATCAACCTGGAGCTGATAGGGGACATGAGACAATGACATGGGCTTTATGAGAGAGGAGTAGGTAGGGGCAGAAGATAGAGGCTGGGGGCATTATCAACCTGGAGCAGATAGGGGGCATGAGACAATGACATGGGCTTTATGAGAGAGGAGTAGGTAGGGGAAGAAGATAATGGCTGGGGGCATTATCAACCTCCAGCAAATAGGGGGCATAAGATAATGACACAAGCTTCATCAGAGAGGGGCAGGTAGGGTCATTACATAATGACTGGCGGCATTATCAACCTGGATCAAACAGGGGATATGAGACAATGACATGAGCTTCACCAGAGAGGGGCAGGTAGGGTCATAACATAATGACTGGGGGCATTATAAATCTGGAGCAAAGAGGGGGCATGAGACAATTACTTTAGCTTCATCAGATAGAGCACATAGGGTTAATAGAGCAGTGACTAGGGGTGTAGGGCATGAGACCGTGTCTGGATGGTGGGGAGTTATTAGGTGGAATGACACAGTGATTGGGGATTCATCAACCTAGGGGTAGTAGGGGTCATATAATAATGTTGGGGAGTGGGGGTAAAATATCAGGCATTGGATAATGACTGGACCAGGTAAGGGTCATGGGACAACAACTGGGGCTTCATAACTGAGAACATCACTAGCCAGAAATGGGGTTAGGACAATGATTGTGCGACTTGGGGATCATAAACTAGGGTCCAGTAAGGATCCTACAGTAATGACTAATGCCGACTAAGCCTATGGCAGATAGGAGCAATGGGAGACATTGACTGGAGCCTTAATCATTCTTAATAAAGACAGGTTCAGGGGCCCATTGGACCACAATAATGGCTTCACAAGAAGCAGGCCAAAAGGTAGTGACGTAAACAACTTAGTATAGGTTTCCAGCAATAGAAGGATCAATGGTTGAATCTCTGTCTGGTTCATGCAAGGGCCATAATGCAAATTTAGGGGTGTATCAGAGCACAGCAACCTGTGACCATAACACAATGTCTGGTCGAGGTTCCAACAAATCGACTTCAGGTGGTGTAAGAAGGCAGTAAACCATGTAAAATTTGGGTTTTTAGAAAATGTTAGACTACAAACCACTATGTTATATGAATCATATAATGACTTACTTGCATCTGTTCTATAAGGCATTTTTAATAGTGTCTTGTATATAGCTATCTTGTAGATATCCATATAAACCCATTGTCTTTCTATGTATATCACATTCAGTGAAGATTAAATTTGTATATAAGGATCGTGGAGTTTTGATTCCTGGAGTTTTGATTATGAGTGCATCTGATGAGAGGAGAATCAGTAGTGTCCAGTAAATTTGATGTGGAACAATTTTTTGATGCAACTCTGTTTACTTATTATCTCTGTACAGATTATACATGGCAGTGATTTCTATCACATGGAACATCGTGGACTTCAGAAGAAATCATTCAATCCTCACAGGGGCAAGCAACTCCGCCTGAAAAAGGAACCCAAAGTAACTATATACTTATAATATAATATGCACACACAAAGCAGTTTCTGAATCCCAACTGCTCATCCACTACATTCAACCAGCAAAAGAGTACATTCCTCTGCCCTTTGTGTATCACTATGAGGTGTTATTACATGGCCCTGTATGTTTTGAGGTAAAGATTAATTCTTGTGTCCTGTCTGTCTGGACAAGGGGATGTTGATCTGTCCTTTTTGTGTCTGGATGAGCGGATGCTACTCTGTCCTTTGTGTATCCGGATGAGGGGATGCTACTCTGTCCTTTGTGTATCAGGATGAGTGGATGCTACTCTGTCCTTTGTGTATCTGGATGAGTGGATGCTACTCTGTCCTTTGTGTATCCGGATGAGTGGATGCTACTCTGTCCTTTTGTGTATCCGGATGAGTGGATGCTACTCTGTCCTTTGTGTATCCGGATGAGTGGATGCTACTCTGTCCTTTGTGTATCTGGATGAGTGGATGCTACTCTGTCCTTTGTGTCTGGATGAGCGGATGCTACTCTGTCCTTTGTGTCTGGATGAGCGGATGCTACTCTGTCCTTTGTGTATCAGGATGAGTGGATGCTACTCTGTCCTTTGTGTATCTGGATGAGTGGATGCTACTCTGTCCTTTGTGTATCCGGATGAGTGGATGCTACTCTGTCCTTTTGTGTATCCGGATGAGTGGATGCTACTCTGTCCTTTGTGTATCCGGATGAGTGGATGCTACTCTGTCCTTTGTGTATCTGGATGAGTGGATGCTACTCTGTTCTTTGTGTATCAGGATGAGTGGATGCTACTCTGTCCTTTGTGTATCCGGATGAGTGGATGCTACTCTGTCCTTTGTGTATCCGGATGAGTGGATGCTACTCTGTCCTTTGTGCATCCGGATGAGTGGATGCTACTCTGTCCTTTGTGTATCCGGATGAGTGGATGCTACTCTGTCCTTTGTGTATCCGGATGAGTGGATGCTACTCTGTCCTTTGTGTATCCGGATGAGTGGATGCTACTCTGTCCTTTGTGTATCCGGATGAGCGGATGCTACTCTGTCCTTTGTGTATCCGGATGAGTGGATGCTACTCTGTCCTTTGTGTATCCGGATGAGTGGATGCTACTCTGTCCTTTGTGTATCCGGATGAGTGGATGCTACTATGTCCTTTGTGTACTTGGATGAGTGGATGCTACTATGTCCTTTCTGTATCTGGATGAGTGGATGCTACTATGTCCTTTGTGTATCTAGATCAGTGGATGCTACTCTGTCCTTTGTGTATCTGAATGAGGGGATGCGAATCTATCCTGTTCGTGTCTGGATGAAGAGATGGTACTATGTACTTTGTGTATCTGAATGAGTGGATGCTATTCTGTCCTGTGCGTGTCTGGATGAAGAGATGTTACTCTGTCTTTCGTGTGTCTGCAAGAGGAAACGCTATTCTACCTTAAGTATGTCTGACAGATATATTGACCTGTGTATACTGAAATGAGGGGGCGATAGGCTCTTCCTTGGTATACAGGCATTTGGTATAAAGGCTTTATGTCCTGTGTGAGCCTGTAGGAGGGGATGTTACTTTGTTCTGCATGTGTCTAGGAGGGGGACTCAATCCTGTATTCATTACCATGAGCAGAAATGACTCTGTCTTGTGTGTCTCATCATTAAAAGATTTTGCTGTGCTGTGGTTAGGTGGATGCTAACATTTTTTCTTTTTTAGGTCGAATGGTTTCAGCAGCAGACTCTAAAGCGGAGACGTGGAAGACATGCTAGTGTGGTGCCCACTGACCCCTGGTTTTATAAGCAGTGGTATATGGTATGAGAGAAACACCCACTTCTCCTGGCATTATGAAATGCATTTTTTCTTAGACAGTGGTGTACATTATGAGCATTTATTTATAAAGTACCAAATAATTCAGTATTTCTGCATACCAGTGGCAATATATAAGAACATATTAAATTTGCATGCAAAACGGATAGTATGTAAGAACAAACTTTAATGTAGATATACTGATAATTAAGTTAAATGAAATGAGAAAGATGCCCTGTCTACATGGTAAATGCAATCCATCACATCCTTTTGTGTCAGTGTAGTACATTGTATTAGATTCACATTCATGTATACACGCCCGATTAGTACGAGTATTGCGTGTTGTGAAGACATTGTGCTATTCAAAGCTATTATAACACATAAAGGCCCTCATTCAATTGCAGTTTGGCCAATTGAATTGGGCTCTAAATAAGCACATAACATATTTTTTTTAAATAAGTTTTTAGTTAGTAAACATCTATCCAAAAGCAAGGTTTTTAGTAACTAAAAACTTTGTTAAAAAAATAATGCTATGTGCTTATTTAGAGCACTATTCAATTGTCAAAATTGAAATTGAATGAGGCCCAAAGTATGGTAATTATGGCCCAATGCTTGCTACATATTTTAAAATAAAGCACAACATTTTTTTATTTTTTTTAATGCCATATGATAGCCAATGATATTAAAAATGTATAACTTTTGCTCTGCTTATAATACAGGTACAATAGATACAAAGCAAAAATAAAGATTGTACTGTATAAAAAAACAGATATATACTGTATCTACAGTACAATTGTACAACGCTTTGTGTATATCAAAAATGGTTCAGTATCATACTTAAATGTATATGGAAGTTTGTGTTTGTTCTGGGTTTTCCTGTTAGCCTTAGTAGGAACGAAGTGAAAGTAACTACCGATGGCTAGCATTAGACTAAACTGCAATATTTTGAGTAGCATGTAGGGTCTTAGTTCATTACCCAGTTCTCCCTTGTGCTATTTTTTTTATCTATAGTTTGAAACATGCTTTTATACATAAGAAAAGTAAAACAAGTTGTGTTTTAATGTGCTTCAACTTTGCTTGCTTCTTATTTTGTTAGGTCTGTCAGCCATGAGTTCCCTCAAGTGCTGAACTCAGCATGTCAAAAGGCAGTTAGAGGCAGATTGATACATTGTCCCAGCTGCCTCTGATTGGCCTATTTATGCATTTTATGCTAATTTATCTTGGGTTTTCAGGGGTGTTCCCTCTCAAAAACAACTGTCAGGAAACCAAAGACATTTTGCAAACTTTAGGGGAAGTTTATTAATGTTTATTTTGGAATTTTTTTCATGCAAAAAATGTTTGACCCTGTCTCGTGGACTTACATACATGTCAGTCGGTGTTCAGGGTAGCATCCATAACTTATTGTTTTTAATGTTTATGGAGTGTGAATCATAGCTTTGCATTCTTTGATAGTGAACTCTTTTATCTGGGTACTTGCTGCTTCTGCTTCGTCATTGTCTTCTTCAAATGCATACTGCTGATTTAAATTAGGAAGGTCTTCATCGTTCAGTTTTTCCAAATGCGAGTTAAGCAATTCATGGACATTTGCAGTGTCTAGTTCATCAAAACCAAGCCGTTTTCCAGTGTCGGCTATTTCTTCAACAACAGCTTGTACTTGAGAAGTAAAGCCATCAAGATAAAGAGCACAGTGATTTTCTACACCATGCTCTCGTTACTTGCTGTTATTTCTTGCCAAGCATGGTAAATATTCTCGATTGCATCTTTGATGTAATACTTTTTACATAGGTTGACCAAGGAAATTACACTATCGCCTGTTGTTTGAGCAATTGCCTGTGCAAGTTCTTATGTACTAGGTTTTAAATGTTGCAGTAGTTCCTGGGTCCATGGGGTGCTGTAAAGATATTGTTTTAGCTGGTAAAATTTTCAGTGACATGACATTCTCACAAAATTCACCAAGTGTAATTAGATGACCAGGGAAAGTATCTAAAATCAAAAGTGCCTTAAAATATTGTTGTTGTTGTTGTTTTTACAATACATGTATTTTTGAACAGCTGGGCAAAATACATTAAACACCAGTCTTCAAAAGAGCTTTGGTCACCCATCCTTTTTTATGGGACAATGTATCAATCTGCCTCTAACTGCCTTTTGACATGCTGAGTTCAGCACTTGAGTTCTGCCAGTCATGAGTTCCCTAACAAAATAAGAAGCAAGCAAAGTTGAAGCACATTAAAACACAACTTGTTTTACTTTTCTTATGTGTAAAAGCATGTTTCAAACTATAGATAAAAAAATAGCACAAGGGAGAACTGGGTAATGAAATAAGACCCTGCATGCTACTCAACATATTGCAGTTTAGTCTTATGCTAGCCATCGGTAGTTACTTTCACTTCGTCAACTTATTTTGAACGTTTTTTCAATCACTGCATTGATTGTTTAAGTAATAAGAAAAGCACTAAATAGGTATACTGGAAGTGAATGTTGATTGTAGCCTCTAGGAGATTAAGAAATTGCTGCGCAAGCATTGGTTTTAATTTAAAATCTCCTTCAGCATTGCCTCCCAATAATCCTGTTAAGTGAGCCGAGCCACTTTGTATCCAGGTAGACTTTTTTATTTTTGGAAATGTAAGTACTGGCAGGCATTCTTTTCCAAAAAAATCACATTTCATTAACGTATTTGTTGTTCAGGGTATTCACCTTCTTCAAAATATTAGGATATTCATCTGCAGCCCCTTTATCTGCACTTGTAGCTTCACCTGTTATTTCAACATTATGCAGTTGTATTCTGATTTAAACCGGTCAAACCAACCAACTCATGCACTAAAAGTGTCTTCAGTTTCCGCTTCATATAATGCCCTAAAGATACTCAAAGCTTTCACATGAATGAGGCTCTGCTAAGAGGAATTTGATTTTGTTTTGTGTCTTCTATACACACAGATAAGAGACTCCATTTCTCTATCATTAAAACACTTCTATTCCTAGTTGTGGTTTACAAAAACCTGATGCAGCTTTACCTTTTTCCTGTTATCTGATATTTCATGCTGTTGATTCATGCGTTCCAACATCTCTGCAAACTTTGGAGTTGCTATCACCACATGCATTTATTTTTATTATCAAGTTTCTGTTCTAATATAATCACTAACCACTTTTTTCCCACCTACACTATTGACAGTATTCTTCTGTTTATCCATATCTACTACACTATTATACTGTGGTGATAAAACTGTCTGGCGTGACAACAAGCAAACCAGTGGTATGTACAGGAGGATGTGAACTGATGAGCATCTTTCCATGTGACTTTGATCTGAGTGCGGAGTTTGAATTGTCTGGGAAAAAACTGAAACTAACTGAAATTTTATTTGTGTGTAATTTTAGTACTAAATTTAATTTTGTACCGTTCAAACTCGTACTAATCTTGACCTGCCTATACTGGGAATTGATAAATAACATGAGTTGCAACCTTTGTATTGTTTTGGAGAAAACCTAAGTAGTTCTAGGAGATATCTGTCCCTGGCCAAATTACCAATATATATATATATATATATATATATATATATATATATATATATATATATATAGTGTGCACACCTTAGAGAAATAATACACCAACACAGAGTTCTGGTATAAAGCTTTCTTTTGCCTACTGTTTATTGAATCAGCTGCTATATATAACATTTAACAATCAGATAAATGTTGCAATTAAGCAAATCATCAGGTTTATTCGGTAATTCATTGGTTCTGTGATGTTTGCTTTTACAGAATCTAAACAAGGCATTGGGTTAAGGCATTAAGGATTCTCTAGGTGTTATCCCACAGTGGGATGAGTCTTTCTCTCATTGGTCAGAAGTTTAGGACAAAGGGAAGATGGCGTTCTCCAATAATCAACATTGTTAATAAAATTACGTAATACTGAAAAGAGAAAATGTATGAGTAGGGCAAACATAAAATGCATTTTCTTGTAGATCCTGATACATAACAGTCCCCCCTAAAATGTCGTAATATGTTTTCTGCATCATCCAACCCACTCATACTAGTTCATTGTAAAGGTTAGTAACTACTGCATTTTGGATAATACAAGTTAAGAGTACATGTCTATAAAGCTATGGTTCCTCCGGAACACTATTCTTCTGTGGATTCTATGTCCGGATGTTGAAAGCATTGCATGTGAGTATGACATAGGTACACATCTTCGTTCGATCGGGCTTGCCATGACCTAACGTCACACCTACCCTATGTCCAATGCGGCATGGGAAAACCTAGAAGCCTCTATCAGCTAATAGTGTAACTAACTCAGATCAGGAACCATGATATTCATAAGACACTCTCCTTCGAGCCTATGGTCATCTGCTTTAGCATATGAGATGTCTTATAGGTATCATCTTGGTCACCGAAATCTAGTTCTAGATTCTGGTGCACAAAGGTGGGTGAAGCCTTGACCATTGCATCCTGTAGATAAGTACGTATACAGGGGATAATACAACACAGAAGGAAGGCAAGTAGGATTATAACGGCAAGAATAGCCATTCCAACTTGTAATAAAACCTTTTGCCAACCATTCATCCATCCGAACCATGAATCCCAATAGTCCATGGTACCAGAATTTTCTTTTAATTCTTGACCAAGATTAGCCAATTTCTGAATTGCCAGTGTGATCTTGCCATTTGGACCTGTGTTATCAGGAATATACGTACAACATGTGCTAGTGTCAGGAAGCATTTTACATACTCCACCCTTTTCTGCAAGGATCATGTCTAATGCCATACGATTCTGGAAGGCCATGTGTGATGTAGCCTCTAATTGTTCTGCAATGCCTTTTTAAGGCATCCTTAGTGTAGTTAACAAATCGTTGCTGATTATAGTAGATATAATGAATCCAGGCAACATTCTTATTTACACCAATCATTGGTATAAGTGATTCAAATCCTGCTGCTATCTGGTTTCGGGCCTTAAATTGGTCGGGCACCCCCCTTGGGACTCCAATAGCATCAATATATACATGTGGGTCAAAACTTTCCCGAGGTTCAGATGATGAAGTTTGTCTTCTCTTTCTGGACCTTGCTTGGGGGGCATTAGGTAGATTGTCATCATAATAAGTTGGGACAATGTGTAACGGCATTATGGCTTTAGCCAAGGTACATTCCCCATGCCATCCTCCTGACAGTCTTACCCTAAGTTTCATATCCCCACATAACCAATATATGTCCCCTAAAGATTGTGTCTGATTGATTAGCAGTGTGGATGAACCATCTCTATATGTGTGACAAAATCCACTTGGGAACTTCTGCAAATTGAACCCATGAGAAACATTCCTCCTGTAACACGTATCATTTCCGGGGTATATAGTTATACCTTTTCCTGGATGGGGAATATTAGTTATCACAGTATAAGTTTTTCTCCATTGTTCGCACTTATCTGTATAACTATGTTTATATTTGAACAAACTCAAAAAAACATTTCTCTTCCTGCAAAGGTATAGTAAGTGGAACAGTACCTAAATGAGGCCTAGCATGGCCGCATACATAACAGTTGGTCTTATTACTTTCCTGTACATTGTATTTCATCCATTCCAACCACACATTAAGATCTGAAATTCCAGTCTCAGTAGCTAACGTGTCCTCATATGTTGGGTCACCAGTAGCAGTCATTGTTCCAATGATCTGGGGCCCTGGCTTCAATGTCTGTAATGCCAGAGGTAAGTTTGGGTGCTTATATAGATCTGCTATCTTAAATTTGCCTGTGAATTTAGCAGTTTGTCCTCTAATCCAAGCCCCCAGTAGATATGTGTCAGCATCTATGGGACAAGGGTTTTGTATGGTCAGAGTCAATTGCATATTAGAACCAGATACCCCACTATTCAGACATCTACCAGTCTTTATTAGAGTCATTCAAGGAGGGATCTACCCTGGTCATCTTTCTTATCTGCAGCACTCTGAGGCCTATAATCCCAATGTGTCCCAGTGTTCCATCCCACCGCCTTCCATGTGTTACAGTGTCTTCCAACAATTTCATGAGTAACACATATGTATAGATCTTTCTTATATAAATCACATTGTTCGGGTATTGGGGGGCAGCGAACAATGTCACAGAAGTCAAAGGTGTATGTAGCAACATGTGTAGTATGTGAATTGTACCAAAATGTAATGCCATCCTCATGTTTTGTAATGGTTACATGTTGAGCCTTGCTCACGTATACTGCAAGGAATAGAATAACCCACTGGGCTGTACTCATTGTGTTGTTTTCTTGTAATCAGGGAGAGGAACCTTTTTGCAATGTGATGCGTGGACCCAAGTAGCTTTCCCTTCCAACTTAACTGATGTAGCTGTGATCAGTAGTACTTGGAATGGGCCTTCATATCTGGGTTCCAAAGGGGTTATCCTCACAAATTTCTTGACCAGGACCCAATCTCCAGGGAGTAGTTGATGAGTACCAGTGATTACTTCCGAATCTGGAATAGAAGAGAACACTTGTGCATGGATTTTAGTCAGTGCGGTGGACAGTGCAATCACGTAGTCAAAAAGTACATCAGATTTTAGTTGCAGCTGCTGAGGAAAGTAGCACCCTAGTCTAGGAGCAGACCCAAACAGGATTTCATGAGGGGATAGTGCATGTTTCCCCCTAGGGGTATACCTGACACTGAACAAGGCTATGGGTAGACTTTCAGGCCATGGCATACCAGTTTCTTGTGACATTTTTTACATCCTGGACTTCAAAGTCCCGTTCATACGTTCTACCTCTCCCCTACTCTGGGGATGATATGGTGTATGGAAGGACAGAGTCACTCCCAAGGCTGCCCAAATTTCCTTGGCTAGTACTGCAGTAAAGGCTGGTCCTTGGTCACTCTCAATCACTTCAGGGACCCCATATCTACAAATGACCTCTGTTAGCAGTCTCTTTACAGTGGTTTTGGCTGTCATGTTTACAACTGGATAGGCCTCTGGCCAGCCTGAGAACATATCCACAATGACCAGAGCGAATTCAAATCGACCACTCCTTGGCATCTGTATGTGATCAATCTGTATCCTCTGGAATGGATACAGAGATTTTGCTAAATGCTTCTGTGGGGTTTTCTCAGTTCGACCATGATGGTCTTTGACAAGTGTGCCGGTCCGTGGGCCCACTTTACTGTTGCTGGATAGAGATTCTTTGGTAAACTTAATCTCGGATTATCAACGTACAATCCATCTTTAGGATTGCTCTCTTTGCTTTCCACTTGTTTACTTCGTCTGGGTCTGCAGTCTTCTGCAATTCTTTGAGTAGTTTCAAATCTGTAGGTAAAGTCTGCATTGTGTAGATATTTATGTCTTCCTTCTCCTCTTTCTTGTCCATTTCCTTCTTAGCCATCTGGTCTGCTAGATAGTTTCCCGTGCTTCATCTGAATTTAGCTTCCCATGTGCCTTTACTTTCAGTATGGCCACCTCCTTTGGGAGTGCTAAAGCATCTAGTAGTTCACAAATGGCTTTATCATGCTTTACTGGGGTGCCTGCAGCTGTCATGAATCCTCTGGCTTTCCAAATTATCCCAAAGTCTTGAGTCACTCCTAGAGCATATCTTGAGTCTGTATAGATGTTAGCTCGGACTCCTGTCACAATTTCACAGGCCTTAGTCAATGCAATCAACTCTGCTTCTTGTGCTGACATGGAGGGAGGTAGTGAGAATACTTGCATCACATCTTTTTCCGTAGTCACAGCACATCCTGTGTGATATTTTCCATTCTTATCAGCATACCTTGATTCATCCACATACAGAGTGATGTCTGGGTCTGTCAGGGCAAGTTCCTTTACATTCGCAAGGTGTGAGGTCTCCATTTCCATTTGCTGAAGACAGTCATGAGGTGGGTTTACTGATCCTGGAACAGCATATGGGTCTTCAGCCTGTACTTTGGGAAAACTATTCACATGCCAGTTGAGGGTTTGTTTTGTTATTCCTTCTGCTTCTAGTTCATCTTCATCTGCAGATTCCCACCATTTCAGCGCAGTCCCCAATGAGCTCCATGTACTCTGTGCAGACTTTGTTAGTGCTATGTGTGGGACAGCTGTATCCCAATGTTTGTAGAGCAATTCTGCTTTAAAAGGAAGTTCTACCGTGAGTGCACTATCACCTGTTGCATTGTTGTAAAATGTCTTTAATTTTAACGTAACTTGCTTCAATTCCATAAGCTTTGCTTCATATTGAAGGTCCGTCCCGGTGTTTGTTTGTTCCACAGCGTACAATGTAGAAAGTCTTGTGTTTCATCTGTTTCTGTCTTCTTGACTAGGCGTCCCAGTAAACTACTTTTTACATCCAAGCTTATGTTTGACTCCTGATCCAAGTTCAAACTATACCAGAAATGTCCTTCTTCCTCATCTCCCCCCTCAGGAAATGGCAAGAGAGTGGCTGGATTAAGCACATAACACCTCTGTAAGGTGACATTATCTGGCAGGAGCAGTGAACATTGGAGACGGAGGTGTCTGGCTGCTGTCAGGTGTTTTGGTTGCGTCTGATTTATGATAGCAGCAATGTCATGTGGAGCAAGAACTGTCAAGGGATATCCAAGGACTATGTCACTTGTCCTATCCAGTAAGGCATGAGCTGCAAATACTGCCCTAAGGCAGGAAGGGCCTCCTCTTGTTACAGCATCCAGATGACATGAGAAATAGCCAATGGGGCGTTGTCTGTTCCCATGGGACTGTGTCAAGACTCCCATTGCATGTCCTTCCTTTTCTGATATAAACAGTTTAAACGGTAGGTCATAGTTGGGTAGCCCCAATGCAGGGGCTGAGGAGATGGCCTGTGTAGCGGAACCCATCACTGTTTTACCCTGTTTTATGATTATTCTTGGTTAAAATATGATCCTACAATATGTATGCTGGTTGATGCTCTGCAGAATATTAGCCAGACTTTTGCAGACCTAGGCTAATAGATAATCCTATTACAGAGATTCAAGAGATAAGAAAGTTGTAAAGGATCTTTGCATTTTCCCAAGTGTTTTAATTCTCTGATAAGAACAAAGAGGTGTAATTGAATCAGTGTCTGATTGTATCCAAGTTGCCAGGGAGGTGTGACCCCCCTATTGTTCTCTTTATGTGTATTGTGCAGCCAAATATGGGGGATGTGGATTGCCTGTGGGAAGAGATGGGTATAAATATTTCTGCAATAACAAAATAAAGGCAGTATTCATTTGACTCCCAAATTGTGTGTCGTCCAATATGGGAGGTCGGGGATGGTGAAACTGTAGTGCCTCGTGGGTATTTTATCGTATACCAGCGGAGATTTTGGACTGCGTGTTCCTGCTCCGTTACATTTGTTGGCAAGTGGTGGAATTGTTCCCACGGTCAGAAGGACAGCTACAGGAGACACCATTCCGTGGAGTACAAATTGAGGGCAACGCTAGTATCCGTACAGCGCCCCTGGCTACAGCAGGATGGAACCGGCTAGTTTTCAGACAGCGTTCCATCATGAGGAGGAGGAGGCGGCCGCGGACTACAGGGATGCAGACAGAAAGGAACTCATGGTTACAGTACCTCGTATTACCCCACAGAATGAGTTTGGAAGAGAACTCCAAAGCAGACTGGCCTTTTTCCCAGATACGCTTCCCATAAAAACCTTGGAATGGTTAATGACAGATGTCCACAAATGCATAATGAAAAAGATGCGGGCACGGGAGCGGTCCATCTTGGGAGCTGCTAACCCACCTCCCACCATTAACCCCGCCCCAGCACTGCGTCCGGGTGGTGGGAACTACCAAACCCCTCCACAGTACATCAGGTGCCACACGTGTAACCAGCAGGGCCACATGCAGAGAGACTGTTGCAGAAACAGAAACCGCTCCACGTGGAATACTCCAACTAATTCCACCCCCCAGCGGCAGTGTGAACCCCAGGGGGCAGAAGGTGTCGTCCTTTCCCCCCAGCGGCAGTGTGAACCCCAGGGGGCAGAAGGTGTCGTCCTTTCCCCCCAGCGGCAGTGTGAACCCCAGGGGGCAGAAGGTGTCGTCCTTCCCCCTCAGCGGCAGTGTGAACCCCAGGGGGCAGAAGGTGCCGTCCTTTCCCCCCAGCGGCAGTGTGAACCCCAGGGGGCAGAAGGTGTCGTCCTTCCCCCTCAGCGGCAGTGTGAACCCCAGGGGGCAGAAGGTGTCGTCCTTTCCCCCCAGCGGCAGTGTGAACCCCAGGGGGCAGAAGGTGTCGTCCTTTCCCCCCAGCGGCAGTGTGAACCCCAGGGGGCAGAAGGTGTCGTCCTTCCCCCCCAGCGGCAGTGTGAACCCCAGGGGGCAGAAGGTGTCGTCCTTTCCCCCCAGCGGCAGTGTGTACCCCAGGGAGCAGAAGGTGTCGACCTTCCTCCACAGCGGCAGTGTGAACCCCAGGGGGCAGAAGGTGTCGTCCTTCCCCCTCAGCGGCAGTGTGAACCCCAGGGGGCAGAAGGTGTCGTCCTTCCCCCCCAGCGGCAGTGTGTACCCCAGGGAGCAGAAGGTGTCGACCTTCCTCCACAGCGTCAGTGGGTACTCCAGGGGGCCAAAGGTGTCGTCCTTCCCCCCCAGTGGCAGTGTGAAACACAGGGGGCAGAAGGTGTCATCCTTCCCCCCCAGCGACAGTTTACCCTAACCAGGGGAGACACCAATCTCCCAGACGGCGCAGATGGGACCGTGGTCTCTGCGCCCACAGCTTGTCCAGATCCCCAACTACCGTCACTGGGACAACCGGAGGAGGGGGTAAGTACAAACTCCCCTCCCCAGCTAACTTCTAATGTGGCCCCAGGGTTAACAGAGGAAATGTTAACCCCCACTGACCCCCACGTTTCCCTGGCTATTGAGCCGCAATATGTCCCAAGTACCCCAGCAGAAGAGCTGACAGCGGGGCAGAGTGCAGTCGGCCTCTGCCCTCCCTTTGTCCCTGGTACAGAGCAGGAGGTCCTGCAGGTTATACCAGCAGAAGAGCTGGCATCAGGGCAGAGTGCCGCGGGCCTCTGCCCCTCAAGTCCCCTCAGCGTGTTGCACCATCACCCCAGCGAAATATCCAGGTGCCTGGTTAGACTTCCCCCCAAAGGGGAGATGTGTGACAAAGTGCCCTTCGCCACTTTGGCTTGGAGAGGACTGTTTGCCAGCCTCCTGCCCTGCGACTATGGCCCTGGTACATATTGCCCTTTGGAACCAGTGTTCGGCCATACCAGAGTGTAAGTCACTCATTCTGGCCCTTTACATACAGGGGGGTCATTCTGTACTTGCCCTGTGGGAGCGGTGATACCCCAGATAGCTATGCCATGGAGCCCATTCATATGATGAAAGACTATGGGAAAGACTTTAGCTACATGGCAATTGAACTGTGTGAAGAGGATCTGAGAGCTATTCGGTGGTTTTGTGCGCTCAGATCCCAGCTATCTGGGGATATGGGAAATGTGAGTAAATGTGAATTGCAGTAATGCTAATGGGTTGTCAAACTAGAGAATTGACCAACAAATACTTTTGTCCGGACATCCCCAGGCCGATCCGTTGGGATCAGACCGTGTATGCCGGCTTATGGTCACGGGGGAGGTGTGTAGCGGAACCCATCACTGTTTTACCCTGTTTTATGATTATTCTTGGTTAAAATATGATCCTACAATATGTATGCTGGTTGATGCTCTGCAGAATATTAGCCAGACTTTTGCAGACCTAGGCTAATAGATAATCCTATTACAGAGATTCAAGAGATAAGAAAGTTGTAAAGGATCTTTGCATTTTCCCAAGTGTTTTAATTCTCTGATAAGAACAAAGAGGTGTAATTGAATCAGTGTCTGATTGTATCCAAGTTGCCAGGGAGGTGTGACCCCCCTATTGTTCT
This sequence comes from Discoglossus pictus, assembly GCA_027410445.1. Classification (NCBI taxonomy): domain Eukaryota; kingdom Metazoa; phylum Chordata; class Amphibia; order Anura; family Alytidae; genus Discoglossus; species Discoglossus pictus. The sequence continues at coordinate 298,200,251 of CM050163.1, forward strand.
CTTTATGTGTATTGTGCAGCCAAATATGGGGGATGTGGATTGCCTGTGGGAAGAGATGGGTATAAATATTTCTGCAATAACAAAATAAAGGCAGTATTCATTTGACTCCCAAATTGTGTGTCGTCCAATATGGGAGGTCGGGGATGGTGAAACTGTAGTGCCTCGTGGGTATTTTATCGTATACCAGCGGAGATTTTGGACTGCGTGTTCCTGCTCCGTTACAGCCTGTTTCAGATCGTAAAAGTTATTTAGGGCTATCTGAGTCATCTGAAAGGGTTCAATCTTCAGGACATCATACAAGGGCTGCATCAGGGGAGAGGCTTCTGGGATCCACGCTCTGCAATAGGATATGAGACCTAGGAAAGCATGGTGGGGTCTGTGTCCTTCTGGTACAGACATTTCTTCTATTGCTCTAACACGGCTGCGTGTGAGATGACGCAGTCCTTTGGAAAGGCAATGTCCCAGGAATATGACAGTCTCCTGACACCACTGTAATTTTTCTCTTGATGCCTTGCACCCTTGTTCTGCCAGATGTCTCAGTAAACTCTCTGATGGGGGAAGGTCTTCAGCACAGAGTAAGAGATCATCAACATATTGCAGAAGTACAACATCAGGGTTCTCCTGTTGCCAAGAATCAAGGATTAGACCCATGGCCTTAGCAAACTGACTAGGAGAATTCTGTGCTCCTTGGGGCATGACAGTCCATGTAAATTGATTATGATCATGTGTAAATGCGAAGAGGTATTGACATGAAGGATCTAGAGGAATGTTAAAGAAGGCATTTGCCAGATCCACTACAGTAAAGTATGCTGCTGTTGAAGGTATTCCAGAGAGGAGAGTGTGTGGGTTAGGTACTATGGGAGTGTCCAATATGGTTGCTTCATTGACTGCTCGCAAATCTTGTACCATACGGTATTTTACTGGCTCTCCTTTCTTGGATTTCTTTTTCACTGGGAAGAGGGGCGTGTTACATGGTGATGTACACCGCACTAACGCTCCCTGTTTCAACAGGCTCTCTATCTGCTGTGTAATTGCATCAATCTGTGCTGGCTTCAGAGGATACTGGGGTTTTCGTGGTAACTCAACTCCATGCTTCAACTTTACTATGACTGGAGGCACCTTTTAAATGCCCAATATCTTACAGACCACGGGACATGTGGAGGACACTACAAATCTAGCAAGCAGGTCTGGGAATGGGCCTATTCGTAGTGGCTGAGTCAACTTGTTGGAAGAGGGGATACCGTCAACCCCTACGCAAGCAACATCAATGTTAGACAGGTAAGATGAGTCGGGCAGATCTTGTTGTCTTAGGACACTTCTGGCTGCACCTGTGTCTACTAGGAAGGTGGTAGGGATCCCTTCTATTGGTAATGTTACAATAGCTTCAGGTCCTAGTCCACTATTCCCTGAAGATACTGCTATAGCAGGAGATAGTGACACAGGCTCACCACTGTCCTATGCTGTGTTTTGGCCCTCTTGCTTATTAATGTCATCCCCCTGTTGCTTTGTCCTCGGTTTTCTAGGCATCTTACAATTCTTGCTGATGTGTCCAAACTTGTTACAATTGAAACACTGCCGTGTTTCCTTCTTTTCCCCTTTATATGCTGGCTCCTCAGAGGTTACCATGAGAGCAGCACTCTTTTTGGACGCTGATGATGTAGGGTATTTATTTTCTACAGACTCCAGCCCTTTTGAAACAAGTAACAGCGTGTCTAATGGTAACACTCTATATTCTGGTCTGGAAGTCAACAGACCTTTCTTTATAGATTCCTTTAATCCTAGTACAAAAGCTGTACTTAGCATCTGTGTATGTGTCTTATTGTGTGGACTGATGCCAAGATCTGTGAAAACCTGTGAGTCGTGCATGAAGCTTTTCTACTGATTCGTCTTTCTCCTGTTTAAAATCCTGTAAGTTAATTGCTTGATCTGCCAATTTATCCTTCGCCCAGTATCTTAACAGGTCACAGAACAGTACACCCAATGAAAAGTCATCGTTTGGGCGATCTATATCACACGGATCTATTGCATTCCGTATAATAGGCCAGTATGAGTCTCCTGCCCTAATCTCACACAGGCTGACAAGGTCTCTCCAGGCTGCAGCGTAAGTCTTTTGGATCTGTGCCATCTTTCTATAGAAAGGCATAGGTTGTTTTTCAGGGTCAGGCAACGTGTTTATAAGGGAGGTGACTTGTGTCGGGGCCGAATGCAGCATACATCAGGCTTCCCCTGCTTTTGTCCCTCCTCTTAGATTTCGTTCTCAGGTCTGTTTTTCTATCTCTCCACTCCTCTGCCCCCTCTCCTCCCCTTATGTCATCATCCTCCTCTGAATTATCCTGTTGATGACGGGATAGGGGCGTAACTTGCACATCCAATGGTGCCCTAATTTCGGGGAGGGGAATTAACGGTGGGCTTACAGCAGAACTGCGCACACTGTGTACACTATGGGGCCCAGCGCCCCCTGTCGAACCTCCTACAACACTTGGTGCTGTCAGGGATGGAAACATTGGGTATGGGGAATACATGGTTCCATTTGCAGTCAGTATGGGATACAGAGGAGTGGGATGTGCCATCGGGGCGGTAGGTGTGATGGGCGGACCCTCTTGGATGGGTGATGCAATGGATGACACTGTTTTATAAGGGGTATTGTTCGGGGGTGAGCGTGGCTCCTCCTCCGTGTGTGTGTGTGGGCGCCATCTTGGGGCTGTGGCTGGATGGAATGTCTTTGTTCGGCGAAGGGCAGTCGTGGTGTGCTAAGGTTACAGGGTGTTTGCAGTGCGGAGGGGACAATAGTCGTAGGTAAGGAGCTGGCTGCTTCACATGGAGCATAATACACATACATTTTCTGTCCATTCATTTCAACCTCTTTCTCTGTCCAACCCTCCTGTGCAATTTCTTTAGCCACCCTGTACCATTCTTCACTTGGTAATAAAGCACAATCTTGTAACTGTCCTCTATTATTTTTCAATGCTTTCCGCCACTCTTCTGCCCTCAGATGTCCTCCCACAATATTGGTGAATCCACACACTCTAAATATCTTTTTAGATTTATTTACCACAGCCTCTCCTCCTCTTTTCTTCACTACATCTCGGGCGACCATGCCGTCACATAGTTTAGTCTGATTCTGCCCCATCTTGCTGTCCTAAGTATAGCACAAGCTAGTTTTAGAAGGCAGACAAAAGGAGAGAGAGAGAGAAAGAGCAACAAACAGACCAGTTGTCTGAAATAGAATTTTGTCTGAAATGCTCGACTGCTATGAAGGGGGGATACCTTCACACGTCTTCCCTAAACTCAGACAATAGTTACCGCCCTCCGGGAGACCACTAGGCTGTAGTGTGTAACCACGCACTACTGGCAAAGGGATAGCAGATAGTGCAGTGTATAGCGACAAGTGATTTATATAGACACAAGATTATGGAAGAGAATAACATCACATTTCATTATTAAACATACATCTTAGCCGGCAATATCACAACATAACAGCATATGAGACAGAAATTGTCTCAGAGTAACTTTCTAAAAAAAAAAAAAAACATCCTAAAAATAACGTTGCGTTTACTTTTTTTCTTTTGTATACTTCTTTTGTGTATAATAAAGCTTAATGAAACGTTGAATGTCTCCTATATCTTCCTTTTAATTAAGATTAATATTGCCAAGAGGTAGTGGATACAGGGCACTGACTCCAGCAGTGGTGGTATAGTAGATGCTGTTTGCCTTTTAAGATGGGTGTAAAATTATAGTTGTTTGTTACACAACCAATTCTCAATCTGCGTCCATATATATCTTGAACTATTTACTTTTTAAATCAATCTCCTCCCGGGATGCACCTACTTTTACACAACCATTACTTCACGTACTGTAATTACCCTCAAGCAAATTTAATAACAACAGCATGAAAACATGACAGTTATTTCACTTACTGTACCAACTCATACGACCTTAAGCATTGGCATAGAAAGAATTCTCTTAACTAAGACACGACCTTAAAAGAGTTAAACAAGATGGGAGGGGGAGTAATACTCCTTTTGCTGCGTGGTCTGACCTTAATGTCACACAGCTGCAGAGAAATTCAGTCTCATAAGTACAGGGAGAGAAATTCTAAGCTACATTTCTCATTAAAATATGCATCACAACCAGCAATAACAGACCACCGTAAGATTTAAACAATTTCTGCAGAAAATTTCTGACTCTTAAGATGTTGTAGTCCAGAGTCTCACACCGTTGTGTGCTAAAATTGACGTTTTCAGGGCTATTGTGCTACGAAGGCACTAATGATCTGCCACTGAAGTCTTCATCCCACATACATGATTTTACAATGTTATCGACGTCTCTCGGGGTTATCACGCTACCAAGGCACGACCATCATGACCCCCGAGAGATACTCGGGTACCCAACATGCATAGACCCTCCCTAGGAAAGGTATGTCAAATGACACCGATCCCCAAGGTACGTGTATGTAAGTTTTGTACGTACAGCTGTATCCGGTTTGATCTGCTACTAAGGCACTACCAATCCGTCCCCGGAATCTGCTGTACGTACACATGTATGTCCTGGACCACAATATCCAAGAAATCACAATTACTCGACCCACACTTTCAACAGTCATACACAGGTGACAGATATCACTGGTACAGGGTTCGTAATGGACTTGAGGCAAGTTATTTTACCTGTACTTTTGAGACCTCCCCAAACAGCGGGCCTGGATGACGGGCTGAGTCCCAGGAACAGGTTTTACGCGGTCAAGGTGCTAACTGTGTCCTTACCGTGTACCGGAGGTGATCAGGATCCGCCCGTTCCTGCAGGCTCCATCCGGATCCCTTATGTCCGCAGCCGGTTCAGTTAAACCTCAAGCCCCACAGTTGGGCGCCAATTGTTTTGGAGAAAACCAAAGTAGTTCTCGGAGATATCTGTCCCTGGCCAAATTACCAATATATATATATATATATATATATAGTGTGCACACCTTAGAGAAATAATACACCAACACAGAGTTCTGGTATAAAGCTTTCTCTCGCCTACTGTTTATTGAATCAGCTGCTATATATAACATTTAACAATCAGATAAATGTTGCAATTGAGCAAATCATCAGATTTATTCGGTAATTCATTGGTTCTGTGATGTCTGCTTTTACAGAATCTAAACAAGGCATTGGGTTAAGGCATTAAGGAGTCTCTAGGTGTCATCCCACAGTGGGATGAGTCTTTCTCTCATTGGTCAGAAGTTTAGGACAAAGGGAAGATGGCGTTCTCCTCCTTGTGCCCAGGGTGTGGTAAGACTCGTCATCCTTAATAGACCGGAAATAGTGCTGCCTACATCTTGTATGCAGGGAAGTGACAAATCCTCCATCTTAGAGTCTCCAATAATCAACATTGTTAATAAGATTACGTAATACTGAAAAGAGAAAATGTATGAGTAGGGCAAACATAAAATGCATTTTCTTGTAGATCCTGATCCATAACAGTATTGCATCATGGTATATAGTATGAAACAAGCGTCCATGTTAATTCCATGAAGCAAACATAACCAATGTGGTGGTTGCTCTGCCTTTACTGTATGCTATGATAAGGAGACTATTAGTAATATAATCCTTTTTATCACACTGGTGTAAGGAATTCAAGTACTATGATCTATGTTACAGAATAATGATGTACACCCCGATTTGAATGTGCTATCTGCTTGGGGCCGCGGGTACACAGGAAAAGGTGTGGTAGTGACTATTCTGGACGATGGAATTGAAACGGACCATCCTGACCTTTCTGCAAATTATGTAAGAAGGATGGAGAATATCTTCACACACAAGACAAAAAAATCTTACTCCTCAAAACACATGCATATTTATGAAACATTAATAAATATATAAAGAGATATAGATGTAATTATTCATCAACTCATTGCAACAACACTTGAGGTTTCAGTCACATTATGTGGCCATATCATGTTAAGCTTGCAACAATGTAAAAACATAGATTTGATTACAGAAACAAAAATCAGTCTACCCATTTGATTTACCTAAAAAATTACTTAATTAAACCTCAGGATATCAAGTCACATACTTAGCTATATTCTTCCAGCTGCATCATTCCTTCTTTTCTCAGACTTGAAATATATAATTTTCATGAGACATAGTTTTTTGACATTTATATTAAAGCAGTATTGCATATAATCTCATATAATAAGATATGATGTAATATAGCAATACAAATATATATATGCTCCTATCTAAGCAAGAGGATAGTGTCTGCACACATTCAGATATGTGTCATGTACACAGAAAAAAATACATACTCAACAATGTATTGCAAATAAATCACTGTATGTTCTGTACTCTTCAACATTCAGGATCCAGTAGCAAGTTATGACTTCAATAGTGATGATCCCGATCCACAGCCTCGTTATAATGCAGCAGATGAGAACCGGTAAGTATCTGTCAGTATGTTAAACTGCAAAACTTTCCATTTTGTTTCTAATTGTATACCAGCTTGTTTTGTAGCATATCTTTGCAAGTACACTGTGTTCCAGTAGGTCTGTGTGTGTGTGTGTGTGTGTGTCTCATAAGTGTGGTTGTGTCTGAAATAGCAGATAGTACTGGTAGAGAACATATATTGTGAATACTCTGATTTTAAAGAAGATAATGTACTATGCTATAAAGAATGGATTGTGCCAACATGCCCTATCAATTATGTATTTTGTGTCTACTCTTCGATTATAGGCAGATTGGCTGTGATATGTAGATATTCATATTGTATTAACTCATATGGCTGATTGACATGTGAATGTTGTTTCAGACAAATGTGGACATCCATCTCATTTGACATGCTGCTGACGATGTCAATAGGGATGAAACCGAAATCTAGAGTGCAGTGAGGTTGTGATGCAATATATGGATTGATTTAGTCTCTTTGACCAGATTTAGGTTTTATTTTATACATTGAATGATTAGGATGCACCAAAAAGTGTGCCATTGAAGAGGGTTTTTGAAGCTTTTGGGTTGGAGTAATGTCTTGCGGTGTCCTATCTTGAGTATATTGGTTTCTAATTGGTCCTCACTAAGCTAAGTTAGAAATATCTTATAAAGTGCTTATAGTAGCTTGCATACCATATGTAGCCTTATATGGACTTCAGATCTGTAGTTATTGGCTATTTGAGCGTCAGAGCAACTTTAGAGGAATATATCCCTAACCTTTATAGGTTGATGATGTGGCTTAAGATGGGGACACAGGTCGGTGTAAAAAGATATTTTCCAGGTTTTGAAAAAAAAATGTTTCTCATTCAAGTATTCCAGAACCCTCCTGATGCAAAGATGTTACTGAAACTGTTCTTTGTAATAAATAAAAAATGAATGTGAATAAAAAATTCAGATAGTTCACAAGAGATTGTTTAGTCATGTCTGCCAATACCTTATTCATAAATTGCTAAATAACAGAAGGGTATGTAGAAACTGTTAGTGTCTGTCCTGGGTATTGAAGGCCATTCCTCTTACCACCTTCAATGCCCAGGACAGACACTAACAGTATAGATTCTGCATAGAGCCAACTTGCGAATAGTTTGACTCCTTGGAGAAAGTCAAAAAGCTCATAGATTTGCAGCAGGAGATACCTCGGATATTTAATCAAAGATGTCTTGACACTTCTGGGTTACACCACTGGGGAATATCAGTGTGCTTCACTTCACTATTGGTCTGTATGGCAATCAGTGGACAAATCCTGACCATGCCATGCTCCGGACAGTAGGATCTGCATGTTGAAAGCCTATCTACTATAATCCACTATGGTAATTGACAATGTGTGTATAACGCCTGCGCATTATAGTTGCATCCTGGCCGGCAATGTGCATGTGCACGTTCTGCTTGGGATGCCTGCATGTACGTTTCTGGCTGGAACATGAGCGTTGTGGAGCGGAACCAGCGCATGCATGTTGTGGGTGTGCTGATAAAGAGACCAAGAGCGTAGAGGGAGGGAGCGAGCGTAGAGGGAGGGAGGGAGCGAGCGTAGAGGGAGGGAGGGAGCGAGCATAGAGGGAGGGAGGGAGCGAGCATAGAGGGAGGGAGGGAGCGAGCATAGAGGGAGGGAGGGAGCGAGCGTAGAGGGAGGGAGGGAGCGAGCGTAGAGGGAGGGAGGGAGCGAGCGTAGAGGGAGGGAGGGAGCGAGCGTAGAGGGAGGGAGCGAGCGTAGAGGGAGGGAGCGAGCGTAGAGGGAGGGAGCGAGCGTAGAGGGAGGGAGCGAGCGTAGAGGGAGGGAGCGAGCGTAGAGGGAGGGAGCGAGCGTAGAGGGAGGGAGGGAGCGAGCGTAGAGGGAGGGAGCGAGCGTAGAGGGAGGGAGCGAGCGTAGAGGGAGGGAGCGAGCGTAGAGGGAGGGAGGGAGCGAGCGTAGAGGGAGGGAGGGAGCGAGCGTAGAGGGAGGGAGGGAGCGAGCGTAGAGGGAGGGAGGGAGCGAGCGTAGAGGGAGGGAGGGAGCGAGCGTAGAGGGAGGGAGGGAGCGTAGAGGGAGGGAGGGAGCGTAGAGGGAGGGAGGGAGCGTAGAGGGAGGGAGGGAGAGAGCGTGGAGGGAGCGAGCGAGCGTGGAGGGAGGGAGCATAGAGGGAGGTAGGGAGCATAGAGGGAGGTAGGGAGCATAGAGGGAGGTAGGGAGCATAGAGGGAGGTAGGGAGCGAGCGTGGAGGGAGGGAGCGAGCGTGGAGGGAGGGAGCGAGCGTGGAGGGAGGGAGCGAGCGTAGAGGGAGGGAGGGTGCGTAGAGGGAGGGTGCGTAGAGGGAGGGTGCGTAGAGGGAGGGTGCGTAGAGGGAGGGTGCGTAGAGGGAGGGTGCGTAGAGGGAGGGAGCGGGTGGGGAAGGAGGGAGCGCAGAGGAAGGGAGCGAGCGTGGAGGGAGGGAGGGAGGGAGCGGGGAGGGTGGGAGCAAGCATAGAGAGAGTTGGAGGGCGCAGAGAGAGGGCACATAGAGGCATGGTAACGTCATTTATGACAGGAAAGTTACTAGTTTCATAATAAAGGACATCCGGTGCCATCTGTTCTTGTTGAAGAAGCCCCACCGACTTCAGTAGGGGTTTATAGCTTCATGAGTATGACCTGGGAATAAGCAAAGTGGAGGCGTGGGCATATTACTTTCCACCCGCTGCTCATACAATTGCGTTCCCCCTCTCAAGTTCTCTCTCTTCTTTCGAAGTTCACACTATCCGCCTTTTTTCACCCATCTCTCTGCGAGTGGTTGTCATCTATCGCCCGCCTGGACCAGCCTCTTAATTTCTGGATCATTTTGCTGCCTGGCTCCCTCGCTTTCTTTCCTCTAACATACCTTCACTCGTTCTTGGTGATTTCAACATTGCCAGTGACATCCCCACTTCCCCTACAGCCACAAAATTACTTGCACTTACCTCCTCCCTTGGCCTCTCACAATGGATCGAATCCCCTACCCACCAGGATGGACACTCTCTTGACCTAATTTTCTCCAATCACTGCTCTATCTCCAATCTTCTCTGCCCTCCTCCCACCCTTCCTCTCTTACAGCTTAAGATTTTGCTAGACACTTTAATAGTAAAATTGAAAATATTCATAATGAACTCTTCTCTCAACGTGGCCATATTACACCTTCTCCTCAACAAACAAACCGCACCCTGCCTTCACCCTTTCACAAATCTTCATCCATTATGAACTCCCTTAACCCTGTAACTGAGGATGAAGTTGCTAGTCTTCTATCATCCTCTCGTCTCACAACTTGTCCACATAATCCTATTCCATCACAGCTGATCCCTCCCCTCTCTTCCATACTTATCCAAACTCTCACACATCTATTCAACCTTTCCCTAGACACTGGCAAGTTTTCATCACCTTTGAAACAAGCCATAATTACACCCATTCTTAAGAAACCCTTATCTGATCCAGCTTTTCCATCTAATTACCGCCCTATCTCTCTACTTCCCTTGGCTTCTAAACTACTTCAGCGTGTCGTCTACAATTGCCTTACACAATGTTTCCTCCAACTCCCGCATTGATCCGTTCCAGTCTGGCTTCTGGCCCCAACACTTCACAGAGACAGCTCTCACAAAAGTTACCGTATATAAGCCAAGTTTTTCAGCCCTTTTTTTAAGGCTAAAAGGGCCCCCTCAGCTTATACTCGAGTCACCCTCCCCCTGTCTCTCTCTAACCCCCCCCCCCCCGTGTCTCTCTACCCCCCGTGTCTCTCTACCCCCCGTGTCTCTCTACTACCCCCCGTGTCTCTCTACTACCCCCCGTGTCTCTCTACTACCCCCCGTGTCTCTCTACTACCCCCCGTGTCTCTCTACTACCCCCCGTGTCTCTTTCTAAACCCCCCTCCTCATTCTAAACCCCCTAAATACTTCCCCCTCTCCCTTTCCCCTCACTTACCTGCTTCTGCTCCGGCCTCCGCTCCTTCTTGACCCGGCGCGCATGTGACGTCACATGTGCGCCACGTCATTAGCATATACCGGGTGCCGGCTTATACTCGGGTCGGCTTATACTCGAGTATATACGGTACTAATGATCTGCTCACCACCAAATCAAAGGGTCATTTCTCTATCCTAATTCTCCTGGATCTCTCTGCTGCCTTTGACACAGTTGATCATCCTCTTCTTATTCAAATTCTCCACTCTTTTGGCATCTGTGACACTGCTCTCTCTTGGTTCACATCTTATCTAGAACATCGAACATTTAGTGTCTCCTTTTCTGGTGCCTCTTCATCTCCTCGCCCTCTAACTGTCGGTGTACCCCAAAGCTCAGTTCTCGGCCCCCTCCTTTTCTACATCTATGCATTGTTCTTTGGTGCCCTAATCTTATGGATTCCAGTATCATCTATATGCTGATGACATCCAAATCTACATCTCTGCACCCGAACTATCCCCCTCTCTCTGATAGCTCATGTTGCCAATTGCCTCTTGTGCAAATCCTCATGGATCTTTGCCAGTCAACTCAAACTCAACATTTCTTAAGACAGAGCTGCTTATCTTTCCACCCTCTTCCTCAGATCCCACCCCTCAGTGATCTCTCACTATTGACAATGCAATCATCACTCCTACCTCACAGGCCTGCTGTCTTGGGGTCCTACTGGACCCTTCCCTCTCTTTCATTCCTCACATTCAATGACCTACAAAATCTGTCACTTTCACCTAAAAAACATATCCAAAATACACCACCACCTTACACAAGACACAACTAAAATTTGTATTCACTCTCTCATCATATCTCGCCTTGATTACCTCGCTCCACCAGATTATCTTCCTTCCTCAAATCCTTCAAAATCTCTTGAAAAACACATCATTAAAAAAAGCCTATCATCTAAAATGTAGCCTCTTCATTCACTATGCATTTATCACTCTTCTGTACCTCACCCACATCCTTTTAGAATGTAAGCTTGCAAGTTGTATACCTAGTGTCAGTCATAGGAAACTTTAAAGAGTAAATAAGGAGGGAAAGAGGGTGTGGTATTAGGTGAAAGAATGTATATTTTTGAATCTTAATTAACCTTTTATGCCAAAGTTTGTGCAATAAAAGACAAAAAATGTACGGCTTTAACAGAAGATCAGATATAGAAGAGGTGTTAGGAATATACAAAAGATCTATAGAGGAAAGATCTTAACCGCATTGATAACCTCAATAGTTTCTCCAATGAGATGGAGCCAGGCATTTTGGAGAGAGAGGTTAGATGGGCCATAGGAAGTCTTGCTGATAACAATGCTGCAGGAGATGATGGAATCCCAGCCGAACTGTTCAAAATCCTAGAAGATGTTGCTGTGAAAGTGTTGCTTGCCTTATGCCAACAATTTTGGGAAACTCAACCGTGGCCAATAGACTGGAAAAGGTCTGTATGCCAATCCCCCCAAAAAAGGCAGTGCTAAAGAGTGCTCCAATTGTCAAACAATTGCACTCATTTCACATGCCAGCAAGGTAATGCTTAAGATCCTGCAAGCTCAGCTCCAGCAATATATGTGGGTTTTGCATAGGAAGTGGCACAAGAGTTCAAAGTGCCAATATCTGCTGGATCATAGAGAAAGCAAGAGAGTTCCAGAAATGTACCCCTGATTCATAGAATATTTTAAAATCATTGACTGTGGATCACAGCCAAATGTGGCAAGTTTGTTAAAGAGAGGGGGGTACCAGACCATCTCATCCACCTCCTGAGGAATCTGTATGTGAACAAAGAACAGGAAGCAACTGAATGGTTCAAGATTGGGAAAGGAGTGTGTCAAGGTTGTATATTATTGTACCTTATTTATTCCGTTTATATGCAGAATACACCATGCGTAAGCCCAGGCTGGAAGTATCCAAAGCCAGAATTAATATTACTGGGAGAAATATCAACAACGTCGGATATGTGGATGATACTACTCTGATGGCTGAAAACGAGGGAGAACTAAAGGGCATATTGATGAGGATGAAAGAAGAAAGCAAAAGCTGGACTGCTGTTCAACATTTAAAAGATGAAGATCATGGCAAACATCAATGTCAGTTCCTGGAAGAAGTGGAGGCAGTGACAGATTTTATTTTCCTGGGCTCCAAGATCTCTTCAGTTGGTGACTGCAGCCATGAAATTAAGGCATTTGGGAGGAAAGCAAGTCTGGATATGCTATTCAAAATGTCACTGCACAGAGCTGTTATTTAATTCATTTGATATCTTAGTGGAGAAATATATATATTTAAAAAAATATTTAAAAATGTTTTTTTTTATTTATTTATTGTGATGTGCTCCAAATTGTACTGTATTAAGTGGCCCTTTAGTGGAGAAAATGAGAATAAGGGAGCAGAGGGTAATACCTTACATGCAAGGAAAACATAACTTGAATTTGTATACATTAGAGGACAGAATTGAGAGGGTGGTATAATAGAAACATATATATTGCATGATTAAATACATTTCAGAGGGGAAGTATCTTTCAGAAATTGAGAAATGCAAGAACAAGCGATTTGAGATTTTCAAGATAGAAGATTTAGGGTAATGATTGAAAGCACTTATTTACTGAAAGGATAATGGATACATGGAACAACCTTCTGGTTAAAATGGTAGAGCCAAACATAGTAAACAAATTTGAGCATAAGAACATTCTGAGGATTAAGTAAGCCAACGTGTTTTGGGTAAATATTCATATTTTGTCCATTTTAAACATATACAGATATTAAACATAACAATATGCACTTATATTTGATATACAAACACAGTGGTGGCACCAATAGTGTGAGAGGACAGCAGCAAGACAAACTTGGTTCCTGCTCATTCATGGCCGCTGCAGCACACAGTTGTCCAGATGGAGCATTCCCCTTGAGTAGGTGAATAGTATAAAGTTGGACTCCATAACTCGCAAAGTTAGCTCCTTGAACTATTCCTCTATTTAATGGGTAAATTATATAGGTCAAAACAAGTACAGTGCCTTGCAAAAGTATTCACCCCCTTGACTTTTTACCTATTTTGTTACATTACAGCCTTAAGTTAAATCTTTTGTTAATCTGAATCTTATGTGATGGATCAGAACACAATAGTCTAAGTTGATGAAGTGAAATGAGAAAAATATATACATAAAACTATTTTTTAGAAATGGAAAACAGAAAATTGGCATGTGCGTATGTATTCACCCCCTTTGTTATGAAGCCCATAAAAAGCTCTGGTGCAAACAATTGCCTTCAGAAATCACATAATTAGTGAAATGATGTCCACCTGTGTGCAATTTAAGTGTCACATGATCTGTCATTACATATACACACCTTTTTTGAAAGGCAACAGAGGCTGCAACACCTAAGAAAGAGGCACCACTAACCAAACCCTGCCATGAAGACCAAGGAACTCTCCAAACAGAGGTTATAAAAAAAAAATTGAGTTTGCGAAAAGGCATGTGGGAGACTCCCACAATCTATGGAGGAAGGTGCTCTGGTCTGATGAGACTAAAATTGAACTTTTCGGCAATCGAAGAAAACGCTATGTCTGGCGCAAACCCAACACATCACATCACCCAAAGAACGCCATCCACAGTGAAACATGGTGGTGGCAGCATCATGCTGTGGGGATGTTTTTCAGCAGCCGGGACTGGGAAACTGGTCAGAGTTGAGGGAAAGATGGATGGTGCTAAATACAGGGTTATTCTTGAGCAAAACCTGTACCACACTGTGCGTGATTTGAGGCTAGGACGGAGGTTCTCCTTCCAGCAGGACAATGACCCCAAACACACTGCTAAAGCAACACTTGAGTGGTTTAAGGGGAAACATGAAAATGTGTTGGAAGGGCCTAAACAAAGCCCAGACCTCAATCCAATAGAAAATTTGTGGTCAAACTTAAAGACTGCTGTTCACAAGCGCAAACCATCCAACTTGAGGGAGCTGGAGCAGTTTTGCAAGAACGAATGGGCAAAAATCCCAGTGGTAAGATGTGGCAAGCTCATAGAGACTTATCCAAAGCGACTTGAGGCTGTGATTGACTTTAGGGGGGTGAATAGTTATGCACATTGACTTTTTCTGTTATTTTGTCCTATTTGTTGTTTGCTTCACAATAAAAAATAAAATAAAAAAAACATCTTTAAAGTTGTGGGCATGTTCTGTAAATTAAATGATGCAAATACTCAAACAATCCATGTTAATTCCAGGTTGTGAGGCAACAAAACACGAAAAATGCCAAGGACGGTGAATACTTTTGTAAGGCACTGTACTTTATCGATCAAGGAAAGTCAATATACTGAGGAAATGCCTTATTTTTTTAACTTACCTGACAATCAATCTATTTCTGCTAATGCAAGATCATTGCCAATAATAGCTAATTACCACCTAGGGGTCTGTATCTATAATCATCAGTAGAAACCTGAGCATATTCAGACCCCATAGATAAACTACCCTGTGTAGGCTGATTTCTCACTGGTGTTTGAGCACACTTTCTATTTGCACTTGTCTATAAACTGAAAGCTATAGATTTAGCTTTAATGACTTGTGGTGTGAGATTAACCATGGGCATAGGACATTTCTGTAGGGATGAGTACCAGGGTCTGTTATTGGTAGGCAGAGGTTAAATATATGTTATTGGGCTGATATTATGAATGTCTTGGATCCTGTTGTTGTAGTGGAGGTTAAGTGTTGCTGTCTAATAATTCTGGGTTGGTTTTGCAGTGCTGGTTAAGTTGTTGTTTTTTTGTTTGTTTTTTTGTTAATAAAGTATTGTGTGATTTATGTTTGGTAGTTTGGGATAATTGTGTTTGTGGTCTTATTAATTCATTATACTTGAGTCTTGGAGTGGTAACCATGTCTAACAGTCTGTGTTTTCCATTTGATTTCTAGCCATGGGACCCGATGCGCTGGGGAGGTAGCTGCTGTTGCCAATAATAATATCTGTGGTGCAGGAGTTGCCTACAATTCAAAGATAGGAGGTAACTAAAACCATCTGCACAATTCCTTGTGTAGAGCAGCTAAGAGAAATACAGCTATAATAAAATAGAGCAAGAGCCTGCAAGGTCTGCACTAGAATAATAGAAACTGCTCAGTCGTCTCTTACATTAAGGTCCATTGTATTCTAAAACTTTCTATTGTGTGTTTAGCGCAAAATATTTTATATATTCGCATAGGCAATAAATTATATCCATTAAAATAACAAGTACAGTGAAGCAACACAGAAAAAGATAAGACAGTGTGTTTAATCTGCTGATGTCTTATCAGTGAATACAAAGTAAACTGAAGAGGAAGTGTGACCAAAGACCCTCATTCAGTTGAGTAGTTTTGGAGAGCCAGGCTCGCAATTGGAGATCGCAAATTATATTGCTATTCAATTGGAAACTTCTTGGGTGCTCCGATCGAGTTACTGGCTCCAAGCTGCGATTCAGCGATTTATTTATTTATTTATTTATTTATTTTATTTTTTTAAATCACAAGTTACTGCCCTTCAAGCCTTTGATCTTTCCAATTCGCAAGGCTAAAATCGCAAATCGCTATTCAATTGCTTTGATTTCCCCCTCGCTAACCGCATCGTCAAGCCTGCAAATGGCAAACATCTAATGGTACCAAGGAGGTCTTGCAAAGTGCTTAATTTCAAATTGGAGCACTTTAAAAGCAAATAAAAATGCAATACTGTACTTTTTACTAAGAGTGAAAGTGATGTTAGGTTAGTGATGTTAATAGCACAACATTCTCCAATACTTTATTTCATATTACATTTTCGTGTTCTATCGATCACGGCAATCCAACCTCCATGTATCAAAGTCCTAAGGGCTTGTAGATTGAAGCGCCCGTAGGATTTCAAAGTCCTACTGCCTACGCTTACGAGTTATGGACTTGGAGGTTGGTCATGATGACGATCTCTTTTTCCATACTCTGTTTCTGCATCAGGAGTTATGGGCTTGCTCCCGTAATGTGTTCAAGCCCACAAATGCTACGTCCGACGGCAATGGTTTCCGTTTTTTGCGACCAGAGCCTAACTTGCAGGCCCGCAAAAGTAGAGCAACGGGATATCGCAACTCAATCGCAGGCATTTGGCTGTCTGCGATTGAGTTGTGAGCCCCGAATTGAATTAGGCTCAAAGTGTCCAAGTGTCATGGGAAACCTGTTCTGTTTGTATTCTTTTGCAATTTACATGTAAAAGAATGATGATGAAAGCTCATGGTTATTGCACTTTGGATATTCAAAAGACCTCCTGATCGTCTGTTTCTTGGACATGTCAGTATAAAGAAGGAGAAACCAATCACAGTCTCACTTTAAAGTAATTTTTCTACACTGTAGAGAGATATAATTTTATTTTTAATACAAACATGATTGTAATGTTTCAAACATGGTTGTTAAATGCATGATGAAACTGTTTTGACTACAGTAGGAATTTAAAATATCAATACTACTCTCTGCACTTTGTATTTGCCTCTGTATTGTTCAATGTATTGATGCAATGCTTTAAACCAGGTGTCCCTCACTTTTCCAGGGGTGCGGATGCTGGACGGTGTGATCACTGATATTATTGAAGCTCGATCATTGAGCCTGAATCCAAACCACATTGACATTTACAGTGCTAGCTGGGGCCCAGAGGATGATGGGAAGACAGTGGATGGCCCAGGTGTCCTTGCCAAAGAAGCATTTTATAGGGGAATTGTAAATGTAAGTTCAGCATAGCAGATGATTATTCACAAAATTATCAAGTAACCACTGGTATTAGTTTTATCACCAGCATGTTTTTATACTATGCATTTGCAACAGAGATATTACACTCGCTCCTTTGTTTGATATGCCCTCCCATATGCCTTTTATTTTGTTTTCTTATACACCTGGCTGTGTAATGTTACCTTCCCTTTCTCCACTTTATTTCCTTTCTCTGACTTTGCTCTCACTCGTCCTTGTTTTTCCTACTCTCTTCCATTTTCTCTTCTTTCTCTCTGACTATATCTTCTCTACTACTCATTTATGACTTCACACTATTTCTCTCCTCTTTCATACGTCAACTTCAATTATCATTTTACTTACCTTTATCCTATTTCCGACTCTGCCACTTCTTATTTTGTTTTGAATTTATCCTCCACCTCTCTGCCTTTATTCTCCCTGCTCTCCACATTTATCTGTGTGTGCATTATACTCCACACTTTTGTATAATTCTCCTTTTTTTTAGTTGCTTCCTACTCCATTTTGTCCACCCTTGTCATCAATAATCGCCCCCATGAATTTTGTCTCTCTACTCGTCCTCCTTTCAGTGAAATTATTTCTCTTCCACTTATTTCTACTAAGAAATCTGCCCTCTCTCCCTCCTCTCTGAATTTGCTCATTCCTACTCCTTTCTGGAGTGTTTTTTTCTCCTCCTCAATGAATTTGCTATTGTTCATTTTCTCTGATTTTATACATCCTACTCCTCTTTCTCCTCTTGGATTTTTGACCTTTCTTCTTATATTCTCCATGTCTGACTTCAACCTATCTCATCCTCCAACCCTTTAGCTAACTCTTCTTTCATGATTTTGCATTCTCTCCCCATCAGTGTTCTCCCCAGCCCAATTTAGTTGGGTGCTACCCCCATCTAGTTTGGGGTGCCGTCTGGCTTGAGAGGCTGTAAACTTGCAGACACACATTGTAGAGCTGGGTGCCCTGCTGCTCCTTCGTGCCACCTGGCTGGTTGGAATTTTTAGGCATTTCCTGGATTTCTATCCAGACTTTGTCCCCTAACTTTTGTTCCATCCATTCCTCCACATATTTGTCCTAGTTTTTGCTCACTGGCATTGACCTACCTTTTTTTTTATCTCACTGCCATTGCTTCCTCTAACACTTTGTAACTTTGTGCTCACTGGCCCTACCAGACATTTCCTTTTCTCATTTTTCTCTTCTCTGACTTTATTCTTTTCCCTGTTTTCTATGTTGCTGAATATTGGGTAGATATACAGTGCTGTGAAAACATATTGACCCTTTTGTCGATTTCCTCTTTTATTGCTAATTTACCATATAGACTGATTTTAGATTTTTTTTAAAGATCTAATAATATATAAGTGGAACCAAAGTGAGCAAATAACACACTTTTAATATATTTTACTTATTTCATTTAAATTATCCAGAAACCATATCCCCTGTATGAAAAAGTAATTGCCCTCTTACACGTAATAATGGGTTGCTCCACCTTTAACTGGAATGACTGCAACTATATGCTCCATTTTCATTCAATAGCATTCTTTCACATTAGTCCAATCTTCCACATAGAACTACTTTAATTAATAACTATTGGTAGGATTTGAAAGAATGAACTGCTAGTTTCAGGTCCTATAACAGCATTGGGTTTAGGTCTTGACTAGGCCATTCCAAACTTGCTTCCTTTCAGCCACTTTAATGTGGACTTGCTTTTGTTTTGCTTCATGACATTCCTAAACTTCAACTTCAGCTCACAGTTGTTATCTTTAAGAATTTTCTGATACAGAGCAGAATTCACGGTTCCTTCTATTATGGCGAGTCGTATGAGTCAACAAAGCATTACCACACCATCACACTACCACCAAGTTTAATGGCAGATGAGAGACAAGCATTCATATTCTTCATGTTTAACAGTGGTTTTAAGCTTGCTACTCTCCCATGATGCCTATTTTTGCCCAATCTCTGTCTGATTGTGGTGTCATGAACATTGACCTTGGCTAAGACAAGGAAATCCTGTAGTTATTTAGATCTTTTTTTTAGGAGGCTTTTTGACGTTCTGTATGACTTTAGACTGCTTCCTTGGAGGAAATTTGGAAGGCTGACCAAACTTACTGTCCACTCCTACTGTTAACTACTTTCCCAAGTGTTCTCCATTTGGATATTATATCTCCCACTGAGGTTTGGTGGAACCCCAGAGCCTTAGAAATTACTTTGTAACCATTTCCAGACTGAAAGATTTTTTTTCTGATCTCTTCAGGAATTTCCTTTGATTGCGGCATTATGTGCTTGGTGGATTTTTATGTTGGCAACTTGGCTTTAATAGTAAAAGCCAAAGTACTTCCAATTTATATTGATCAGGGCTAGCTGTAAAAAAAACAACCTGTATGTGATTTTTCACATATGGGATATGGGTGTTGGATAAAGATCTAAAAACATTCATTGTGACAAGAATGCGATAATAGAGGAAACGGGGAGAAGGGAAATGCACTTCGGCATCACTTTATGAAAAAAGAAAAGTGGAATAGATTAATTAATTAAGGTAATTCATATATTCTTGTGCTAGGTATATAACTGTCTTGAACCTTGCCTATGGCCTAGACAAAATAAGTATTATGTAACCAAAGTTTATAGACCAAGGTGGAGCAGTAGATGTAGCTTATCTAGATTTTAGAAATAAAAAATGGAGAGATGGGATATATAATTCTAATGGACGGCCTAATATAATCACCCATTGAACAATGCAAGAGAAGGGGTTTGGGAGTTAATATCTCATGATTTAAATGTAGGCAAGCAATACAGCAAAGCCACAGGAAAAGTGAGTCGGCTGCTTGGATGTATTGATAAAGGAATTGTCATCAGAAAAAGAGAGGTATTGATGTCACTATGTAGATCCCAAATTAGACTACCTAGAACAATATGTCAAGAATATGAACAAATTAGGACCATTTAAAGAAGAACAACTAAAATGATGCTTGGTCTATCGCTTGACTTGAATATTTATTGCTTAGCCTTAGAGGACAGAAGGGGTGGGGGATGATATGATAAAACCCTTTTTTTTTTTTTTTTTTTTTTTAATCTTTTTATTATTTTTTACAAATTATCAAAAACATAAACACATAGAAAAATCATAAAACAATCAAAACATTTCATACATAATTATACAACATACATGGATAAAAGAGAACTGTAGGGTCTAAGTGCATATTCATATTGTCAGCAGAAAATTGGCCAATGAACAACTGAATACAAAAAATGGAACTAAACCTTGTAACAAACGTGCCTGTAAATTATGCCAACACATTTGTAATGATGATACAGCCACACATAACAACAAAACCTTTAACATCAAAGGATCATATTCATGTACATCGTCAAATGTGGTTTATATGATACAATGTACTTTATGTGACACAGGCTGTTACATTGGAGAAACCGGCCAAAAAATGCATTTAAGGATGAATTTACACAGGCATTCAATAAGAAAACATAATGAAGACAGTTATTGTAGCCCAGTAGGACACCATTTTAGCCAGAATGATCACTCCATCCATAACTTAAAAGACAACATACTCAGGGTAAAATTTAAAAGCATCCAAGAGAGAAAAGCATTCGAAATAAAGATGATCACATTCTTCAACTCTAAACACACAGGACTTAATATAGACTTGGGCTTTCTAACACATTATCAGAATTTCATGTGATTTTTTTATACTATAACAGACTTAGCACTCTTAGTGAGGTGTTTGTCCAACAGGAATGATATCACTGTGGACTACAGTGCTCTGCTTTTTCATGTATATATTGATGTATATGTGTATATAATATGTGTATATATGTTTCCTTTGCTATGTTGTGTATATTCCCCATATATGTATTTACCTGATTATGTCAGATGCTGTTTCCAGTCTATCTGCATCTGCTGTTATTATTCAAACTGAGGGTTCCATCTCATGTAGTATTGCTTGAGACTTAATAAAGGGAGGTTAAGCCTCTTGAAAGCTCGTCATTATAAATAAGACGTTTGTCCAATACAAAAGGTATCAAATTATATTGCAATACTCATAATTAATCTATGTATGTATATATATATATATATATATATATATATATATATATATATATATATATATATATATATATAGATTAATAATTACTAAATTACTGGACATTCACGGCTGCTTCACTCTTCAATATATATACTGTGTATATATATATATATATATATTCCTCCAAACTAATTCCCATTTTTCATGCTCTTGATATACTTGTCTTTGATCTTAGTTGCTTGGGAATTATATACATGATAGATACCCCCTATGATTCGCTTGGACAATGGAGATTTCTGGCTTATCACCGACAGACAGGGTCCTGGTTAATGTAGTCACAAAATGCCTTAATTTACAAAAATTGTAGTGTTGGTTTAATGGTAAATTAGATTTTCTAAGGGACCAATATAAAGTTAAAGGGCTCCCTCTTTAAACCACGCTCCCAATCTGTCTAGCCCCTTGGACTTCCACCACCAGATGGAATCTCTGCTCATTTCCTTTTGAGCATGCGGATGGCTGAGTCAGAAAGTCATGTGAGATGGGTGAGAAAACAAACCCGAAAACTTCAGGGCACATTTTCAACACTATACTGTGTGTGCAATCACTGGATGTTTCAGGAACCCTACTTGGCCAAATCAACGAATCCCAACAGTAGGGAGATAGGATCTGATCCTCTATGAACGTCCAGGCAGGCTGATGTATAGATGAATGGGAGGATACTCTTTTTAAAAGAGTTGATCCTGCCCAACCATGAAATCGGGTACTTAGACCATTTTAATAAATCCCCATTAAGGGACCTGAACAGGGGGTGTAATTTGTTTTATATAAATTCTCTACATGTGAGGTCATTTTAAGACCCAAGTATGGACTAAATTCTTTTGCCCAATGAAAGTTGTATTTCTCTTGCAAAAATTCCTTAACTGCAATCGGTAAGTTGATTGCCATTGCCTCTGTTTTTTCAACATTTATACCCAACATCGAAATCTTACCAAATTCACGCAGGGAGTCCAATAACTTTGGGATAGAGTGTTCAGGTTCTGCTAGGGTACATAATAAATCATCTGCAAATTAACTAATTTTATAGTCATAATGGCCTATGACTAACTTTTATCCCTGAGTCTGTTATAATTAACTGAACCAACGGCTCAATAACCATCGCAAATGACAGGGGTTGAAAAGGGCAACCCTGTCTTGTTCCCCTGCCAATCTGCTGAAGACAATCTGGCAGCTTTAAATATGCCTCAGGGTTTTTGTAATAAATGTTAAATAAATTCATAACCTGTCCCATAAAGTCAAATCTGTTCAAAACTGCTTGGAGAAAAGGCCATTCTAACGGGACAAAAGCCTTCTCAACATCGAGAGCTAGAAGACACATTGGCGATTTTGCAGTTTGGGCCTGATGAATTAAATTGATGATTTCTAAAATTATCCCTAGCCTGCCTGTGAGGTATGAACCCCACTTGGTCCTTTAAAACTTTTTGCCAAAAATTATTTATAACTTTATCAGCCATAATTTTAGCAAACAATTTTATATCCCCATTCAGGAGAGATATCGGCCTATAGTTTTTCACCTCAGTACTGTCTTAGCTGAGATTGCCTTATTTAGGGAATAAAGCTAAGTTCATCTCCGGTAAGACGTGCTGGCCCTCTAAAATGGAGTTAAATAGGACGATCAAATGGGGAATTAAGTGTGCCTGGAACTTTTGGAAATATACATTTGTAAACCCATCTGGCCTTGGAGCCTAACTTCCTCCTGTGTTATTTCCGCATTCAGCGCCTCTTTCTATTTCTGTTAATGACGGAAGATCACAGGAATCTAACAGGGTTTCTATGCCATGTTCCGTCCCCATAGTGGAGGTCACATAGAGTTTTTGATAGAATTCTATAAATGTTTTCTGTATATTCGTTGGGTTTGCCGTAATTGTACCTGCACTCGTTTTTATGCAATTAATTTTAGTCTGCATATACTTTGTTTTAAGTTTGTTTGCTAACATATTGTCAGGCTTCTTTGCCTTCCCAAAAAAATTGTGTTGTGTTCTCCTACAGACTTT
Source organism: Discoglossus pictus (assembly GCA_027410445.1). Taxonomy (NCBI): domain Eukaryota; kingdom Metazoa; phylum Chordata; class Amphibia; order Anura; family Alytidae; genus Discoglossus; species Discoglossus pictus. The sequence continues at coordinate 298,223,403 of CM050163.1, forward strand.
CTCGATAGGTTCTGCCAAAATAGTATCTAGCTCTACTCTGACCCTTTCTATCCTTTGTCTAAGTTTGCGTGTGGAGTTTTGCTGATTTGATTTTTCCAATTACTGCAATTCTTTCATTAATTTTGACTAGAGCAATTTTTGTTCCTCCTATACCTAGCTGCAACTTTAATACAGATGCCTCTGATATAGGCTATGTGGGAAACCCAGACCCATCCTATCTCTGCTTTTGCGCATTAAATTTAAATAAAAAAACAATTGTAATTCATGAGAGATTTGCTCCCTCACAGCAGGTATAGTCAAAACCCTTTAATTCAACCTCCACACGTATGGGGATTTAGTACTAGGGCCCAGACTAATGGAAACCTTAACCAGGCTATGGTCAGACCACATACATGGAACAATCTCAACTGCCCCCATTTCATCTATTAATGCAGCAAAGATAGTCAATCCGAGAGTATGATCTGTGTGTATGTGTGTAAAATGTATACTCTCTCATAACTCTCCCCCCAAATGTCCACCATATCTAACTGCTCCAGGAGTAAATTTATTTTCTTTCGTTTTTTTGAAAACTGATTGCCTACGATCTCTCCTGATCTAGCTACCTTAGCATCCAACACCAAGTTAAGATTCTCTCCCATAATGATCCTACCCTGTTTGACCCTTATTATGTGCCTCAAAAGTTTTATTTAAGTATTTATAAAGTAAGGTGGTGGCCACGTATAAAGAGACCAATGTAACCGGAATGTCCAGAACCTTGCCTGTTAAAATTATGCCTACATGGGTCCACTATCTTTGACTCGAACACGAACGGAAAGTGTTTGTGTAGCAAAATGTCTGCCCCTTCTTTTTTGGTGCATTATGTTTTTTTAAATGAGTTTCCTGAAAGAAAATGACTGCCGGATTGTGCAACAGATAGGAAAGGAAGGCCTTACGCTGCGTATAAGGTGTGTTAAATTCTTTAACATTGTGAGTTAAGCACACGTCGTCTGAACTACCCATTACTGTATGTATCCTGAAGTGTTAGCGATGAGACGCACCTACCTACCCAATGCATAGAAGACTCGACGGCTGGAGGTGAGACCTGGAGAGCCAGACAAGGAAGTACCTCACAAATGAGGCTATAAAAAAGGTGGGAATAAAAAATATACATTAATGACCAACAAACAAAACAATAAACATTGTGAACATTAAAACACCTTTCCCCTCCATTCCTCATTTTCCCATAGAAAGTGCACATTTTGTGCCTAGGGTGAGGACACACTAGGTCCTTTTCTCCCTAGAATGAGGAAAAGTAAAACTACCTTCTAAGCCTTTTACTGAGAAAACTAGCGAGACATATAATCATATCAGCCTAGCTTAACAAGACTAAGCATACAATTTTTATATAATGATCTAGTCCACAAAGAATGACTCATCTCCTATAAAACTCCTTTTAGTATTCTCTTATCATAGTCCAGCCCATGGGGCCCACCAGTAACCTTTACTGGGCTATATCCTTTGGCTAAGGGCTTCTCCATCCTGTGGCACTAGTGGCTGCCCAAACCTCCCCACCTTGACCAGATGCCACTTGATCCACACTTCTATTGTTCTACTGTTTCTTGTTGGAGGGCACCTCCGTCCACCTATTGGGTGGACGCTCTCTTTGCCCCGACCTTTGCTCATTCAAAACAGGGCCTTCTGGCAACAATTGTAGGGTAATCAGTCTTTCTTGAAAGTCCTTAAGTGAAAAAATGGTATGAGACTTATCGATACTGAACCTTATTTTATTTAAAGACCTCCAGCGCCGGCCTCATCTCCCTTCTTTTCATGAGCATGGAAGGGGCTATATCTTCAAAATTTGCAGTTGTGCTCCATCCAGGCCTACTAATTTGGGAATCCTCCTGGCTGTTGCCGTCAGTATGTCTCTGGAGCTTTGCCCCACAAAGGGTACTAATATATCCTTTGGCTGGTCCAAATTGGGTGGGCCTCTCAGGGTCCTATGCCCCCTTTCCATTTCCAACTCTTGATTTTGATGATCAAAAATCGAGACAAAGACCTCTTTTTCAAATAGACACATGGATCTGTTACTTTCCTTGGTACCCCGCTGAAACGTATATTGTGTCTTCGAGACCTATTCTCAAGGTCCCCTATCTTACTTTCAAGGGTCACTATATGGGCCGCATTTGATGCTATCTCAGCTATATCACTGTCTTGCGTGACTATGATCTGTTCCGTCATGTTCTCCAATTCATGCACCCTTTGATCCAATGAGCGCAAATCTTCTTTTAAATCTTTTAAGACTAAATATAGCTGAGCTTTTAACAACTCTTCTAATTTGGGCAGTGACTTTGCCGAAAGGTCTACATCTTTATTTGAATTTGCCTGATCACCATCTGTTTCCCACTAATTTGATCTTGCAGGCGAGCCCTCCATTGGCACTGTGTGTATGGCTTGAGCCGCCTGGAAGTGTTCCCGTATTCCCTTAGCAGACAAGCTTTTTCCCCCTTCTTCATCTTTGCTTTCAATGCTCCTTTTGCTCTAAGCTGTCAATGAATCTTTATGTGGAGTGAGTCTTTTAGATTACAACCCAAAATATTATATTTTGAATTCACTCTGTATAGACCGGGTTGGAAGTCTATTGCATCCCAAAGAGATTGATATTTGATTTAAAACTGTTGCATACTAGAACATCACTTCATTGTGTTTGTCATCATAGTCTTTGCCCGCTGCTCTCTCCGTGTCCTTGCTACTTGGAGATAATCATGACGGCTATGGGCCCATTTTGATAAAGTCAGTGCCGTCAAGAGTGATAGGATATACTTTTGCAAAATCTTGTTCCATTAGCACACACCACTGCCCCTCCTGCTTACATGAGAAGTGTTATAGAGAATGGCCTCTTGGTGGCGCTGTGCCGCTAAAAATTAGTCTTTTATTCCTGCTATTGTTTATTATTTTATTTTTTTCTCCAGTGCTGCAAGAAGTATAGTGGGAAAAGTTCCTCTAGGGTAGCACTTTGACTTCAGCACACTGATTCCCATTGGAAAGTGTTCATATATTGCAGGGGGATATGCAGTGCCTGCCACGTCTTTATGAGAATTCCCTTTCAAAGTCAATGCAAACTCTTAACACTCACCTCTTCCTTTTGAAGTTCTTATCTTTGATAATAGTCTTGTAATGCACAAAGGGTATGTTTTAATGGTGGTATATCCCAGCTGCTGGTGACCATGCTACACCCCCAAGATGGAGTCCCATACACCAGGATTTTCCTCTGTGAAGACTTTTAATGGTGATTTTTTTTATTGATTGGAATCACAGCCTGTGTGCTGCTAAGCTCTTCTTATATATACAGGGCGCTTAACATGACCACCGCTCATTCGGCGGGAAACCCCATTGTGTAATGGCAGACAGTGTCCCTTCACTTATTTATTTGACCCCCGAGACCCCCGGTTTTCACTAGCACTAGCTTGGATCACTCCCCGTGGGAGCACTCCTACCCTCTATATATTGCCGCTTTGTCTGTCCTCCATGGCCACCGCTATTTGTGCCTTTGCTGCCTCCGGACCGCACACCCAGGGTGTAAGAAATTAACTAATAACTAAATAATTAATGTATAATTTCTAAAAGTAATAAGTTCTTTTGGACAAATCAATAAACGAACATATGAATAAGTTTATAATTAAAAGATATATTTACATAAATTAATATACAGTTACACAATGGGTTTTAGACAAAACAGATAACAGACAAGAAGTATTAAGACGATATTTACAAATATAATACTGATATGAATTCTACATTATGTAATATAAAGATACAGGATAATACCACTTGTGGTCAGTTTTGAAAGTTCAGCCTCCATCAGGTTTCTCTTTGGTCAGGACCAGGATCTCTCAGCTGGGCTCATCTGGCACTCTTCTCTCTGGACTGCATGAAAGCTCCTTTAACCTGGGCCAACCGGTACCTCTGCTGGTTGTCTGCTGGTTGCCTTGCTGGTTGCCAACTCTTCCATAGATTCTTGGCTTTTTATATTATTTTGTAGCTCATGACCCACCCTCTCTATACGTCATACATTGCTATAAGTTGAAATTAGACTGTTGGTGTCTATACAGGTGGTAACATTACACTCATATACACCCATCTAGAGTCTTGTATTCAGCTGTCTACAAATGCACACTTAAGACTTGCTGTTTTTACTGTAAATAAGACCTTTGTGATTCTCTGAGTTATTTTGAGCAGGGCTACTCACACCTGTTGTCCTTTCCCACACACAGACTTGGATTTTAGCTAATAACATACACATATAGCTAGCTAATTTATACACATCTATAATATATATATATATATATATATATATATATATTTGTGGGAAAAAATAAAAAGACCTGAGGTATAATGCCTTGATACAAACACACAATTGTAATAACAAATGATTAACACTAGATTTCTTACAGTTGTATATAATAAGTTATACAATACACATTGAAGTCTTGTTAAAAGTTGTTTGCATATAAGCCATATTTTTACAAGGGGAACAGTCTTACCCCTTGTCTGATGCTGCAGCTCCACACTGGCTCCTCCGTCTGGCTGTTCCTCTTAACTCCGGGCTCTAGCTGCCGCTGTCTATCACACAGGGTGCTTATCTTGGGCCGTGGGGCTTTGGAATCTGCAATGTCTCATGGGAGTATGTGGCCTCTCTCTGTATCCCCCACCACTGCTGTCTTCAGAACATCAGGCTTTCCTCCTGACTGTGCCGAGGCACTCAGTACTTGCTGGTCCTTCGCACCTTGCCACCTGTAGCCTGGTTAGTGCTCTAATCGCGGCTAGCTCCTGGTGCCTCGTGTCTCTCCCTCCCGGGGGTAGAAAGGAGCAAGCTGGGTCTGACCTCGTTCACACATGGCCCGTGACCACGCAACTCTAGGAGTCTTTTGTGCCCAACAAAAAATATATATCCCTTTATTCCTTATACTTAGGGGAAGATGTTGATGCTATCAATTGGGTGGTAATTTGCCCCCTTAAGCTCCATATATCCAGCTTATCAGGCTGGAGCTCCCAAAGCACACCACATGTTATTATTTATAACCTTCCTTAGGGACGTTCGATTGTATAGATCACCTAATATTCCCTTAGTAAGTCGAGCAATTTGACAAATGCAAGTAAACCATGGATCTTGTGGCTCAGGATTAGTGCGCGATAAGGATGATAGGACATTTTTTATTTTAAAACAAACTGACATTTTCACGGCAAAGGAAGTTTATAGGTATCCCTGAGATGCTCTTAAGTAGGGATAACGCCGCCAAGTAACCGGTGATATAATAGAGTTATGGTTTTGTCTCTCCACCACTGCAAGTTTCACTTCTCCAGACTATGCAGAAACTTTGTATGAGGAATGAGGGAGATATTTGGAGCCAAGTCATCTTGCGAGACAGAGCAGGCTCAGTTCCAAAGAGTAAACCTTTTGAGGGGACTACTAGTGGCTGTTAGTAGGGAAGCAGGTTTATGTATACACACACAATTGTATACCATGTGTAAAGGCTCTTTAATGAGTCCTTCAGGGATAACCATATTGGTCTATGGGCCAAAGAGTGCATTTGAGGGATAGAAGTGAATTGAGCTGCCCTCGAATACAATTTAAGGGTAGGACATGACGAATTCAACTCTAGTTATGTGATGATGCATAATAGTTGATGCTATCATAGCTTATTTGTTCTGCCAAATAAATGTGAATATTTGATTCTGGGTCATTCCACGTCAATTCAACCAGGTTATGTCACCCTCCGTCTCGGATGTTGATGAAACTTGGTGTACACCCTTCCCTTGTGGATGAAAGAAACACCCACAAACCCCCCCCCCCCCCCATCTCAAATGGTTTTAATTCTATAACACTTCAAAATGTCATTTAATCTGTGTTGTCTGTCCCTCTTGAGACCCTCGGCACAAGATACCCATAAAAAAAGAAAAGAAAAAGAAAATCTCCATAACCAATGATCAGATCTCTTTGAAATTTTACACAGAGCTCAATAAAATGAAGAGGATTTCAGAAAAAATACACCAGCACTCAAAAGATTTTATAAATGCCCCCCAAAAAAAACACGTATACCGTATATACTCGAGTATAAGCCGAGTTTTTTAGCCCTTTTTTTAAGGCAAAAAAGGGCCCCGTCTCGGCTTATACTCGAGTCACTCCCCCTAGTGTGTCTCTATCCCCCCCGTGTCTCTCTACCCCCCCGTGTCTCTCTACCCCCCCGTGTCTCTCTACCCCCCTGTGTCTCTCTAACCCTCCGTGTCTCTCTAACCCTCCGTGTCTCTCTAACCCTCTGTGTCTCTCTAACCCTCTGTGTCTCTCTAACCCTCTGTGTCTCTCTAACCCCCCTGTGTCTCTCTAACCCCCCCGTGACTCTCTACCCCCTGTGTCTCTTTCCCTCCCCCCTCCTCATCCTCAACCCCCCTCCTCACTTTCTCCCCTCTAAATACCTCTCCCTCACTTACCTGCATCTTCTCCGGCCTCTGCTCCTTCCGTCTTGACCCCGGCGCGCATGTGACGTCACATGCGCGCCGCGTCATTAGCATATACCGGGTGCCGGTAGGGGGGAGAAGAAGCAGGTAAGTGAGGGAGAGGTATTTAGAGGGGAGAAAGTGAGGAGGGGGTTGATGAGGAGGAGGGGGTTGATGAGGAGGATGGAGGTTGAGGAGGGCGGTTGAGGTTGAGGGGGGTGAAGAAGGGGATGAGGATGGGGGGGTTGAGGATGAGGATGGGGGGTTGGTGAGGAGGGGGGGTTGAGGATGAGGGGGGGTTGAGGTTTGGGGGTTAGAAGGGGGTTGATGAGAAAGGAGGTTGAGGAGGGGTGTTGAGGTTGGGGGGGGTGAGGAGGAGGGAGGTTGAGGTTGAGGAGGGGGGGTTGAGGTTGAGGAGGGGGTTGATGAGTATTAGGTTGAGGGAGGTTGAGGAGGGGGGTTGAGGTTGGGGGGGTGAGGAGGAGGGAGGTTGAGGATGGGGGGTTGATGTTTTTGAGGGGGGTTGAGGTTGGGGGGGTGATGGGGGGTTGAGGAGGGGGTTGATGTTGAGGAAGGGGGTTGAGGTTGAGGGGGGGATGAGGAGGGAGTTGAGGATGGGGTGGGTGAGGATGGGGTGGGTGAGGATGGGGGGTTGATGGGGGAGGATGAGGATGGGGGGGTTTAGGAGTGAGGATGGGGGGTTGATGGGGGAGGATGAGGATGGGGGGTTTAGGAGTGAGGATGAGGAGGGAGGTTGAGGATGAGGAGTGAGGATGAGGAGGGAGGTTGAGGATGAGGAGGGAGGTTGAGGATGAGGAGGGAGGTTGAGGAGGGAGGTTGAGGATGAGGAGGGTGCTTGAGGAGGGAGGTCGAGCATGAGGAGGGAGGTTGAGGATGAGGAGGGGGGTTGAGGATGAGGAGTGGGGTTGAGGATGAGGAGTGGGGTTGAGGATGAGGAGTGGGGTTGAGGATGAGGAGTGGGGTTGAGGATGAGGAGTGGGGTTGAGGATGAGGAGTGGGGTTGAGGATGAGGAGTGGGGTTGAGGATGAGGAGGGAGGTTGAGGATGAGGAGGGAGGTTGAGGATGAGGAGGGAGGTTGAGGATGAGGAGGGAGGTTGAGGATGAGGAGGGAGGTTGAGGATGAGGAGGGAGGTTGAGAATGAGGAGAGGGGTTGAGGACTGTGATAAGGGAGGGGGAAGAGACACAGGGAAGGGAGAGGGGAGAAGAGACACGGGAGAGAAAGGGGGGACACAGGGGGCAGCATATTTCCCACCCTCGGCTTATACTCGAGTCACTCATTTTACCCAGTATTTTGTAGTAAAATAGGTGCTTCGTTTTATACTCGGGTCGGCTTATACTCAAGTATATACAGTAAATGAAAGTGTAGCATAGTTTTGTGGGTGGAAGAACTAAGTTTAGAAAACCCTGGATTTTCAGCGTGTGGGCATGATGGAACTAACCTTTTAAACAAAGAATGACATTTATGTGTTTTTTATTCCTTATAATGAAAATTTAAATTTTTTGGACATTGTGGGGAAAAAATGGCTACTAGCTATTTTGTACAACTTTCCTACAATCCATAGCTGTAATAGAAAAAATGAATGAAACAAAGTTGTTCAACTTAAAAATTAAAGGTTATTATAGTATATATATATATTTTTTTTTTTGTAAAGTGCAGACTTGTTTTTTGTTTTGGGGTATTTAAAATTTAAAAAATCAGTCAGAAAATGTAAATGCTGACAAGGTAATAAGACCTAGCAAGAATAAGATTAAAATAATTTTAAATTATGCATTATATGATCCCCAATTTGTTTTTCAGAATATTATTGCATACAAAGACATGTATATCTTACAAAAGAAAAAAATAATAATGATGTTTGCGTGCCATCTTGAAATAATGGATGCATGGAGACTAACATTTATGTTAGTTATATTGAGGCCAATTCACGGGGCAGTTTTATGACAGCAGATACATAACAATAAGGACAACAATTAAGCTAAAGTACCATAACAGACTATGCCATTGCCACCGTTGATACTAGTTTAATCTGTTTCTTTGCTGTAGCCTCAGTATCACCTGTAAGTTTTCCATTTTTTATTCCATCAACGCTATACACTAGTTGGGATAGAAGTATCTTCTGCCAGCTATTGTCTGAGGGAGTTGTACAATACCAAGCATATGAGTAAAATGGTATTGCGCAAGAATCGTCACGGCTAGCCCAGTAGAATGAAGGTGAAGGTCCATTTGGGTGAAGACATTTTACAAAAGCATCTCCCTCATCTTAATTAATCTCCAATATCATTCCAAAGTACCACAAATGATCATACTTGCAAGCAACAAAACATCCAGGATACAGATCATCAGCATTCACGGGAAGGTTGGAGAGGTTCCTCAGGTTGAAAGTGCGGGAGGGTTCTTTATCAGAGCTCAATCTTCTTGCTTCAATTGTGCCTGTAGAATTGAGTGATTTAAAGTTGTGGAAATTGCGAGTTCCAGGGAGTGTCTGCACGTCTCTGAAACGGGTTTCTAGGGAAGAGTGGATTATGTCTATTTCTTCCCTTGCAATATAATGGAATTTTTGCTTTTCAATTTTTTTGTCACAGAAATCAAAAAATGTTTTTGGAGCAGTAATCTGCTTGTCAAGGGATCTCTGAAGACTTGCTTTTCTAGCTAGACGTTTTGTAGTTCCACCAATACCGTCGCATTCTAACTCATCTGCATTGCATCACCCAACTTCAGCTATCCATGATTCATTCACACACTGAATAATACCATACACAACTAGCATATGAAAGACTTCACTGAACTGCAATCTGAGAAAACATTTAAAAATATCTAATATTTTTAATATTTCTGAAATGAATAATCATTTGTTAAATAATTTAAGCCTAATTGGATGTACTCATATTTATATATAATACACATTTTTTAATTTTTGGGAATATTTTTCTTGCTAGGTCTTATTTCCTTACATGTCAGCATTTGATGTTCTACTGACTGTAAATTATTTTATTTTTTTTATTCTCGATAGCCAATTTTCATAACTTCTAAGTCAAACATGCCAAAATGAAAACAAGTATGCACTTTCGAAAAAAAAAACTATGATAACCAATATTGTGTAGCCATTTTTTTCCCACAGTGTCCAAAAAACTTAAAATGTTTGTTACAAGGAATAAAAAACCCATACATTTCATTCTTTGTTGAGAAAGAGCATGTCTTTGCAATAATTTTCAACATCAAAAAATGTTGGTTCCATCATGCCCACACGCTGAAAATTCAGGTTTTCTAAACCTAGTTTTTCCAACAGAAAAACTATGCTACAAGTACATTTATACATTTTTCTTATGCATTTATAAAATCTTTTGAGTGCTGGTATAGCATCATTTGAGTCATATTGATCTCTGTGTAAAATGTCAAAGAGATCTGATCATTGGTTATAGAGAAAAAATTTTTTTACGCAAGAGTATCTTGTGCTGAGGCTTTCAAGAGGGACAGATAATGCAGATTTAATGAAACTTTGAAGTGTTATAAAATTCAAACCGTTTGAGATAGAGAGAAAACATTTAAGGGGTTTCTTTCAACCATAAGGGAAGGGTGTACACCAAGTTTCATCAAAATATGAGTTGGTGGATGACAAAACCCTTGTTTTTTGCATTGATTTGATGTGGAATTACCATCTGCAATCTGTCTAGTTCCTTGGCTTTGATGGGAATGGGTAGCATGGTATAGATAAAGTAAGCAGAGAAATAGGATCATTTTTACAGCGTTAATTCTACCCATCCAGGATGGGTTATGTTAGGACAAGGAGTGTAAACTTGACACCAGAGCTTTCTACATGTCTGGATAATTCGCCTTGAACAGTTTGGACCAATGTAATGTAATTATTCACTCTTGGATATCTAATGTGATATAAATGCCAAGATAAATGAAAGTTTAATTGGAGAAGTTTAACCACATCCTATTGGAGAGCTAGGTTTAAGATTTTATTAGCATTAACTTTAAGGCCTGAGATCTTTAAAAAATGCTAGGGTTTGAAATAAGTTGGTGTCATAGACCTTTTGCACCCCTGTCTCAATACTTAATGGACTAATCAGAGCATCCTCTTTCCCTCACTGTCACTGGAAAGAGTGGTTCTCACTTGTTTCCTCGGTTTACTCCTACCAACTAATTGGTTGCATCACCTGGAATTGTTAAACATAACTACAGACTGTACACTACAGGCTTTTTAAGTGTAAACCTTCTCCACACACTTGCAACCTGCCAGGAATGGCAGTTCTAGCATAAGCTCCCTCGGAAAAGCCGACTGGAATAGTGCAGACAATCTAAAGTGGTGTGTTGTCCAATTGAGCGATTGTTGAGGGAAACTACAAAGGTCAAAGAAAGTGGAGCGGTGTAACGGATACTCCATTTGATCCATTTTCTGTATTTAACCACATTTGCATATTTTACAATGCTTACTTAGGGCTGGTAGTCCCCATAACTGATTTTGGTGCTACTGCCAACAGCCACTTATGTGGATAGTAATTCATTTTACAGGGGATGAGGGGACTGTTTATGACCAGTCACTAACCATCTATCCTCTCCTCAATAAAGGCTATTAGCCCAGTCAGTGGTCTGGCAGGGTCAGCAGGGGTTAAGTCCAATGTTCCCTCTAATTTTTTTGGAGGCTGTGTGCGCTAACAATTTGTGCAACATTTTACATGGAGAGTAAACTCTTGTGCGCATTGGCGAGTCAGGTGATAATCAATGTTATTGTGTCTTAAGCTCACTAGCATATATTGCTGGAAATTTAGCATTTGTTTACAATATAAAGGAGTATGCGTTAAGAAATGTAGCAAGTTTTACATGTAGAAATAGATGTATTACTAACACAAGTGTTTTAATTTACATCTACATGTAACGGCTACAAGCATGACTATGTAGTATAATGTGCAGAAGCCGGGGAATGTAATGCCAACACTGCACTGGCTCAGTCTCTCGTGCCCAGGGAACATAATGCCAACACCGCACTGGCTCAGTCACTCGTGCCTGTCTGCTTCCAGATAAAATTGAATTGCAGAGACGTACGGTGGATTAAATCTAGGTGCCTATCATGCCCAGGGCCTGACTGGATTGTTTTACACTATGGCCTGGGCCTGGACTGGCAAGTAATTACCCTGTTTATTGTTATAGTTATGTATTTTGTATTGCTTTAGATTAAAATGACATATAAATTGTATGTATTTTGATTATGTTAGTGTTGTTATCTAGTCATGACTCACCCCGCCCCACCTAAATAAATAAACTCAGGGGGTCTTGGGTAGATAAACAGATAGTCTGAGTGTAAACAGCAAATTGTTATAGTTAATATATTACCAGGATAGTTCAAGAGCCTTACCTCATCATGTGTGCAGGGTTTCTTAGTGAGCAGGGGCAGCGTATTACTAATTGGTCTCTCTTCTATGTACCTAAGGATGGGCTTACTGTGATTGGCAGGCCTGTGTGCCAGAACTTTGTATAAATGGGACAGCTAATAAAGGTATGGCAGTTGTGTCTGGACTTACATAAACAAGGTGTAAGTGTCAGTCTGTGAATTAATCCTAATTCTAAGGGATTGTATGGTGTATCCAGTGGTGTAGAATAGTCACAGTCGGTGGCTATTGTGTTCCTAATATCCTGGTCTGTGGAAGCAAGGTCCTGGTCGTGGTACTTGTGTTTGGTCCATCTTCTGCTATCCGAGGTGTAAAGGGACAGCACAATTCTGCTGGATAGGTTTGAACCAGGTTCTTACCAAGTCCAATTGAAGTAGCAGATTGTGACAGTGCCTGTAAACATTTTGTGGCTTGACAACCTGGCTCCTGGCATTTGTTGAGCACTGTAAATTAAAATTTGTATGTAAAGTACAGGATTTTTTTTTTTCCTGGTTGCTTGAGAGTTTAATTTCTAATTCCCTATAGGTGGATATTTAATCTTAGTTTTCCCATGAACTTTTTCCACCCAGGGAGAAATAGGTCTCCATTGAGACCCTCCATTGCCTTCCCTGCTGTGTAAACAGTGTTTCAATGTGTGCACATAACAAATAAAATAATCATACAGGGCAAAAGGAAAGGGGTTAATGGAGATCTATTTCTCCCTGGGTGGAAAAAGTTAATGGGGAAAACTAAGAATAAATATCAGTGTGCGCTCCATGTTTAGTTGTGTGCGCTCATCTCACAATATGAGTGCTCGCGCACAGCTTAGAGGGAACAGTGTTTAAGTCCTAATCTGCATTATAAACAAACAAACATATTGTTCCAGGTGCCTAACGCTACTATAACTATTCAACCAACAATAAAACTGGAATCTTTATTGACACTTCAGAAAAAACAACTGTCACAACCTGCTTCTTCAATTGGGCTTGATAAGAACATAGTTCAAATCTACCCCAGCATGACTGTGTAGTTCATATCACCTCTGGCACAAAAGATGGCTTTGGGATCGAGGCAATGCCCAAGAATATGTGCAGATAATAATGCAGACAGGATATCAGTGGTCCCTGACCAGGACCACTCCCCACTCGAGATTCACAGTAAATAGTTCCGCACTTTGTTTATGTGGAAAAATCTGAACTATTCAGAACTAGCGACATATATACAGTTTTCTGGCCACAGGCTAGCCAATCACAGTAAGCCCCATCCTTTGGTACATAGAAGAGAGACCAATTTGCAATAGCCTTTCCCTGGTTCACTGGGAGACCCTGTACATCTAGTGATGTCAGATTCTCTCTGCAGTGGATCATGTAGATAACTGCTCAAGTGCCCTTATCTGATTATGAACTCAGGGTCATTTCTTTCTCCTTTGTGTAGAGGCATCTGGCTCTGTGATCTAACACAGATCATGTGTATGATATCAGAACTAAGTTTTAATCTGCCTTGCATCCTTGGTTGCGATAAGCTCACCAGCTACTTAAGCTACATGACAAGTGTTTGCTTAAGACTGCTGAAGAGCAGATATCTGACTTGAATGTTGTCTACCATGGCCTGTATTTGTGAGGATGCAATGTTCTGCAGTTAAACTTATGTGCAGAGCATTTTAGCTTAATTCTTCAAATATACTCCTGTTCTATATCGCATTTTCCCTCTATACCATATTATAACTAGGGTACAAGATAACACTGTACAGGAAATATATAACCAAACAACAATAATATGTCATTACCATGCAACAATGTCATGCAACTAATGGTAATATTGCAGTCACTAAACAATGCAGTAATGACAACATCGCTGAATTAAAAAACACATACAGGAGTTCAAAAGTACTTCTATGTAGCTGGATTCTTGAACTCTCTTGCTCTTTCATTTTGACATCCATTTTGACACGGGTTGTTCATCATATTTCTTAGGTATTTACATGTTTTTCATGACACTTGCACAGACACCCGATATGATACTTTTCTAGATACCGAATTTACATGATATGACTATATTTGAGCAGATCCAGGAATCTTATGATATGCCTGATAGTTACCCCCTTCATACTTACCCTTAGGAATCTTAGGATAGGTTTTGCTCTCATATCTGATATTCTTTCTGACACTGGCGGTTCATAATATTCATGAGATACTGACATGTTTCTCATGACACTCTCGCAGGCATCAGATACTTTTTTAGACATTGAACTTGCATGATATGACTCCAAATGTTTCTCTGTTGCTTTCTCACATTTAAGTTTCTCTCCGACACTGGATTTTCAAAATATCCTCCTGTATGTTGGACAGGATTTTAATGATATTCTGCTAGGTACTAGACAAGCTATCCTTCTAGATCCAGGAGTCTCATGATATGCCCGATACTTATTAATCTCTAGGAATCTTAGGAAAGATCAATGGCTATCTATATTTAAGCGGAGTGTTGCTACATTTTGATTTGCCTGGTATATAGACCTAACAGGCCTTTGGCGCATACTTGCCAGCAACTGCGGCCCTCGCTACGCGAGCAACGGCACTGGCTTGCTCGCCTGCTCACAACTATATATGTGATCTACAGTGGATATAAAAAGTCTACACACCCCTGTTAAAATGTCAGGTTTCTGTGCTGTAAAAAAATGAGACAAAGATAAATCATTTCAGAACTTTTTTCATCTTTAATGTGACCTATAAACTATACAACTCAATTGAAAAACAAACTGAAATCTTTTAGGTGGAGGGAAGAAAAAAAAAAAAAGAAAAATAATGTGGTTGCATAAGTCTGCACACACTTAAACTAATACTTTGTTGAAGCACCTTTTGATTTTATTACAGCATTCAGTCTTTTTGGGTATGAGTCTATCAGCATGGCACATTTTGACTTGGCAAGATTTGCCCACTCTTCTCTGCAAAAACACTCCAAATCTGTCAGATTGCGAGGGCATCTCCTGTGCACAGCCCTCTTCAGATCACCCCACAGATTTTCAGGTCTGGGCTCTGGCTAAGCCATTCCAAAACTTTAATCTTCTTCTGGTGAAGCCATTCCTTTGTTGATTTGGATGTACAGTATGCTTTGGGTCGTTGTCATGCTGAAAGATGAAGTTCCTCTTCATGTTCAGCTTTCTAGCAGAAGCCTGGAGGTTTTGTGCCAATATTGACTGGTATTTGGAACTGTTCATAATTCCCTCTATCTTAACTAAGGCCCCAGTTCCAGCTGAAGAAAAACAGCCCCAAAGCATGATGTTGCCACCACCACGCTTCACTGTGGGTATGGTGTCCTTTTGGTAATGTGCAGTGTTGTTTTTGTGCCAAACATATATTTTGAAATGATGGCCAAAAAGTTCAACCTTGGTTTCATCAAACCATAACACCTTTTCCCACATGCTTTTGGGAGACTTCAGATGTGTTTTTGCAAAATGTAGCCTGGCTTGGATGTTTTTCTTTGTAAGAAAAGGCTTTCGTCTTGCCACTCTACCCCATAGCCCAGACATATGAAGATTTCGGGAGATTGTTGTCACATGTGCCACACAGCCAGTACTTGTCAGATATTCATGCAGCTCCTTTAATGTTGCTGTAGGCCTCTTGGTAGCCTCCCAGACCAGTTTTCTTCTCGTCTTTTCATCAATTTTGGAGGGAGCTCCAGTTCTTAGTAATGTTACTGTTGTGCCAAATTTTCTCCACTTGATGATGACTTCACTGTGTTCCATGGTATATCTAATGCCTTGGAAATTCTTTTGTACCCTTCTCCTGACTGATACCTTTTAACAATGAGATCCCTCTGATGCGTTGGAAGCTCTCTGTGGAGCGATGGCTTTTCCTGTGGGATGCGACTAAGAAAATTTCAGGAAAGACCAACTAGAGCAGCTGAACTTTATTTGGAGTTAATCAGAGAGACTTTAAATGATGGCAGGTGTATGCTGACTCCTATTTAACACAATTTGGAATGTGATTGCTTAATTCTGAACACGGCTACATCCCCATTTATAAGAGTGTGTGCAGACTTATGCAACCACATTATTATTAATTTTTTTCTTCCCTCTACCTAAAAGATTTCAGTTTGTTTTTCAATTGAGTTGTGCAGTGTATAGGTCACATTAAATGTGGAAAAAGTTCTGAAATTATTTATCTTTGTCTAATTTTTTTACAGCACAGAAACCTGACATTTTAACATGGGTTGTGTAGACTTTTTATATCCACTGTATTATGCATCAAACTGGGTTTGGAATGAAGAGCTTTTTACCATAGGTGCAGTAATGGAGTTGACGTTCTGTCAGTGGTTGGTCTGGCACAGTCTGTGCGGTAGAGCATATTAAGAGTACTATATGCTGTCTTCTAGATAATTAACACACAAGATATTGAGCTCCGCCAAAGTTACAAATTTAAGCACATCACGTGTGCTCCTATGATTCATCACCGTAGTAGTCCATACCAGATTTGTTGTTTGTTTACATGACAACTCTGAGAGGAGACAACTTCGTCATACTGGTGAAGGAGTACTGATGTAGTAGCAGCTGATTGTATCTTGTTGCACACCAATTAACTTTTCATATTATGACGAGCCCCTTCTTTATCCAATGAGATACGCGGCCCAAATTACATGACACTGTGTTTGTGGGCTTTAAATCCTACCAGACTATGGCGTTCACTTACTATAGACGGTGTCTTTGAGAAACCTGCACATAACAGCAGTGAAATGGCCATCAGACTTAATTGAGATTTAGGGATTTAGAAACATTTAGAACTTTATTATTTGACTGAGTGTATGTCCTAGCATTGTGAGCTTCCCTCAAGGGCAGCCCAGAGAAAAAATGTATTAGAGAGGTCTCAGTTACAGCCTGCTATGACCTAGGACAGTTACAACTTGTATGGTCACATAGACAATTATTTAGTTCTATCCCAGGGATCACTACTTTGGTTTTAAGTGTTTTAAAACATGGAGCCCAAGTACAATATTATTAAGGCTATATAGTGATTAACACAACAGTTATATTTTAACAATATTTACAAGCTTTCACGAAATTAGGCTACCACCCTATGTAAACAAAAAGTGTCTGAAGTAAAAGCAGTGAAGGAATAGAAAGATCTCCTTCATGTTTAGCTAGAAAGGATGTCACTGTGGTGGTAGTGCGACTTTAGTGTGCACCGACAAATGCGGGCACACACAAATGCGCGCCCATCTATAGTGCGCCTCGACATCTGCGCGCAGGGTGAGAGGAGAGAAAGACAGGGTGAGAGGGGAGAGAGAGAGAGAAAGACAGGGTGAGAGGGGAGAGAGACAGCAGGGTGAGAGGGGAGAGAGACAGCAGGGTGAGAGGGGAGAGAGACAGCAGGGTGAGAGGGGAGAGAGACAGCAGGGTGATAGGGGGGAGAGAGAGACAGCAGGGTGAGAGGGGAGAGAGACACAGCAGGGTGAGAGGGGAGAGAGAGAGAGAGACAGCAGGGTGAGAGGGGATAGAGAGAGAGAGACAGCAGGGTGAGAGGGGATAGAGAGAGACAGCAGGGTGAGTGGGGAGAGAGAGAGACAGCAGGGTGAGTGTGGGGAGAGAGACAGCAGGGTGAGAGGAGAGACAGCAGGGTGAGCGTGGAGAGAGACAGCATGGTGAGTAGGCCAGCAGGGACTGCATTTATATCTAATCCACCCTGCTGTCAATCTCCCCTCTCACCCTGCTGTTTATTTCTAAAGTCAATGGTCTTATGAGCGTGTAGAGGAAGTCGTTTTTTCAAAAAGACACTATTTATAGGAGTTGTTACCTATGTGGACCCCATACATACTCAGGTTGTCCATGAGAGCCTGTGTTGGGGGCTTTATAGCCAAAGCAAAATGCAGGGGTGAAAGAGGGCAGCCCTGTCTCATGCCTCGCTCTATGCCAATTGTAGATGGGGTATCTCCAGAGGTTTAGTTTCTTTCAGGGAAACTAAAGGTGCTCTATATAATATGTGCAAATCATTTTTATAAATTCTCCTCTGATACCAAAGTTGGCAAGGTATTCATAAAGGTATGACCAATTCAATGAGTCAAATGCCATATATATATCTAGCTCTCGAAAATAAGTTGGTATCTTCACTTTTATGATGGGAAATATTAACAATTCGTTTCATGTTATCTAATAACTGTCTATATGTCAGAAACCCAACTTGATCCTTATGTATAAATCATGGGAGAAATTGCACTATTCTAGCAGCTATTATCTTGGCTAGTATTTTTTTTTTAAATATAATCTTTTAACGGATGAGACCATGTTACAATCGCATGAAAAATATTTGTAAACAAAAATTGTTACAACATAGATAAGTATACACATACATTTTTTTGTAAATGCAAAGTCTATTTATTTTAGTTTTTAAAGAAGAAAAATGGCCAAGAAACTTGCTAAATCAACGAAATTGAAAGGGGATTTCACATGTTGTTTATAAATGTCTGTTTTTTCTTCTTCTCATAATTAGGTAAATTGCCTTCAAGTGTAAAGGTGTTTTCTCCAAATAAGCTATATTGTCAAACTTTTTAATGATCTGAGTGCAAGAGAGGTTTAATTTTTTCCAGTCGGAAACGATATATAGCTTAACTACCCCAACAAATGTTAAACCTCTCCTTAAAGAAGCAAAATGGGTCTATAAAGTCTTACATTACTTTGAAATTAATACTATGTCTGTCTGATTCATTTCAGAGGGGAGAGAATGCCCTTCCAAGACAAAGTTAAGCAAATTGGCTAAATGTGGAGCTAATATGTCAGCCAATCTTTTGTAGTATAGCTTTATGAAACACTCGGGCCCAGAAGATTTACCTAATGTTAAAAATCATTAGTTTTACTTCCTCAGTTTTGATCTTAGCGTTTAAAATGTGCAGTTCATTCCTTCTTAGAGACAGTAAAGCAAGCTACTCAAAAAAAAAAAAAAGGCCTTATATTCTTGCATGGTTCATATTAGAGTACAGCTTCTGACACAAGTTTTGGGATGTCTGTTTTATATGTTTAGCAGTATTAGTTAGAGCCTGAGGAAGCCCTAATTTGGTAAATTTGGGCTTTTGCCATTTTGAAGTTAACCTACGGACTAAAAGCTTATCTGGCTTGTTATATTTAGAGAAAATGGGTAATTCATTTGCCAAAGGGGCCACATGAGAAATATGTACACACATAATATATATATATATATATATATATATATATATATATATATATATATATATATATATAAAACTACATTTTCTTGTCAAACCCCACAGGGCCCCTCAGCAGCACCATTCACCCCCAACACACCCAGGCCCCCTCATCTGCACCATTCACCCCTTCAATCCCATCAGCAGCAATATCCCCCCCCCCCCCCCCGGGCCCCCTCAGCAACACCATTTATGCCCCCAACTCCCCAACAATCTTCACCCCTCAGGCCCCCTTAGCAGCCATATCCCCCCCCCAGGGCCACCATAGCAGCATCATTCACCCTCCCTCCAAAAAAAAACATGTCCCCCTTGTTGCACCATTCACCTCCCCCAAGCAGCCATATTAACCCCCCCCCCCCCCCCAGGCCCCTCAGCAGCAATATTGACTCCCACTCCCGGGTCACTCTCAGGAGCAATTTTCACTCCCCCACCCCTTAGGCCGCCCTCAGCAGCACCATTCAACCACCATCCCCCTCAGATGCAATCACCCCCCAAACCCCCCAGGGCCCCCTCAGCAGCAATATTCACTCTCCAACCCCGCAGAGCCCCCTCAGAAGCACAGTTCACCCCCCCCCCCCCAAAAAAAAACAGTGCCCCCTTGTCGCACCATTCATCCCCCAAGCCCCAAGCATTTTATGGCCCGCTGGCCCCATCCGGCCCCCTGAACAGCACCATTCACCTCCAAGCCCCCTCAGCAGCACCATTTGCCCCAACCCCCTAAGCAGCACCATTCACCCACCACCATTACCTCTGCAGCAATTTTCACCCCCCCCCCCCCCCGGCCCCCTTAGCAGCAATAATTACTACTTGACCCCCAGGGCCCCTCAGGAGCACCATTTATTTCCTGACAGGGCTCCTTATTGCACCATTTACCCCTCCCGAAGCCCCTAAGCAGCCATATTCGGCCCCCAACACCCTCAGGCCCCCGTCAGCAGCACCATTCAACCCCCAACCCCTTCAGATGCCATATTCACCTCACAAACACCGCAGGGCACCCTCGGCAGCAATATTCACTCCCCAAACCCGCACGACCCCCTCAGAAGCACCATTCACGCCCCCCCCCCCCAAAAAAAAAACAGGGCCCCCTCAGCAGCATCATTCACTCCCCTCAAAAAACCCCGGGCCCCCATGTCGCACCATTCATCCCCCAAGCCCCTCTGCAGCCATATTCACCCCCTCCCCCCAGCAGCCATATTCACCCCAAGGGACTCCTTAACAGGTCTGTTTGTAGTTTGAGCTGTTGCTTCTTGTGTTTGGAAGTTGTTTTAAGGCAAACCCCTTGTATGTACTCTTTATGTGCCACCCAAGAACAACCGATTATATAGTATCAGAATTTTTATTTACTTTTTATTTTTGTAATCTCCTGTGCAATGTCTTCTTGTATTTGTGGATTAACAGGAGTGATTTGTTTAGTCTCCAGGTTCTCTGGATATATGAGCATGAATTTGAGTTTATTGATACTTTAACAGCTCCATGGTCTGACATATGGAAGTATATAGGTCTGATAGGTGGAGAATAAAATCTGTATTTTCTATCATTCGGGTGCAGGGATCGCCACGCATCAAGTAGATGCAATTTGGCAGTGATTTAATTGGAGCAATTTTATGGCAAAAGCATTATTTTCTAAGTATAACTTAGTGATATAATCTGGGTACTAAATTCAAGTACCTCACTAAAATAATTTCCCCAAATCTAGTCTCTACATTATGCAACATACTTAAAGAGTTGTCAAGTGAAGACTTAATGGGTAAATACATGGAGATAAGGGGTGTTTTAGTATCTTAAAGGTAGCCCATCAAAATGAGGTATTGTCACTCCTGGTCTTTAAATTGGTGGTATATGGTAAAAGAAAAGCCTTGATGTAGGAGAATAGATGTACTTTGGCCTACAGTGATATATGTGGAATAAGCTTTATGAATAAACTTAGTAACTTTTGTGTTTGGCTGGGAAAGTGAGTTTTCTGCATTAATATGACTGAAGGACCATGTGGTTTGTAGCAGAGTATAGTTTTTCACCTTGTCTCCTCACGGCCAGGGAGCAGCTGCTGCCTCTGTGGCAAACTGCTCCTCTACTCAACCAGGAAGACAAGTCCAGAGCTAGGTGTAACCACCTGAACACTGGTGCCTGCTTGTCCTCGCCCCAGTACCTGAGGACTTTGCTTCGAGCAAAAGTGCTATCTGTGCCACCAGTGGGGTCATCTAAGGGTGGATTGCACTAACCAAGCCGATTTATTTGGGCAACTGGGCTTGAGCCAAGGAAGAGGAAGTAGAGCAGTTCCACCATCACTATTGCACAGGTACATATTGGTTAGAGAACCAAGGAGGTAGGAGTGATGGCTGGCTTACCAGCAGACGTCTTGTTGGTGAACAATCTGGAGTAGATGGAGTGTAGGTACCTCAATATGGTGACCCGGGCGCAAGCAGAAAAGACTACCCTGGAGGAGCCCGAGGACGGAACAACCCTAGATGAAACCGAGGTAAGCCAATTAACTGCTGAGGGGCAAGCTCTAATGGTTTAGTATGGAGGAGCTAAGAGCAGAGCTACTGCAGGATAAGACTCTAGTGGACGTTAGGCAGAATGTTGCCCAGAAAGAAAAGGGGCCTACTGGGGAAGAGTTTGTATGGGACCAGGGGTTATTGTTCCGGGCTACCCTGTCAGCTAGGGGGAAGAATCCATGGTAAGTGACAGACCGTTGTCCCTCAGAAGTTTATAGGCTGTTTGCTAGAGCTGGCGCATAATGTCCCCTAAGCGCGGCCCCTAGCTAGGCCCAGCAAAATGAGGAAAAAGAATATACCATATACATATACCTTACCATCGTAGACCAGCGGTTCTCAACCTATGGGTCGCGACCCCTTTGGGGGTCGAATGACGATTTGCCAGGGGTCGCCTAAAACCATCAGACATTTTTTTTTGTCTATTCTAATCTGTAAAACGTGTAATTGTACACATTTTACCACTGGTAGTTAGTACTTTCTTACTATAATTGTCATTCGATAGATGTTCGCAGACAATTTCATCATAATAATAATGGTAACTTTCCTATTTTTAACTTTCACAATATATATTATATATTGTTTTTATGATTAATCACTACACTTTAATTATGTTAAATTTGTAAGAATGAAAATACATCCTGCATATCAGATATTTATATTTCCATTCATAACAGTAGCAAAATTACAGTGATGAAGGAGCAATGAAAATAATTTTACGGTTAGCGGTCACCACAACTTGGGAAATTTTATCAAAGGGTCGCAATACTAGAAAGGTTGAGAACTGCTGTCGTAGACTATGCTACCACTAGGCCACCCCTGACTGGAATTTCTGTTACCACTGTAGCAGTTGCATTAATGGCTTTATTCACCCTGGTAGGGTTCACCAAGGAGATTCTGTGCGATAGGGGTACCCAGTTCAGTTGAATGTACCTTGAAACTAATGATGCATGTCTTTGCCTACTGCGAGGAACAGCATAAGTCATCAGAGGGGGAGTACAGGCAGCACCCTTAGTTTAGTCAGGGACCATGTTCAGACAGCCATGGTTAGACAGAAGTGGTACTATGACCTGGGAACTAAGGACAAGGGTGTTTGAGGAAGGGAGAGGAGATGAGATGGTTATGCTGGATCCAATCCCCCAAAAGAAGTTACAAGTGGCCTTGGAAGGGCCACCCACATTGGTCAGTGGACTGGTTAATGCAGTCTAAGGGGCCCCCAAATGGCCCAGTTGTACCATCTATTGGTCTATCCTATCCTACGTTATTGTCTGCCCTGCCGGGGGGGGGAACCACCTTAGCTTCCCACAAAGGACTCCTATAGGGTCCCGGAGGCAGTCTAGGCTAGTATATGCAGCAAATTGCATGAGATGCTGGGGTTAAAGGTGGTTGAACCGTCCAGCAGCCCCTGGGCCTCCTCGGTAGTCCTGGTATCTAAGAAGGATGGGACAACCCTGAGTGGATTATCGTAAGCTGAATGAGAAAAAGAAAACTGATGCTTACCCTATTCCCTCCATAGACGAGTTGCTCAACCGCTCAGAGAGCTCTAAATACCTGACTACCATTTATGTCTCAAAGGGGTACTGGCAGATTCCCCTTGCATACTTTGTTAGGGTGAATTAGAGTTTATCACCCTCTTTGGCTTGTACCAGACACTAGTGGATCAACTATTGAAAGGGCACCAGGGCTTCACTCAGGCTTAAGTGGATGATATAGCCATAAACAGCACTTCTTGGGAGAAGCCCCTCCTAGAACATAAGGGTAATTTTAGATGCAGTCAAGGCATCTGGGCTTATTATCCGCCCCGGATAACTGTCAGTAAGGGACTGGATCTGTGGCGGACAGAAGGTAGAGCAGATACATTTCTGGGCAACCCCCAAACGAAAAAGCAGGTAATGGCTTTTCTAGGTACTGCAGGTTATTACCACAAGTTTATTCCTTGTTTACAGTACCATTGCTAAGCCCCTCCCCTAACTGACCCACAGTGGTTGTTTGCCTTCCAGGCCCTTCAAGCCACCCCCACCTGCTTTCCCGTTCTGGTTGCTCCCGACTACCAGCCTCTCTTCATTGTGCAGACAAATGTCATCACCTACCTCAGTCAGAAGCTTCTGCCCTGGGAGGTAGCCTATGCTGCAGTGGAGAAGGAATGTATGTATTTGTATGGCTGGGAATTCACTAACCACAATCCCTTGTGTTGGGTGTCCCGAGTGCTAGGATCCTGACCAGAGGTATCTGATAGCTGGGGCCATAAACTCCTCTGCACCTAGCTGGGGAAATAAACGGGCTGGTGCTGGGTCCTTTGAGTCAGTCCTAGCCAATGAGGGTAATTCAAAGGGGCAGAAGGTGTAAAGTTTGTCTAAGGAAGTAAGCCACAGCTGATAAAACCTGTATAAAATGGTGTAACAGAAAAAATAAAGTTTATGCTCTGTTTGGTCCACATATGCATGGTGTTTTTCATTTATAGGCAAGGCTTTTAATTATTTTTTTAATCAGAAATCCATTTCTGCAGCTTGTCCTGGAACATATACAACCTGCGGTAGGATTGGTCTTTTTGCCTTTTCAAACCCAACAAAGAGTGGGTTGTGACCATGTTAATACTGAATTGATTATGAATTGTATAAAGATGACCCTTAAGTTATTTCCTCATTCTGCACATTATAACTTAAGCATATGATAATCCTCAAACAGGAGCTATCATGTACACAAGGAAGCTCGAAATATCAATAACAGAGAAAAAAACTTCAAGGAAATAAGCAATATATCAGTGTTCCAAGTCGTTGGAAATCAATTAGGTTAGAGTTTTTTTGCATTAAAGTGACAGAAGCTCCCCCCCAAATTAGTTTACATAGTTGTTTTTGACGTTTCTCTCCGTTCACTGTCTACATAATACCTTTTTGAATCTTAAACTACAACTTAACTCACTTAATACATTATAGTATGCTGTAATAACATTGTATTTTTTTCTAAATTTTAAGTACTTTTTTGGATATTGCAAAGTTAAGATGTACATTTTTAAAAATTGGTAAATAGCTCAATTGTAATTCTTTGTGAGTTTCCTCTGCCTTACTTTTCCACTTTTCTTGCTTAGTTTTCTTCATATGCTCCTGTATTTTAGGGTCGTGGTGGTCTTGGCTCTGTTTATGTTTGGGCGTCTGGAAATGGTGGCTTGCACTACGATAACTGCAACTGTGATGGTTACACCAACAGTATTTACACCTTGTCCGTGGGCAGCACAACCGAAAAAGGCAATATCCCATGGTACAGCGAGGCGTGTGCATCCACACTCACAACCACATACAGCAGCGGCCTGAAGAAGGAGAGGCAGATTGTAAGAGATTTACATGCTCCTTACCACTCAACAGTAACATAAATGGCAGCCATTGTTCTGTGTAGGGTCAGGGGAAATCCATGGGCTCAGTGCAGAATTGGTTAATGGGGAAATCAGAAAATCTGGCACTACATGTTAAAGTTCACCTCTATTTATGTCCACTCCATTAGGTTACTACTGATATACGTTACCAGTGCACAGATGAGCACACTGGCACATCCGCCTCTGCACCCCTTGCTGCTGGAATAATTGCCCTTGCACTGGAGGCTAAGTAAGTCCTATGTATGTAGGTAAAATTATTGGGGAGGGGTGGATGCATCCTAAACCTGATCTGTGATTCTTTTATAGCCCAGCTCTTACATGGAGGGATTTGCAGCACCTTGTGGTGAGATCATCTTCTCCTTCACACCTCATTGCAAACGATTGGATGGCGAATGGAGTTGGGAGGAAAGGTAAAGTGATTTGTGCTGGAGAGTGTGTGAATGAGTGTGGGCAGAGTCTGGACAGTGGGGAATGAATGACTGTATGCTATAGCTCTAAGTGTTACTGAGAGAACTAAGTTCTGTAATAGCCAAACCAACATATCTAATTTTTCAAGATCACTCAACACTGGGTCGCTACCAGATGACTGGAGAAAAGCAGATGTGATGCCTATATTTAAGAAGGGTGCCAGAGCAAATCCGGGGAATTATAGACCTGTAAGTCTCACTTCTGCAGTGGGAAAGCTTTTAGAAGGGTTAATAAGGGATAGTATACAAGGACATGTCTATTCAAACAGGATTATAAGTAGGAGCCAACATGGCTTTATGAGGGATAGGTCATGTCAAACAAATCGAATTAGTTTCTACGAGGAGGTTAGTAGGAACTTGGATCAAGGTAACTCAGTGGTTGTAGTCTTTTTAGATTTTGCAAAGGCTTTTGATACAGTGCCACATGGGAGACTATTGTGCAAACTAAGGGATAAAGGAATAGCAGTAAATATATGCACATGAATTGAGAGCTGGCTAAAATACAGGAAGCAAAGGGTTGTGATGAATGGAACATACTCAGATTGGACTAATGTGGTAAGTGGGGTTCCTCAGGGTTCAGTATTAGGTCCTCTCCTTTTTAACATATTTATTAACGTCTTAGAAGTAGGACTGGAAAGTATTGTCTGCATTTTTGCTGATGACACTAAGTTGTTCAAGGTAATTAACTCAGAAAATTATGTACTTTCCGTTCAAAGGGATTTGCATACATTAGAGAAATAGGCAACTAAATGGCAGATGAGATTTAATATGAATTAATGTAAAGTTATGCATCTGGGAAGGAAAAATAGCCATGCAATTTATAAACTTAATGAAGCAAATCTGGGGGTATCAGATATTGAAAGGGATTTGGGAGTGCTTGTGGACAACCACCTATGTAACGGTTCTCAGTGCCAAGCAGCATCTGCAAAAGCAAATAAAATATTAGCATGTATTAAGTAGGGTATAGAAGCCAGGGAAGCAGATATAATTCTGCTACTATACAAATCTCTAGTATGCCCTCATTTGGAATATGGAGTACAGTTTTGGGCACCATTTCATAAAACGGACGTTTTAGAACTGGAAAAAGTACAGAGAAGGACAAAAAAACTAATAAGGGGAATGAAGGAGCTAAGTTATGAAGAAAGACTAACCAAGTTAAACTTATTTTCTCTAGAAAAAAGGCGTCTAAGAAGGGATATGATTACTCTATATAAATATAACCAGGGTCAGTATAAAGCTTTGTCAAGGGAGCTTTTTGTGCCAAGAGGTTTTCGACTGACAAGAGGACATCCCTTGAGGTTAGAAATAAAAAGATTCCACCTTAAAGAAAGAAAAGGGTTCTTCACAGTAAGGGTAGTTAATCTGAAGAATGTATTAATTGTCTTTATTATATCCTATGTCAGTAGTGTCTGATGACAGTCAGAGAGCAAGCCGCAAACAACGCCTAGCTAGACTTTAGATATTTGGAACATTGCTTTTTTACAGAGGCTTCTCTATATCCACTATAATCAGCACTAGGATACATTATTACTATTGTGCCTGCAAAAAATTTAAGTGCTAAAGGTGCTTCAGAGCCAGCAAAAGTGTTAAAGGTGCTTTATTGTCCCAACATACAAAACAAAATGGCATTAATTAAACAACTCTATTTGCTTTTCGTGGATAAAAATGTAAAAGCATTCTAAGATCTATCATTAAAAAAACAATGTTCCATGTCTAAAATTAGCATATTGTATGCTTTAAATTACGAGTCGTCTTTGTTGTTTTTAAAAAGTGTTTTATCATTTTTTATTATCTGCTTTTTTTTAACTATGGATATAATAAAGATAATTAATAAATTCCTCACAAGAATCTCTCTATCTAGACAAATTTAGTGTTATGCACTGAGGTAATAATTGTACATTACCAAGTTAATCTGTGGAATTCTCTACCAAGGGAGGTGGTGACAGCAGATTAAATAGATAAGTTTAAAAAAAGATTGGATATATTTTTAAATAAAAAGGGCATTCAGGGTTATCCTGGTTAGAGAGGGAGTATTTATCCAGGGAGGAATCCGATCGCCAGTATCTGGGGTCAGGAAGAAATTCATTTTTTTTTCTTTTGAGACAATTGGCAAAGTTTCACTTTTTTTTTTTTCTGTTTGCCTTCCTCTGGATCAATTCACAATTAATCTGCATATTGCAGATCAGAGGAGATCTTAAAATGTTGAACTTGATGTGCTAAAAGTATTTTTTCAACCTCAATTACCATGTAAGTATATATATGTGAATGATGCTGTTGCAAATAGTGACCATGAATCTCCTCCTTTAAGTGAGTCATCATTATGGGTATGGACTCCTGGACGCTGGGCGATTGGTGGATTTAGCCCTGAAGTGGAAGACGACACATCCTCAGAGGAAATGTACCATTATGGTTGTAAAAAAGCCACAGTAAGTCATATAACAGTAAGAGATCACATTGAGAAATGTGGCTTGTATCTAGTCAGTGAATTTCTTGCTGGATGGTAAAGGGTATTTGCTATAGCATTGCTGTATATGTGTAGTAATCAGTCTGCGGGTGAGTGGTCAGAATCTAATTTAAATATGGGAAGGAGGGAACTTGGGAGCTTGCACACAGTTCTAATGTACGTGCAGTTATAGTGTAAGTGGAAGTTTAAATAAAGGGAGGCAGTTAAAAAAAAAAAAAGGGGTTAAATTGTAGTTCAAAAATAAGGATTTATTTAGTAAATTAAGGTATGGAAAATCACTATATAAATATAGGTCCTTTGCCATCGCCTGCGTTGTCTCTGCATTGCCACCTATTGCTCACAATGCGGTACTACACTACAGTTTAAAATAGATTGCTCTAGGGGAGAGGGGTTAGGGTTAGGCATAGGGTTAGGGTTGGGCATAGGGTTAGGATTTGCTTTGTTAGTGTCCTGTATTAATTGTTTTATTTTTTATGTGTAGCTTGCAATGCTACATTCTTGCCACTAGGTGTGTTTACAGTGATGCGGCGTAGGAATTTTGGGAAAGTTCCCAAATATATTGATTTATTTCCTCACTGTATTTTTGTAACTAGGTATTGAGTAAATACAGTTGCAACCTCACTCAGTGTACATCTTGCCACAAGTATGCACTATGGGAGTAGCATATTAAGGATCCACACCTCTATGACAGGTGAAAGCATGTTGTCTCTAATGAAGCTCAAATTGGAGAACTTGAGAAGAGAATGACAACACTTCATGATATTGCTGCTCTGGAAGGGAAATTGTGCTGCACAGTTTATCTAGGCCTAGCATGGAGGGTGTAGTTGGGTTACAGTTACAAGGGGAAGCAGAGGGAGTAGGTGGAGGAGGCAGGCCAGTTCTTAGTTGGCAAATCCAAACAGGTTTGCCAAATTGAGTGAAACTTTTGGGGATTTCGATTCAGGAATAGCAATGCCAAATAGAGCTGTTCCCTGTAACACCCAGGATTCTACTGGAGGAGAGTGAGGGCAGAATAGGCAGAGCAACATACTGGTTTTGGTGGAAATAAACTAGCAGTCCAGGTGCATATAGGTACCAATGACAATGTAAGTGGAAGATGGAATGTCCTAAAAATTATTTTTATTAGTTATTATAGCTAGGAAACAAGGTTAGGACAAGGACCTCTAAGGTAGTATTTTTACAGATACTACATGATAGCCCAGGGAGACAGAATGAGCTTAGGGAGGTTTATTGCATGGCTAAAAACACGGTGCACTAAGGAGGGTTTGACTTCTCACTTGGGTACAATCTCTATAGTAGTGTTGGATTTCACCTTAATTAAAATGGATGAAGCTTGAGTTCTAGGGGAGAGGATGGTAGAAGGGCTGTGAACGTTTTTAAACTAGTAGTTGAGGTGGGAAAGACTACATAGAGAGGGTAAGGGACTTATTAACTAGTTATATAATTGACAATTACCATATATACTCGAGTATAAGCTGACCCGAGTATAAGCCGAGGCACCCATTTTACCACAAAATACTGGGTAAAATGAGTGACTCGAGTATAAGCCGAGGGTGGGAAATGTGCTGCCCCCTGTGTCCCTCTTGTGCCCTCTGTGTCCCCCTCTCTCTCCATGTCTCTTCTCCCCTCTCTCTTCCCTGTGTCTCTTCTCCCCTCTCCCTTCCCTGTGTCTCTTCTCCCCTCTCTTCTCCCCTCTCCCTTCCCTGTGTCTCTTCCAACCTCTCTCTTCCCCCTCCCTTATTACCCCCCTCAACCTCCCTCCTCAACCTCCCATCTCAACCTCCCTCCTCATCCTCAACCTCCCTCCTCACCCTCAACCTCCCTCCTCATCCTCAACCTCCCTCCTCATCCTCAACCTCCCTCCTCATCCTCAACCTCCCTCCTCATCCTCAACCTCCCTCCTCATCCTCAACCTCCCTCCTCAACCTCCCTCCTCAACCCCCCATCCTCAACCCCCCTCCTCAACCCCCCCATCCTCAATCCCCCTCCTCAACCCCCCCATCCTCAATCCCCCTCCTCAACCACCATCCTCAACTCCCCATCCTCAACCCCCCATCCTCAACCCCCATCCTCAATCGCCCTCCTCAACCCCCCCATCCTCATCCTCTCTCTTCAACCCCCCCATCCTCATCCTCAACCCTCCTCAACCTCAGAACCCCCCATCCTCAACCCCTCCTCCTCATCCTCAACCCCCTCCTCAACCTCCCTCCTCATCCTCAACCCCCTCATCAACCCGCCCATCCTAAACCCCATCCTCATTTTCAACCCCCCATCCTCAACCCCCTCCTCAACCACCCTCAACCACAACCCACCTCTTCAACCTCAACCCCCCTCAACCTCCCTCAACCCCAACCCCCCTCCTCAACTCCCCTCCTCATCCTCAACCTCCCTCCTCATCCTCAACCTCCCTCCTCATCCTCAACCTCCCTCCTCAACTCCTTCCCCGTCCTCATCCTCAACCCTCCTCAACCTCAACCCCAACACCCCCTCCTGAACCCCCCTCCTCAACCCCTCCTCCTCAACCTCCCTCCTCATCCTCAACCCCTTCCTGAACCTACCTCCTCAACCTCCCTCCTCAACCCCCCCATCCTCAACCCCCTCCTCAACCTTCCTCCTCAACTCCCCCATCCTCAACCCCCCCATCCTCATCCTCAACCCCCCATCCTCAACCTCCCTCCTCAACCTCAACCCCTCTCCTCAACCTCCCTCAACCCCAACTCCCCTCCTCAACCTCCCTCAACCCCCTCCTCAACCTCCCTCCTCATCCTCAACCTCTCTCCTCAACCCCTTCCTCAACCCCCCATCCTCATCCTC
Source organism: Discoglossus pictus (assembly GCA_027410445.1). Lineage (NCBI taxonomy): Eukaryota > Metazoa > Chordata > Amphibia > Anura > Alytidae > Discoglossus > Discoglossus pictus. The sequence goes on from CM050163.1 coordinate 298,254,059, forward strand.
AACCCCCTCCTCAATCCCCCCTCAACCCCAACCCCCAGCCTCAACCCTCCTCAACCCCAACCCCCAGCCTCAACCCTCCTCAACCTCAACCTCCCCTCCTCAACCCCTCCTCCTCAACCTCCCTCATCCTCAACCCCCTCCTCAACCTCCCTCCTCATCCTCAACCCCCTCCTCAACCTCCCTCCTCAACCCCTTCCTCAACCCCCCATCCTCAACCCCCTCCTCAGCCTCAACCCTCCTCAATCCCCCATAACCCCAACCCCCAGCCTCAACCCTCCTCAACCCCAACCCCCAGCCTCAACCCTCCTCAACCCCAACCCCCAGCCTCAACCCTCCTCAACCTCGACCCCACCCTCCTCAACCCCTCCTCCTCAACCTCCCTCATCCTCAACCCCCTCCTCAACCTCCCTCCTCATCCTCAACCCCCTCCTCAACCTCCCTCCTCATCCTCAACCCCCTCCTCAACCTCTCTCCTCAACCCCTTCCTCAACCCCCTCCTCAGCCTCAACCCTCCTCAATCCCCCCTCAACCCCAACCCCCAGCCTCAACCCTCCTCAACCCCAACCCCCAGCCTCAACCCTCCTCAACCTCAACCCCCCCTCCTCAACCCCTCCTCCTCAACCTCCCTCATCCTCAACCCCCTCCTCAACCTCCCTCCTCATCCTCAACCCCCTCCTCAACCTCCCTCCTCATCCTCAACCCCCTCCTCAACCTCCCTCCTCAACTCCCCATCCTCATCCTCAACCTCCCATCCTCAACCTCTCTCCTCATCCCCCCTCCTCAACCTCCCTCAACCCAAACCCATCTCCTCAACCTCAACCCCCCTCCCCCTCCTCAACCCCCCTCCCCCTCCTCAACCTCCCTCCTCATCCTCAACCTCCCTCCTCAATCCCTTCCTCAACCTCCCTCCTCAACCCCCCATCCTCAACCCCCTCCTCAACCCCAACCCCCCCCCCTCAACCCCAACCCCCCCTCCTCAACCCCCCTCCTTAACCCCTCATCCTCAACCTCCCTCCTCATCCTCAACCCCCTCCTCAACCTCCCTCCTCATCCTCAACCTCCCTCCTCATCCTCAACCTCCCTCCTCAACCCCCCATCCTCAACCCCCCATCCTCAACCCCCCTCCTCAACCCCCCCATCCTCAATCCCCCTCCTCAACCCCCCCATCCTCAATCCCCCTCCTCAACCACCATCCTCAACTCCCCATCCTCAACCCCCCATCCTCAACCCCCATCCTCAATCGCCCTCCTCAACCCCCCCATCCTCATCCTCTCTCTTCAACCCCCCCATCCTCATCCTCAACCCTCCTCAACCTCAGAACCCCCCATCCTCAACCCCTCCTCCTCATCCTCAACCCCCTCCTCAACCTCCCTCCTCATCCTCAACCCCCTCATCAACCCGCCCATCCTAAACCCCATCCTCATTTTCAACCCCCCATCCTCAACCCCCTCCTCAACCACCCTCAACCACAACCCACCTCTTCAACCTCAACCCCCCTCAACCTCCCTCAACCCCAACCCCCCTCCTCAACTCCCCTCCTCATCCTCAACCTCCCTCCTCATCCTCAACCTCCCTCCTCATCCTCAACCTCCCTCCTCAACTCCTTCCCCGTCCTCATCCTCAACCCCCTCCTCAGCCTCAACCCTCCTCAACCTCAACCCCAACACCCCCTCCTGAACCCCCCTCCTCAACCCCTCCTCCTCAACCTCCCTCCTCATCCTCAACCCCTTCCTGAACCTACCTCCTCAACCTCCCTCCTCAACCCCCCCATCCTCAACCCCCTCCTCAACCTTCCTCCTCAACTCCCCCATCCTCAACCCCCCCATCCTCATCCTCAACCCCCCATCCTCAACCTCCCTCCTCAACCTCAACCCCTCTCCTCAACCTCCCTCAACCCCAACTCCCCTCCTCAACCTCCCTCAACCCCCTCCTCAACCTCCCTCCTCATCCTCAACCTCTCTCCTCAACCCCTTCCTCAACCCCCCATCCTCATCCTCAACCCCCTCCTCAATCCCCCCTCAACCCCAACCCCCAGCCTCAACCCTCCTCAACCCCAACCCCCAGCCTCAACCCTCCTCAACCTCAACCTCCCCTCCTCAACCCCTCCTCCTCAACCTCCCTCATCCTCAACCCCCTCCTCAACCTCCCTCCTCATCCTCAACCCCCTCCTCAACCTCCCTCCTCAACCCCTTCCTCAACCCCCCATCCTCAACCCCCTCCTCAGCCTCAACCCTCCTCAATCCCCCCATAACCCCAACCCCCAGCCTCAACCCTCCTCAACCCCAACCCCCAGCCTCAACCCTCCTCAACCCCAACCCCCAGCCTCAACCCTCCTCAACCTCGACCCCCCCTCCTCAACCCCTCCTCCTCAACCTCCCTCATCCTCAACCCCCTCCTCAACCTCCCTCCTCATCCTCAACCCCCTCCTCAACCTCCCTCCTCATCCTCAACCCCCTCCTCAACCTCTCTCCTCAACCCCTTCCTCAACCCCCTCCTCAGCCTCAACCCTCCTCAATCCCCCCTCAACCCCAACCCCCAGCCTCAACCCTCCTCAACCCCAACCCCCAGCCTCAACCCTCCTCAACCTCAACCCCCCCTCCTCAACCCCTCCTCCTCAACCTCCCTCATCCTCAACCCCCTCCTCAACCTCCCTCCTCATCCTCAACCCCCTCCTCAACCTCCCTCCTCAACTCCCCATCCTCATCCTCAACCCCCCATCCTCAACCTCTCTCCTCATCCCCCCTCCTCAACCTCCTTCAACCCAAACCCATCTCCTCAACCTCAACCCCCCTCCCCCTCCTCAACCCCCCTCCCCCTCCTCAACCTCCCTCCTCATCCTCAACCTCCCTCCTCAATCCCTTCCTCAACCTCCCTCCTCAACCCCCCATCCTCAACCCCCTCCTCAACCCCAACCCCCCCCCTCAACCCCAACCCCCCCTCCTCAACCCCCCTCCTTAACCCCTCATCCTCAACCTCCCTCCTCATCCTCAACCCCCTCCTCAACCTCCCTCCTCAACCCCCCCTATCCTCAACCTTCCTCCTCAACCCCCCCATCCTCATCCTTAACCCCCCATCCTCAACCTCCCTCCTCAACCGCAACCCCCCTCCTCAACCCACCTCCTCAACCTCAACCCCCCTCCTCAACCTAAACCCCCCTCCTCCACCTAAACCCCCCTAAATACCTCCTCCCTCACTTACCTGCTTGTGCTCCGGCCTCGGGTCCTTGACGCAGCGCGCTTGTGACGTCACATGCGGCGCCGCGTCATTAGCATATACCGGGTGCTGGCACCCGGTATATGCTAATGACGCGGCGCGCATGTAACGTCACATGCGTCGGCGCCGGATCAAGGAGCGGAGACCGGAGCACAAGCAGGTAAGTGAGGGGAGAGGGGGGAGGTATTTAGGGGGGTTTAGGTGGAGGAGGGGGTTTGAGGGGGGTTTATGCTGAGGAGGGGGGTTTAGGTTGAGTAGGGGGGAGGGAAAGAGACACGGGGGGTAGAGAGACACACGGGGGGGTTAGAGACACACGGGGGGGTTAGAGACACACGGGGGGGACAGTGACTCGAGTATAAGCCGAGGGAGCCTTTTTTTGCCTTAAAAAAAGGGCTGAAAAACTCGGCTTATACTCAAGTATATACCGTAACTCAAATATAGGGCAAGTATTTCAAAATTGTATAATCATAGCAACCTAAAGTGTATGTTTGCTGATGCAAGAAGCTTACCAGGGAAAATTAGTAAAATAGAATTATTAGCAGTAAAAAAGAAATGGGATTTTATAGGCATTGCAGAAACATGGCTGAATGACTCTCCTGACTGTACTGTTAATCTGGATGGTTATAACCTATTTCGGAAAGATAGGTGAAATGGTAGAAGAGGAGTTGGGAATTTACTGTATGTTAAGCTGGATTTTAAGCCAATAGCCAGAGAAAATATTTATGGTGGAACTTGTGATAATATTGAATCCTTGTGGGTTGGGTTAAATGGTGGAGGAACAAATCCTAAAAAAAAATATTGGTAGGGATATGTTATAAACCCCCAAATATTATTGAATGCGAGGAATTGCAATTATTGTTACAGATGCAAGTTTTGATAATGGGAGACTTTAACTAGAATAAAATAAACTGGATCAATGAGAACTTCCATTCATCTACTAGAAATGAAGCTATCTTGGATTTATTCATCACAAATAATATTGATATAATATCAAATGTTGAAATAGGAAAACCTTTGGTAAACTGCAAGTTTTTTTATAACTCTATCTTAAATAAGACCAAGTTATAAGGGTCTAACAAAGACTCTTTTTTTAGAGATGGAAAGAGTACAGAGAAGGGCATCAAAACTAATAAGGGGAATGGACTGACTAAGCTATGGATATAGACTAACCAAATTAAACTTATTTTTGCAAGGAAAAAAAGGTGCCTGAGAGGGAATATGATTACCTTATATAAATACATCCAAGCTCTATATTAAGCTTTGACAAGTGATCTTTTTGTGTCAAGAGGTTTTCCCCTGGCAAGAGGACATCTGTTGAGAATAGATGTAAAAAAATTCCACCTTTTAAAGAAAGAAAATGTTTTTTCACAGTAAGGGTGATTACTCTGTGGAGCTTTTTGCCAAAGGAGGTTATGACAGCAGATTCCATAGATCACTTTAAAAATGGGTTGTATATGATTAAAGGGCATTCAGGGTTATCCTGCATAATTAGATAAAAGTATTGGTTCAGGGAGGAATACAATTTCAAGTATATGGGGTCAAGGATCAGAGGATATCTAAAAAAATGGAACTTGATGGAATAATAGTCTTTTTTCAACCTCTGTTACTATTTAACTATGACATCAAGCATACAAATGTATAAACATAGACATCTCTGGAGGATCTTCTTACACGTCTGCAGCTAGCCTCCTCATACATGTCCCTGTTGGTTTTCTTATGTTTGTTGGGACCTCATTTACTTTTCTTTTTCTCTCTCTTTCTCTCTCTTTCTCTCTCTCTCTCTCTCTCTCTCTCTCTTTCTCTCTCTCTTTCTCTCTCTCTCTCTCTCTCTCTCTTTCTCTTTCTCTCTCTTTCTCTCTCTCTCTCTCTCTCTCTCTCTCTCTCTCTCTCTCTCTCTCTCTCTCTCTTTCTCTTTCTCTCTCTTTCTCTCTCTCTCTCTCTCTCTCTCTCTCTCTCTCTCTCTCTCTCTCTCTTTCTCTCTCTTTCTCTCTCAGGAACCTGGTTTCCTACCTCCGCATACATCAGAACACCACAGCCTGTGCAGAGACCTCCCAGCACATCATCTCCTTGGAGCATGTACAGGCTCGAATGTCTATCGCCTACAGTCGCCGGGGTGATCTGGAGATTTCCCTCACTAGTCCAATGGGCACTCGATCTATGCTGGTGGCAGTGAGGTGAGATGAGAGCACAAGCATTGATGACAGCATTGCTTTGTGGGATTCTAAATCTGACTTCTGTTTCCAGGCCATATGACACCAGCAGCGACGGGTACAAAGACTGGTCCTTTATGACTACACACAACTGGGATGAGAATCCAAAAGGCACATGGATGCTGGAGATTAAAAACAAGGGAGACCCTCAAAACACTGGTGAGAACTGGAGAACAGTGGCTCTACCTTCAGCAAGAGGTTTTAATTGTGGCATTAGAAGGTCATTATTACTGCAAGAGAATAGCAGGAGTTTCTTGCGATTTAACACTGAAGATCATAGACAGGCTAGATTTAGTGTGCAGTCACATTATGGTCATTAGTGGTATACTCAGTACAACCTCTAGCAGGCTCCCAGTGGAAGTGGTATGGTTAAACACAGTTATAGAATTTAATCATATCTGGCCTAAGCCTATCCTGAGGCTTAATTAATGCAAACTTTTAGTTCAATAGATTTGATGGTAGATAAGAACCAAAAAGGTCCCTTCTATGCCACAAATAGGAGGTATTCTAATACAGCAATTGAAGTGGCCAGGACTGCATATTTTATTTGAACAGGATTTGTGCAGGATTTTGTACTAGTTATTTACAATAGTATGCTGAACATATAGCACAATTGTTAAGTGCAGTGCAGGTGTTTGGAGCAAACTCTCTGTCTGATACATCTCTTTCTCCTGTAGGTTCCCTGCTCAATTTCAAGCTTATCCTGTATGGGACAGACGAGGATATGATCTCCAGGAAAATACGCAGCTCAGTTGTTAGCGACTGTGTATCTCTTGACAGCAACGGGATATGTCAGGGTAAGTGACATACCGGTATATATTCACTAAGGAGAGACCTTGCTCACTGGTGAGGAGAGGGATCTCAAGTTCATACTTTATCTCATGTAGCCCCTCTTCCAAACTAGAAATGTTTCCCAACACAGAAAAAGTTTTAGGAAATAAAATAGGAATTGGAGATGTGTCATCTCATAACCGAGAAAGCTCCCACCTTAGTGAATGTAACCCACTCTGCTTTTGCACAGACATCTCATATCTTCACATGGCTGTCTACTCTTGTTATGTACTTATCTGTTCTTGTACTAATTGGCTCATCTAATTGCATGACCTTATTAATCTTAGTAGCTACTACTCTTTGGGGTGACTGCAAATTTCCCATGTTTTATAAATTACCTTACTAATATTTTCACCAAGCCCTTTCTATTTATGTTGACTACTGGTGTAGCAGTGTATTTAAATGGATGCAGCTTCCAAATATGGTGTAAAATAAAACTATAGGTAATAACAAGTACTTTGTCAACTGAATATTATAAAAAAAAAAAAAATGTCTCTATGCTTACATTGACATTTGTAGTTTTTATGGCAGACAGCCTTTCTGATGCCCCTATCAAGACTTTGCTGCTTTATGTGTGCTAGGTCATAATTATTGTTAATTACTCCTTGTAGTGTGCACACATTTTTTTAGTGAATACAATTGTTAGTTGAACCCAATTTTGGCCATGTCCAATTAGCAAGTTATTACAACAATTATTCTCTAGTGTCTGCACTTTCCAATATTGTAGTCAATAATAATTTTTAAACTGAAAAAAATGCCTGCAGACTTCCAAAGATTAACTATGGCTTGTAAGCTGATAATATAGCTCACAGATAAGAGCAGTCTTGGTGGGTGGATCACAAAGATTAGTTGACAGGTAAATATTATTCATCAGTCACAATTAAAGGCCCATTGCAGGGTTAGATCTTCACACAGACATGGAAAGGAGACTACAACTCTCACAGTAATATAACATGAAGGTTCACATCTTAAACCCTCTGAAATAACTATGTACTATCAAATTACACAAAATGATCAATGTGATGGAACAGAAGCAGGCATGATTAATGCTTGAGCGCTCCTAGTTAGAGCTGCTAACACGATTCCCCTTCACCAGCCGACTGGAGCTGCCAGCAGATCTCAATACCTCAGGATCCAAGAGAATACATGCCTTTAGTAGCAATGACACTGGTAAATGATTCTGAGAGTAGTGTAGGCCAGAAGCTCTCCTTTGCTTTTTCACTGTACAGAATATATGTATCATTCAGTAATATGTATCATTCAATAATTCCCAACTTCCACAAATAAGCCAGTTAGGATGCCACGAGTAGCTTCATTGTCTCTCCCTCTTTAAATCTTGGATATGTAAATGTCTGATCCCACACACCCTAGAGGCCATTCCACGTTGGATTGGTGTATGGGATTCTACAAGTAATATATGCACCATCTCTTTAGATTCAACACAAAATAATGTAAATCATAGTCCCTAGTACTCAGCTTCACTGTATATGAGAGATATCTGAAACTGGACCCCCAGTAGTCTATCCCAGAACAAAAAATGGCAACAACATAGGACCATAAAGAGTTTCCATACAATTACGGAACAACATGCATGAAACCGGTTTAGCTACTAAACAATATGGCACGGATTTCCCTGGTGTGAAAAAAAAAAAAAAAGTTCCAAAAAGAAAACATTTTGTAGTCCCAGGTCATCTCATCCCTAAAGTTCCCTGGCTTTTTAGAGGCACTTTCTGAGGAAACATGCAGGTCCAGCAAGGTTTCTATTAAAATAACGTTTTATAAATATGGAAAGGAGAGCACTTTTTGGGATTTTGTGGGAATCCCCACTGTCCATAATACAGTCCAAGTAACATTTGTCTATCACAATTACAACCACTGAAGTTCAATAAAAAAAAAAAAATAGACCTTTTTTGTGGAGTATGCAAACTAACAACACCAGCAGCTCTGTAAGCTATGGAGTTTAAAAAAAAAGTTTTGGGATATTCTAAATTTTTGAAGACTTTGTTTATGAGTATAGGAATCCAGTTAATGATGGTTATATCGCATCCTGAGAGCAGGATGATGGGGTGTGTATTTGTAGCTATTAGGGAAGGGAGTAAGAAACCTTTTAGATAATATTGAAATTGACACCAGACCCCTTCCCCATCACAGGCCCAGAAGCAGGAAGTTGCAGCTACAGATGCAACCACAGCTCTACACAAATGTAAATCAATCTCTCTCACTCTCTCTCTCTCTCTCTCTCTCTCTCTCTCTCTCTCTCTTTCTCTTTCTTTCTTTCTTTCTCTCTCTCTTTCTTTCTTTCTTTCTTTCTTTCTTTCTTTCTCTCTCTCTCTCTCTCTCTCTCTCCCCCTCCCTCTCCCTCCCTTTCTCTCCCTCTCCCTCCCTCCCTCTCTCTCCCCCTCTCTCTCCCCTCTCTCTCTCCCTCTCTCTCTCTCTCTCTCTCTCTCTCTCCCTCTACCTGAAGATGCTTCAACATGTATTTTTTTTCTTTATTATTAAAAACTAGCTGTATGACTCTCTTTCCTCCTTAATTATGTTCGTAGGCTCAAAAGTTTAAATTATAAATATATTTTTATTGTTTAGTGACCCTTTAAAGAACCACTGCAGTTTGGTAAAAGCTTCATATGCTTGTGAAGTATGTAACAAAATAATAACAGTAAAAGGTATGCAAGACAGAAATATGAAAGCATTTTTCAAGAAAATCTTATTTTCGTAAAGTCTTCTAGGCAGCACAAATGAGAGAAACAACTCCTCCTCAGCAGGATAATTATCCACCCAGAATCTAAAAACCTCATTCCCACTGCAGCCTCCCTCAGTCTTGTCTTGTTCTACCTCAATTAGGATCCATACTCAAAAAAGAAGATGGGAAGAATTGGAATAAACGTACACGATTGGCTACTAACATAGGCCCCTATGCAATTTCCTATTTTGTGAAGTTTCACCACCAAAAAGTGTTCAGTAACTTTCCTTAGCTATTCAATTGACCCCCTTTCAACATGATTGCGAGTCAGCTGCTCACAATGCCCCTACTCGCAATGTTACACCTTGTTTCCCTATCGATTTTCACACATCAGTAATATTACAAGTTGCCTTTGCTCAAATTAACAGCCTGACTGCAAATTACTTAAAAGTGGTTATTACTCGCAACTTGTAATATCACTGATTTTGGCTTAGATTATTTGGAGTACTAAATCGCACTCACAAGGGCATAAAAATGCTTTTTCTGGTGCTTTCCCCTTCCGGACGCCCCTTCTCCAATTATCCCCCGATCTACATAACCCTAGTTTCATGGGGGTCCTTACCAGACCCCTGTGGCACAAATAGTTAACCCTAGAAAGTCCCCCATGGTGTGATCAGCCTAGGACCTCCATAGCGTACAGTATAATGGGATGCCATGGAAGTCCTTGCAGGAACTCTATGGCACCTGTAGCATGGAGGTGCTTAAAGGACCTCTGTGTCACTAAAATGAACCCCTGATGCAGTGGTCCATTAAGTATCTCTGCAGCATCTAAAAATTAAATCCATAACATGGGGGTACTTACAGGACCCCCACAGTATGCCTATTAACCCCCTGTATTCCATGGTGGTCTATACAGGTCCCCATGGTATCCCTATTGACTACCTGTATACAGACCCCCATGGTATAACCATTAGCCCTATATAACATGGGGGGAGCATTGGATACATGTGTAATATTACCACAGATAAAATTACGAGTCTCGAATTGAATAGGGCTCATAGTGAGATGCCCTACACAACTGCTGTTTAGATTCTGATTGTAAGGCCATATGATAGCAGACCCTCCACACAAGGGTTGTAGATTCTGCAAGAAAGATCAGAACTTAAATAAGCTGTTCAATTATACATGATGATGTGGAAAGCACAGATAACAGTAAATAATCACTGGCGATTTTTGCTTTTTTGCCTCACCTTTATCCAGGTAAAATGTAATAATATTCACTAGAAGTCTGACTGCAGGCTAAATTGGCTGGCTCTGCTTGTCAAGGTGTTACGTAATGGTCCCGCCGGGCAGCGTACTCTACAGATTTCCAGAGGATATGGCTGCAAGTGGTGCAAGCAACAGACAAAGGCTTCAATTGACAATACGCTTATCAGACCCTAGGAGAGAAACCTCGAAACAAGATAACAGCCCATTCCACAAGAGCGGTGGCAACTTATTAGGCCGAAAGGGCGAGCGTCTCTCTCCTGAGCAGTAATGTCCACACTTTTGTTAAACATTACAGATTAAATGTTTGTGAAGAAGCACAGTTTGGACGATGGGTGCTGGAGTCTGTATTCGGATAGCCTGCCCTGGTCAGTGTGTAGCTTTGGTAGATCTCAGGTCTGTGCTGCCTAGAAGACTTTAAGTAAATAATTACATTTGTATTTTTACCTGTACATTGTGTTTCCTTGAAATCTTCCACAGCAGCACATGGACCTCTCTCCTATTAGAAGTGCTTCTAAGTTAGTTTGGAAGCTCACTAAAACACCGAGAGAGGCTCTAAAGGGAGGGAAGATTTTAAATTGTGTCTGGATACCTATCCTACTAAGGAGGAGTGCTCTCTCTATTGTCTGTGCTGTCATTGAGGTTTTAAAGAAATTTAATTTACAGGTAAAAATACAACATACTGTATATTATTTAGCTGACTCTGATTCTGTCATGAGGGTTTCCATTTTAGGCAGCTAATCTGTTTGTAGCTTGAATGAAACAAATATACAACAATTACAGTTTAAAGGCTGTAATTTATTTATTTTAAACTATGTAAAAACATTTTGAACATTATCAAGTTACTTTTTTTTAAATGACCATACTATAAATACACTTCTTTAATTGACCATTGTAGTTTGGAGGGATACCCTCTAATATTTTTAAACAAAAAATACAATTGTTAAAGTACTTGTTACTACCGTTTTTTAAATTAAACCATATATGCAACCTCCACTTTGTTCTTGTTTTTTAATGTTGAATGGACTGGGGTCATAAGGACATTAACTGTGGTCCTGTCCCTTTGTTCCCAGAGTGTGAGACTCCATTTTATACCTTCGGACACCTCTGCCTTTCCTACTGTCCCCCAAAATTCTTCAAGACCACGCAGATGGTGGAAACAGCAGAGGGAGAGTCACCCCGCATTGCCCACGTCTGTGCCGCCTGCCATCCATCCTGTTACACCTGCAGTGGGCGCTCTGCCAATAACTGCACATCCTGTCCCCCCTTTTCCACCTATAATAACAAAGACAGTATCTGTTTACCGCCTCAATACCCAAAGACAGATCTCAGTAGCCCACCACCGCCCCAGATTTCCAGAGGCGCTGCAGTGGCAGCTGCAATTATAGGTGCTCCAGTGGCTATATTCTGCCTTCTATCTGCCCTCTCCTGGTTCCTTAACAGGATGTTCGTTTGCAGCCATTCCCAATCTCAACCCGCTCTGTCCTCCCATGTCGAGATGCATTCCCTGTCCATGATGAGTGAAGATGAGAGTGCTGAACAGTTGTCGCAGGGACTTCTAAATTCTTCAGAGAGTGTTGGGGCAAAAAACTTGAAGAGCCATGAGATGGCATGTTACATGGCTGCAGAGTGATGGTACCTTAATGTTGGAGGTCTGATGTTTTTTCTGTGAGGTTACACATGAAAAATGTTGTTTGGACATTTGTTGTCTGGTTCCTTTCATCCAATGGCGCCTTGGGCAGAGGTAGACTTGTCTGTTGTTCAGCTGTAAATATAATAAAGTGCCTTAATGTTGACAAAACTGATGTCCCTATGGGTTCTTAGTGTTCACACTCCTCACTGTATGATATGAAATAAAGAAGGGTGTTATGATTTAAGTGACAACAGTGGAGGTTCCAAATATGATATATATTTTAAAAAGGTAATAACAAGTACTTATCAACTGAACATAAGTCAAAAGAAGCATTCCCCAAAGTACATGTTTGCACTTTTTTACCAATCAGTTTGCCTTTCTGATCTACCAAGTAAAGACAGTCGCATATGTAAATGGGAAATCATTGTCACTAACTGCTGATTACCCCTCTGTATCTATTGTTTTCAGTGTCAATCCATTTAAAAAAGAAAAGGGTGGGCATGCTAAGACCCAAGGGAGTAGGTTATATAATCAGACAGGTTCTTCCCTGGGTCCTGATCATGCCCAGTAAAAGTGTTTACTGAGGAAAATGCACTTTGTTTAATAACATTTGATTGATAAAGTACGTGTTATCTGTAGTTTAAGTTATATCATATTAGAAACCACCACTTTATTTTTATTTTTAATCATGTAATTTGTGGGGAAATAAATCATTGTTTAGGATTAAAATCTAAAAATAACATTAAACTGCAAAAACAGATAAATCATAAACTAACATATTATAAATGCCGCTGGTATTGGACAAGGACTGGTATTGTGTACGAGACATTTGACGCTTACTGTGTAAACCAAGAGCACAAGCATTTTTGGAGAAAATCAGATTTTTAACTAGTGTCTGATCCTGTTTAGTATATAGCAGGGAAAAGAAGGCTGCTGTGTCTGCTTCTGAGCATGTACAGGTAGGGATGGCTGTGTCAGTTGCTGCTTGTTAAATGGCCAGTATAAGTGTTTGAGTTGACTGCTTCTCAACAGCATGTTTTGAAATACTGCTGAGACAATAGGTAAGTGGGTAGTACATCTAGTACCAATAGTAACATTGTATGCATGAGCTGTGGGGGGGCGATCTTTGCAATAACTGTTTGGAAGTTTTGAGAAAGTGAAAACCAATGAGGGGAACTTCCATATACCTTTCAAACCTACATTGAGGGGAACAAAGTATTTGATCACCTGCTGATTTTGAATGTTTGTCCACTGACAAAGAAATAATCAGTCTATAATTTTAATGGTAGGTGTATCTTAACAGTGAGAAGAATAACAGAATAACAAAAAAAACTAACAAGAAAAACGCTTAAGTCATAAATTGATTCGCAGGTCAGTTAGTGAAATAAGTATTTGATCCCCTATCAAATAGCAAGATTTCTGGCTCCCAGGTGTCTTATATAAAAGTAACGAGCTGAGATAAGGAGCACTCCGTTTAAGAGAGTGCTCCTAATCTCAGCTTGTTACCTGTATAAAAGACACCTGTCCACAAAAGCAATCAATCAATCATATTCCAAACTCTCCACCATGGCCAAGACCAAAGAGCTGTCCAAGGATGTCAGGGACAAGATTGTAGACCTACACAAGGCTGGAATGGGCTACAAGACCATCGCCAAGCAGCTTGGTGAGAAGGTGACAACAGTTGGTGCGATTATTTGCAAATGGAAGAAATCCAAAATAACTGCCAGTCTCCCTCGGTCTGATGATCCATACAAGATCTCACCTCATGGAGTTTCAGTGATCATGAGAATGGTGAGGAATCAGCCCAGAACTACATGGGAGGATCTTGTTAATGATCTCAAGGCAGCTGGGACCATAGTGACCAAGAAAATAATTGGTAACACACTACGCCGTGAAGGACTGAAATCCTGCAGCGCCCGCAAGATCCCCCTGCTCAAGAAAGCACATGTACAGGCCCATCTGAATTTTGCCAATGAACATCTGAATGATTCAGAAGAGAACTGGGTGAAAGTCTTGTGGTCAGATGAGACCAAAATCGAGCTCTTTGGCATCAACTCAACTCGCCGTGTTTGGAGGAGGAGGAATGCTTCCTATGACCCCAAGAGCACCATCCCCACCGTCAAACATGGAGGTGGAAACATTATGCTTTGGGGGTGTTTTTCTGCTAAGGGGACAGAACAACTGCACCGAATCAAAGGGACTATGGATGGGGCCATGTAACATCAAATCTTGGGTGAGAACCTCCTTCCTTCAGCCATGGCATTGAAAATGGATCGTGGATAGGTATTCCGGCATGACAAAACACACAGCCAAGGCAACAAAGTAGTGGCTCAAAAAGAAGCACATTAAGGTCCTGGAGTGGCCTAGCCAGTCTCCAGACCTTAATCCCATAGAAAATCGGCGGAGGGAGCTGAAGGTCAGAGTTGCCAAACATCAGCCTCAAAACCTTAATGACTTGGAGAGGATCTGCAAAGAGGAGTGGGACAAAATCCCTCCTGAGATGTGTGCAAACCCGGTGGCCAACTACAAGAAACGTCTGACCTCTGATTGCCAACAAGGGTTTTGCCATCAAGTACTAAGACAAAGGGGTCAAATACTTATTTACCTCATTGACCTGCAAATCAATTTATAACTTTTTTGACATGCGTTTTCTTGTTTGTTTTTTTCATTATTCTGTCTCTCACTGTTAAAATTTAGACCATTAAAATTATAGACTGATCGTTTCTTTGTCCGTAGACAAATGTTCAAAATCAGCAGGGGATCAAATACTTTTTCCCCTTACTATATGTTTTTAGTTCATCATTAATTAAAAATACATATGCAAAAAGAAGCAAAACTGTAGCCAGAGAATATAATTTAAAAACACAATTTAACTCATGAATTCCCACAGCTGTACCCACCTATCTCAACTGAGAGAACAGGAACATAGAAATAATTTTTCTTTGTTGCATCAGAAAGCGTGTATTTGAAAAGGTGTCTTTTTTTTCAATAAAGGTCTGTGCACAAAGTGAAGTTTAACTTAGGGGCTTGCGCTCTGTCAGCCAATGAGATCGAGAGTAAAGTATGCTCTGTGTACTTCTTGTTTGTTTCAAATATGTTTAAATGGGTTTTAAGTTTATATTTTTGCTTGCACAAAAACCTGCAACTTTTTAAATATTTAAAATGCGCATTTTTAAATATTTGAAGAAAAATGGTTTTGTTTGACAGTGCCTTTAATTAAGCAGACTTCATAACCTGGAGCTTGGATTGGCCCTTTAAGCTCATTTATCAAGTGGTGCCACAAATTTGCTTCCACTTCTTTATTGAAAAAAGCCATTACAGTAGACCCTGCTCTTATTGAGCTGTACCTGGCCTCTTGTGCACTGAACAGGAAGAATAATACACCTTTACAATCTTATTAAATTGTGATTCGGTAAATTTAAAAGGGCTCTAATTAAGCACATAGTATATTTTATTTACAGAAGTTTTTAGTTAATGAAGGTCTTGCTTTTGGATAGAAGTTCACTAACTAAAAACTTCTGTAAAAAAAATTATGCTGTTTGCTTAATTAGAGCCCTTTTAAATTTACTGAATCCCAATGTAATAAGGCTGTTAGTCCCTAGACAGTAGCAGTCTGTTAGTTTTTAGTTGTTTTTTTTCTAAAAATGGGTTTATACTCATAGCTTACATAACTGCTAATGTAGTTTGTTACTTACCTCAAACTTCCCAATAGTCCCCCAACTCAGCAAGTTATGTTATAATTCAGGATTAGACTGGACTATGCTGCTATATAATGCATTGTCAAATTAACACTGAAAATGGCATTCACCTGGCATTCACAATGATATGACAATATCATCTGCTTCAGCTTCTAGTGCAGGAGCCATCACCACATGACCACGTAGACCAATATGAAGCTGCTGGCTGTGTACATTTGAAGAAGCAATGTGGAGATTCACAGTTTGTTGACTACCCACCTCACACAGGGCCATGATCTGATAGATGGAAAGAGTGTGAGAGGTCAAAATAGCAGTGTCCCAGAGGCGAGCAGAGTGAAATTAAAACAATAGTAGTAATTCATAACTCTATACATTTGAGCTAATAGTGCTTCCATTGCGCTGGATCCACATTTTTTTTTCTTCCATTTTTTTGATTCTACGCTTAAAAGGAATTGAATTGAATTGAATTATCTAACAAGATAGGGCCATTTTGTAGCATGATCCATTCTCATTTCATGCTAAAACTATGAAAGTACTTTGATAGCGGCAACATTACAATTCTGTGCCACACCTTCATACTTGCTTGCTCGGAATAGAATAATATTAGTTGTTTTTTTTTTCAAGAAAATACAATTTCAATATTTATATGCAATTGTTTTTGGCATATTCTAATTGTATAACTTAGTATTCAATAGAAAAATAATTCAAGCAGTTGATAGTGTAGTGCATTTAGATTTTTATTTGAATTACGCGACAAATACGGTACTAATCCAATTAAAAATGCATTTTATTTTCACTGTGAGGGGAATTTACAACTTACAGCCCATGTCCTGAGAGCACAATAGATTAATAAGCCACTTCTTGTCTGAGGAACATCTAGTGCAGGGTTGTCCAACCTAATATCCAGGGGCCACATTCAGGTCTTCACTGTTTCAAACTAAACTCTGTACTATATATGTCTCAACTAGTAAATTATTTTGCACTTTCAACTCAAGCTCCTGATAGCATTGCAAATGCTTTAAAACATTATACACAATGCAAAATTAAACTTAGAGTACAGTACCTGCACTGTGTATAACATATGTACTACATCCTTGTTTAGTTTAAAGCTTACTGCCAGGTGGCAAAACTACATCAAGGTGTAAGAACAGATATTAGTACTTTTCTAGGTAAAAACAATGCCAATTAACAATATTAAATATAGTAAGGAGTAATATAAAGCAATAAAGTATTTTCTAATTTGAAATATGTTTTCACATTTTCTGAATTTTTTTTACTGTCCATTCGTGACATAAAAAAATAAAGGACAGATTAACATGGTCCCTCGTGAAAAGCTTCAACATCTATCCCTAGTGGAGCTTGACCCACAAGTTATATTCTGCTCAGTACATGTATTTGGGTTTACAATATAGTGTAGTGTAGTATAGTTTCTACTTCTTCAGAGTTTCTTGGAGAAGACCTATATTTAGTAAGCCACACTATTTATTTATTTATTTAGCACATGATATAGGAGGCATGGAGGAGAATAACAAACTATGGGGTAGAGAAGTTGAATAATGTGTGTGTTGGAGGGGGGACTTTGTAATTGATTAATTGGCAAGGTAATGGACCACTGCACAATGAAAACAAAAAATATGTTTCGAAACATACAGCTCTTTAAAAAAAAAATGTTGATGCATCTGTAGGACCCTGGTTGAAGTCAGTGGTTGAAGTCATGTGTGTGAGAGTGGCATTTACATTTCTGTAGAGCTGTAGTTCCATTCTTCGATGCAATGGGGCTGCTTCTGGGCCAGTGAGAGGGGTGTTTATCCAGTAATAAAACAATGGCTCATGACTTCTGCCTGCTCTCTCCACTACAAACACTCATCCAGCTCTCAGAAACCGATGTAACAAACACAAAATGAATTCCTGTACTTATAAACAGAGTCTTTAAAAATTCAGATTTTCTAAAGAAAATAATCTTTATGTCTTACACCACGAATATTGTTAACTTGGTACATACTTCATAAACAAATGTCTTTTTTTTTTAATTTATTTTTTTACTGTTGTGGTCCTTACTTGATATTTGGATGAACGTATTAAAATGTGTCAACTTTAATATGTCATGATTGGGTTTAATGGACAGGTTTGGATCATGTACCTCTCATGGGTGCCTTGGATTTTTTAATTTTAAGGAAACTTGTATAACTGACTGAATATTACAAAAACGTATTTGGTATCAAACGCATACTTTACAGAAAGAGTATACCAGTTGCTCAGAGAATATTATACTATGTGATCATGCACCAACTTGTTGTCAACTTTGATTTAACATGTTATTACAAAGACGCCCTTGCTCTCATCCACAACCATGGCACACTAAATAAACACGCTACATACAGAGGCGCTCCCACATCGCTGAATGATTATGGAGGAAATCTCACACTTCAGCAGACTTCCTCCATTACATAAGTTTAGTTTTGGCACCTACTTCTCTGCCCTCAATCTTCCCAAACAACATTATTTTTCATTGTTAATATCAAATGTGTCCTCCAACCCCAAACACTTTTTCATTACATTCAACAATCTCCTCTGTCCACCTCCTTCCTGTCTCACAGCAGAAGATTTTGCCAGCCACTTCAAAAATAAAATTGAAAACATCCAAAACAAACTCTTCTCTCAGCGTGGCTCTAACAATCCCTCCTTTCAACAAACTGACAACACCCAGCATTTACTCTTCCCCAATCCCACATCCACTACGAACTCCATCCACTATGACCTAGGTCAAAGAAGTCTCTAGTCTACTATCAACCTTGCGCCTTACAACTTGTCCACATGATCCTATTCCATCACAGCTAATCCCTCCCCTCTCTAACTTCTCTCACACGTCTATTCAACCTTCCCCTAAAAACTGGCAAGCTTCCATCATTTGTAAGCCTAGTAAATACACCTATTTTTAAGAAACCCTCATCTAACTCTGCATCTAGCTATCACCCTATCTCTCGCCTTCCCTTTGCTTCAAAACTGCTTAAACGACTCTACAATCTAATTTATGTCCTCCAACTCCCTTCTTGACCACTTCCAATCTGGCTTCTGGCTCCTCCACAGAGACATCTCTCACAAAAGTCACTAATGACTAGCTCACTGCCAAGTCAAAGGGTCACTTCTGTCTTCTAATTCTCCTAAATCTTCATGTTGCCTTTGATTTAATTACCATCTTCTACTAATCCAAATTCTCCTATCTCTTGACACAGCTCTCTTATAGTTCACATCTGATAGGATCAGATTAGTGAGTAATCATTTTTTCTGATGTGTGTGTCAATTATATCTGGGCACCTAGATATAATGAGAGAAAAATAATGCACAGAAGTCAGAGTGTCATCAGAATAATCTCTGAGTTTTATTTAGACAGTCTGTTTCTTATATAGCATACATACGTCACAACTTATTAGCATAGTTGGAAATAGGGTTAAATACAAAATTGCAAGCAACTGTCTTTTTAATGTTTACTCAGCAAAACCTTATCTAAAAACCCCTGTTTGCTTCAGATACATTGTCTCAGTAGTATCTGAAGCAAAAACAGGACACAGGATACAGATGTTTTAAACATAAACATTCTACAGATGACGCACTTAAACATTCTAGTGAGATAAGAAAAATGCTGACATACTTTTATAATCATGATACTCTTAGCTAATTAATTTCTAAATGAAGAAATTAAAATACCTAACAACATCCTACCTAGAAGATCAAAAATTGAGTTTCTCCTTCTCTGACACCTCTTCTCTGACGTGCCCTCTGACTGCTGACGTACCCCTTGTCATCCTAATAAACGCTTTTGTTTTTCTGTATCATCTATATGCAGATGATACGCATATGTATCTCTCAGCCCCTGTTCTATCCCCTCTCTTTTAGCATGGTTTGCCAACTGCATCTCAATCATATATTCCTCAAACTCAATATATAAAAGGCTGAGCTCTTACTCTACCCACCCTCTCCTACAGCTTCCACTCCTCAAATATCTTTCACTGTTGACAATCTCATCATCACTCCCATCTCCGCCACTTTTATTCCTCTTAGACAATCACAAAATCTTCTCACTTTCACCTAAAAAAAAATCTTGAATACGTGTCACCAATTTACAAAGGACAGAACTAAAATTCAAATCTATTCTCTCATTATGTCTTGTCTCGACTACTGCAACTCTCTCCTTGCTGGCCTCCCCATCAACTGTTTGTTTCCACTCCTATCCATAACGAACGCCTCCGCAAAGCTCAGCTACCATGCTCAACAATCCGTTTCTGCAGCACCTCTCTGTCAGTCACTCCACAGACTTCCCATAGCCTCCAAAATAACATTTAACATCATGACCCTGATGTATAATGTCCCCAACAACAGCGTACCCCCTTATATTTCTGCTCTTGTTTTAAAATACTCCCCCAACCACCTTCTTTGCTTTACTTATGACCTTCTGCTTTTCTCATCTCTTATCACCTCCTCTCACTCCCACTTTTCTCTTTCTGCCCCTATGCTATGGACACACTTAAAAAAATATCTGTTTAAATAAGCATATCACCTTCAGCCTTAGGGCCTCATTCAAATGCGATTTGGCCAATTGAATAGGGCTCTATATAAGCACAGAGCATATTTTTGTAACAAAAGTTTGAGGATGTCCCGCAGATGCTCAATAGGGTTTAGGTCTGGAGACATGCTTGGCCATTCCATCACCTTTACATTCTTTAGCAAGGCAGTGGTCGTCTTGGAGGTGTGTTTGGGGTCGTCATCATGTTGGAATACTGCCCTGCGGCCCAGTCTTCGAAGGTAGGGGATCATGCTCTTCTTCAGTATGTCACAGTACATGTTGGCATTCATGGTGCCCTCAATGAACTGTAGCTCCCCAGTGCTGGCAGCACTCATGGTAGGTGGGGGAGTGCAAGGTCTATAACATCCACCAGCTCAGTGATGTCATCATGGAGGAGTGGAAGAGGTCTCCAGTGGCAACCTGTGAAGCTCTGGTGAACTCCATGCCCATGAGGGTTAAGGCAGTGCTCGAAAATAATGGTGACCACACAAAATATTGACACTTTGGGCCCAATTTGGACATTTGCACTTAGTGGTGTACACACTTTTGTTGCTAACGGTTTATACAGTAATGGCTGTGTGTTTAGTTATTTTGAGGGGACAGCAAATTTACACTGTTATACAGGCTGTACACTTACTACTTTACATTGTAGCAGAGTGTCATTTCTTCAGTGTTGTCACATGAAAAGATATAATAAAATATTTACAAAAATGTGAGGGGCGTACTCACTTTTGTGAGATATTGTATATGCTTCAAAAGAATATTCATTCTTCATTTTTGCTGAATTTTGAACAACATATCATAATCAACCATTTCATTTTGGAAAACAGATTTTAAAATTATTTTGAAAATCTTTGCAAAAAGACTTTAGAAGATTTTACCTAATTTAATTAAAAAAGGTCAAATTGCCTTTTGGCAGGATGTAAATATGTTAAAGTTTCAGTTAAATCAGCCTTATTTGGACCACACTATAGTAAAGCTCTCCTAAGCATGTTGAAATACTTTTTGAAATATGTGCATTTTGTACTGAGATTACCAAACATTTTAATTTTATAGGATTTATCTGTTGACATTTTTTCTGTCTACCTACTGCCTGATTCAGAGCTTAGAGGGAGTGCTGCTCCTCCTGCTTAATTACTTCAACCAATCAGGTTGTAGGGGTGTATGTACAAGTCTACAAGTAGTCACACACAGAGAGCTGTTCAATGAATACACTCTTTATGTTTTTCAAAACATAGCAGTAATATGCAACTCCTTATACACAGAGACCCATTTAACCACATTATGCACACAGCTATACAAGTCACAAGCAGTATTATGCACATCCATATACACAGAGACCCCTCTATCCAGAACATGCACACAGCTATACAAGACACAAGCAGTAATATGCACATCCTTATACACAGAGACACCTCTATCCAGACCATACACACATCTATACAAGTCGCAAGCAGTAATATGCAGATCTTTATACACACAGACCCCTCTATCCACACCATGCACACAGCTATACAAGTCGCAAGCTGTAATATGCAGATCCTTATATAGAGACCCTTCTATCCAGACCATGCACAGAGCTATACAAATTACAAGCAGTCATATGCAGATCTTTATCTACAGAGACCTCTCTATCTAGACCATGCACAGAGGCATACAAGTCACAAGCAGTAATATGCAGATCCTTATACACAGATACCCCTCTATCCAGACTATGCACACAGATGTACAAGTCGCAAGCAGTAATATGCAGATCCTGATACACAGAGACCCCTCTATGCAGACCATGCACACGCCTTACTTGGCTCTTTGTAGGAAATTTAAACTGCTCAGTAGTATCCTAAAAGCAAAGTGCATGCAGGGAAACACATTGCTCAAGGCAAGCTGTAGAACTACAAGTCCCAGAAGGTCATAAGCAGAGTGTTTCCTACTCCTGCTGGGAGGCATCCAAATTCTCTCCGAGCCAATAAGGAAGAGGCAATCAGATTCCTTCATGTGTGGAAATATCTGACTGACAGATCTTTCCCCATAGAACTAAAGCAACACTGCACAGTGTGATGCAGTGATAGGCTGCATCACACACACCTTTTTGCAAAGGAGTAGGTGGAGCGGGGGGAAGGAGTGGATTAGGTAAATAAACAAAAACATTGTAAACATTTTTCCATAATACAAATAAATTTAAGAAACAAAACCAACATTTTTATATTATAAATAAGTTGCTCTGCCAACTATAGCAGAGCTGTAGTAGCAAGGTAACTGGCCCTTTAATCTTAGGAAAACTGTAGAGGTTATTCAGGAATTTTGGAACAAGAGGAACAAATGTTGAGCGAACCCAGTCCAAAAAAGCATTGGATAGAATCCATTGGGATCACCTATCTACCAACGTCTCTGAATTTGGCTTTAAAGGCCTATTTGTGATTTTTTGAAAATTATGCTTAAGTATTGAATAATGGCTTTAAATCTCCTCATTTTCAACTTTATAGAGGAACTAGGCAAGTATGTCCTATATTGTTTGACTTAACAATAGAACCTCTGGCCCAGAAAATACATGATATGTATTCTTAAATTTAAATTGATGAAGAAATAATTAAACTGTCTTTATATGTGAAGGATTTATTGTTATATATAACACAGCCACACATTTTTGTTCCAAAAATTATGGAAATTATTGATAATTTTGCCTCTTACAGAATATCAAATTAATCTTACGCCATAAAACCTCAGATTGATTATTTCAAATACCCGTTTACAGTTAATATTAAATCAATAACATATTTGGGTGTTCATCTAACATTGAATCCACATGAGATTTAGAACTTGAACTTTTTACCATTAATCAATAGGGTTAAAAAAAAATCTAGTACTTTGTAATAGACTATCATTTTCATTTATGGGCTGTATTAAATAAAGATGGTCCCAAGATTATATAGTTATAACATATGCTTCATTTATTGTTCAAAATAAAAAAGATATTAGATACATAGCATGATTAAGAATTTTGTTTGGAGAGGTAAGAATTCAGAAATTGTGACAAAGGAAAACTAAAGGTGGAATCAATTTACTTAACTTACTATGGACTAATATATCTGCTTTGATGAGATATACTTTGGATTAGAGCTCCGAGAATGAAAAAAAATATTGCTTTTAAGTTCCAAAATTCTAGGATCCCTCATCTGTCATTACAGTGTTTGTTAGATGCTAGAGAGATTTCAAACAGTATAGCTCAAAATATATTGGTATACCCAGTGATCCAAGGTTGGAGAATGTGCCACCAAATTTTAGGAACACACTATAAAGGTGGTGGCTACCACTCCCAAGGTAATATGTTTTGCCTGGTGATTTTAATCCTTTTACAGAGTGGTGCAAGCAAGGGCTTAATTGTATTGATTTTTTTATGAATAAAAGTTAAAGCTTTTGACAAACTTCAGAAACAATTCCTTTTGGCATATCTTCAAGTTTATTATAGGTTATCTCTTAGTCAAACAGATACTACATCTGGGGATAACACAGGTTAATTAAAATTATTTTTAAACATAGGAATGGGAACTCAACATTGGGTAACATATATACTGAGATCCAGGTGAAAAAGTATATAAAGACTCTGTGCACTTTAAATTATATTCCATAATTGGATTTGTTCATTTTTTTGTGGGCATAAAAGTATCCTTCAAAAGATTTTTTGTTAAAGAACTAAGCATGTCTCAAGGATCCCAGTCTAGCGATATCATTATCCACAATCGTTAGGCCAGCTGGTATAGTTTCTACCTAAAAAGTTAATCATAATTAGAAAGATTGTAGCACTGACAATTTCAAAGACCCTTGGAGAAGACCTTTATTTAGTAAGCTAATCTATTAAGCGAATTATGTAGAGGGCAAATATAGGAGCAATCCGTGAAGTGGCAAGTAAAGAAGCATTTCAGGTAGACATTAGGAAGGAACAGAGTAGTATGGAGAAGAGTAAAAATGGAGTAGAGAAAAAAGTTAAATAATGTGTTTGTGGAGTGGAGAGACAGGAAAGACACGGGAGGGGGAAGAGACATGAAATATTATACCATAATTTATGATGGGCAAAAGTAGCCACATACTAATACTAGATTAATTGTGGCCATATTTTGTATAAACAATAAAATAGAGAGGTGCTCAATCAGAGAACAAACTAACCTTAATAGGATAATTCTATGGACATAAGCCACTCTGAGAGCAACCTCTTTTAGCTCAAAATGTGCCCCTCACAGGTAGAAGTATCCTGTAGTATATCAGTCTGATCCCACTCAGTAGCGCTACACCCCAGTTATGAGGCCCAAGAGTTTGACAAATATATTTGGGGTTTGCGGTTTCACCTGTTCACAGTAGAATTGCCTGGTATTTCAGGGCTCGGTCACTCTAGTGAGTGAAACCAGACTGATACTACAGGAAGTGGGGTGCAGCCTTTATTAGACAATTATAAAGAAGTTGGAGCTACCATTTTGATTGCTGCTGATCTCTCTTACAGGTGGGAAGAAAACTTGAACGCGGAAGAAACTTTCAGTGCTTCACTGGAATTTGTAGTACCAATTGTGATCCGATTAGAAGTACATGCACTGCTGAGATAAGCACAACAAGCGCAGCTCAAGAAAAAGACGGCCATCAGTAGTAAAGAATATTTGAATGTAAAACGACTGATTTTGTTGTAACTTACTAAAATTTCTCATAGGTATATTCTCTTTTAAAAGAAAGACTTAAGACTTTAATAGTGGTTCCTGAAAGGACCACTAGTTCAAGAAAAAAAAGCACTAGTTTGTTAAGTACCAACAACAGTAGCAATAGGGCAACTCATAGGCTTAAAAATCATTTTCTCTCTGAATAGAGGCATTCATTTTGTCTGCATTACATAATGTCTGGATCATAAGTGTGTGTCCATCCCACCCCATTTATCAATGGAGGTAGTGATCTAGGAGGAGAGAACAGAGATGTCAAGATTATTTTATTACTAAGAAATTGCCCATCCAAAATGACAGGAGTAAAATTGTAAGCCTGGCAATGCAAGGATATAGCCCCTCTTAGCCCCTTCCGCGCCTCTTGGCTCTCACTGCGAGCCCTGCGGTGCTTGTTGCGAACCTCTACGCCCCCATGTAGTTTAGGGCCCCACGATGACTTGCTACCTTGGGTTAAGAGTTAGTGCCTTGTGTTAAATGTTACTGCTTTGGATTAAGCGTTACTGGCTTACATCCTTCTTTCTTGTTTTTAAGGGGATTTTTTGTCAACCTTTTCGCCCCCCTTGCTTAAGTGATTTTCGTTCGTAAAAAAAAAAAAATGCTAAATATGCATCAAAATAACTGGCAACCTTACTCACAGGCTCCCTGGCACCCTCCCTGTGCTATGTGTAAGTGTGCAAGTTAATTTGAGGAATATTTGTTTTTAGCAGGGCTTTCAAATTCCTTGGTTCGGCCGTAAGTCCTACTGGCCTCGCGATTAGCTCCTGCGGAGCTCATTGCTAGAAGCCCTGCAATGAGCGCCTTTGGCGCTCATTACAGCCCAAGTCCTGTGTGCCTCTACTGCTTGGCTCGCTTTGCAAGGCACGCAAAGTGCAAGTCAGATTAAAGTTGCCCCCCTTCTGGATTGCTACCTTGTTGTGGTGTAGGGGCTTGTGAACCTCAATGACATTGTGAGCTATACTATGTAGGGCCACAGCAGAGGTCAAACTAAATCGCACTGGAGAAGGAACTGGCAACCCATTCCAGTATCTTTGCCATGAAAGACCTTATGGATCGGTTTTACCAGACACAATATGTGCTTGGCGTGCAAAGGTTCATAGCATCATGGAGAGTCGGACACAACTGAACGATTAAACACAAAATAAACACCAAATCCCTTACAAGCCAAGAAGCAGTCTGCTTGTCTAAGATGCAAGCAATGTTCTCCCGCTTGATTGTGCTCTTTCAACTCAAAGTGTTCAAACTATTTTATTTATTTATTTTTTATTGTGCCACGGGTCCTTTAAACCAAAATGTGTAATGTTTTTTACATCCTGTCAAAATCCTTATTTCAAGTTTATTTTTTTTGCAAAGAATTAGAAAAAGGAAGCTTTAGTCAAACTTTTATTGAATAAAATAAAATATTTTGTATATATTTTTAGCTTTTGTTGAAACAAGCAAAAAAACAGATGAGACAGTCTTACATTGTAACGCACAAAAAAACGAGAATATTTAGTAGATTAAATAAAAACAGTGGTAAACACACAGAAGGAACAACTAGGTAGTATCTGAATACAGAGGTCTGTTAGATGTTGGATCCTCAGTCTTCTGCCACCAATTCTCTTACGTGGAATCGATGCGAGACCAGTCGTACATCCTCCTAGTACAACAAAGGAGGACATACAGTAAAAACGTGGGGATACCAAGTGAATTGCACAAATGTATGAACAGGTTAAAATTAATTTGAGTAGAATAGTAGAGAATACACTGGGTTGTGCTTGACTGGTTGATATAAAATGTTGCTGGAGATGTGTGTTGGAAATGTGGGAGAATGTTACTACTGTATATTGTACATCTATACTGGAAGGACACTGTGTTGCCATTACAACAGTCGAAATATACTTCTTACCATGTGTGTCATTTCCTCCAGAGCTGGTATCAGGGTTAGAAGCTCCCTGTCTTTTCGGTTTCCTGTCCATCGCTGTACTGGTATCCGGTTAGCAATCTAACAAAATATCAAGCATACACGAACAGAAATTCATGATCTATATTCAGTTAACCATAATTAAATGATCTCCAGGGTCCATGCATTCCAATCCTACTTAAAAAAAATGTCCAGTGTAGTTTGGGAAAACCTCATATGCTTGAAGTATGTAGAATATGAATATAATGCTTTTTAAAAACATTTTAAAGAAAATATTTAATCCGACTACTTGTACCTAAGCTTTGGTCTACTACAATTTTTTTTTTTTTAACAAGAATAATAATAATAATAATAATAATAATAATAATAATAATAATAATAATAATAATAAAACAAATGCTGGCTCAGCCGCTAAAAATTAACTTTCTCTAAATATATATATTACACACATAGAGAATTGTTATCAATAGTCTTTCATGGCACCACGGCACCTACAGTGGTCAACTCCGTGTTTTCCATTATGATCCAAATCCTTGTCATATGGAGGTAGAGGAACTCACTTGATAAGGGAATGTGTAAGGGACCGTATCTAGTGCAACAGTCTTGGCCAGGTCTCTTTGGAGTATAGTCAGGTCCTTCACATAATGGCCATCAACACAGATACAGTGGTCTTGAAATAGACGGTGCCTAAAAATCCAAAGTAAAGAAGAAGAAGCAGGATTAACAGGGATGCATTATATTTACAAATATAAAAACAGATGAGGCATAATCATCAATATATCACCTGCACAGGAGCTTGGAACGGCTATAGTAAATATTACCAACTTTTAATTTTTAACCTGAATACAAACATTAAGTATCTCTTAAGAAAATATGCAAGACCTTTTACCTGATCAATTTCTTGTGAGGGTCCAGGATTTCCAGAATTCTCTCAGCATAGTCTCTTTTCGCTGTAGTAAAAACAAAAATCTGCAGAAGACGTTAAAATAGAAACTGGAAATGTCCTTCCATATAATCATGGATATGGCAGATAAGCCTGATCAGAATAAGCCTAGCTGTTAGACCACATCCCATCGATTCAATTACTGTACACCTAGTGTAACAGAGAAACCCTATATTCAAATAGTGTGTGTGTGTAATTCTCAGCAGAGTTATAGTCTGCAAAGCTTCAAGATTGCAATCAAGTTTTGAAAATTACAGTGAAGCAAGGGTTGGATATTTTGCCATCACTCTGCTCCTCAGATTATATTAAATATTCCAGCTGCTGCCAATTGTGCTCACCTCAAATACTTTGCAGAGTGTCTCAAGGAATTCCATGGCATGAGGACGCAGTTTCAGATAAACCTAGGAAAGATATGGTATTGACATGTCCATAGTAGATATAGGATATCACTTGTGCATCCTTTAAAGGACTACTGCAGTTTTAGAAAAACACAAAACACTTATTTGTCAAGTATATGTACCAGATTAGCAATATTAGGATTTGAGTAAGCCATGGATATCAAAACATTTTCTTGGAAAATTAGAATTTTTTTAAGACTGTTTATTAGTATAGGAATCAATTTTATGCTCGTTACATCACTTCCTCAGAGCTGATGGAGGATCTTAGAACCTTTGTTAAGATAACTGGATAATATAGAAATGGACAACACACTACTTCCCACTCACTGGGCCAGAAGCAGACACCTTGCTTCAGGAAATGCAATCATATTTATCCAGAAATGTAGACACCTTCTCATGCAAATGTTTCGAGGATACATCCAGCGCACAGCAGAGGGTTCACAATTTGTTATTTTTATTGAAATACTAGCTGTATCACTTTACATTGCTTAATTATGCTCCTCGATTGGTTCAGTTTTTTAAAAAAAAATGGTCCTTAAAACTTGTCTTTTTTTGGAGCTAGTCAAATAGTGAGCCATTATGCATGCTAGCTATATAAACCTTGCTGGATATAGAACATTTATATCAAATTATACAGATTAAAAACAATGTGTGAGCAGTTGCAATTATACATTTGTCATGTGCTAATTAACACAAACTATGAAACAGATGCATTATCCAATTGTCTCAGCCTCTACATTCTTAGATTTACTGTGGATCCTTAAGCAATTTAGCAAGATCTTAAAAAGGAAGCTGCTTCTTTATATGGTGGCTGTACATAAAGATCTGTAATGCATTTTCATTTGTTTTTCAGCACACTTTAACGTTTAAATATTAGCTGATGCACTGCCAGCAGAGCTACAATCTTTACGTTGTTCATATAAGAATGCCATACCCTGGTCTGATTATCTATAAATATCAATGACCTATATTGTAATAGGTTATAATTCCCCATCCCATAGGAACTCAGTTTTGGTTATATCCAAGTTCTGTTACAAGCATGGTCACCTGGCCAGTTTCAAAACAGCTCTCAATTAACAGCTATTGCAAGCAGAAGGAGCTTCACAGAGCAAATTACACTACAATGCAGTCATGTCTGCTCAGCATCCTCCATTTCAAGCAGGACAATGAATGGGAAGGAGAAACCAATATGTTATGTGTCACAAAGATGGAAATGTACAGACTTAGGCAAGTCGGTAAAATACATTTATATTAAAAAAGGGTAAGAGACTAAAATATTAATGCTAGATAGGCAGTTTATGCAGTTTCATGAAGTCCAACAAACCTTATAATATGAGTCTTGAAATTGTGTAAGGTAGGAGAAGTCTGCATCAGACTGTGGAAGGAGGGAACTATAAATCAGGATGTCATCCTAGAGGAGGAAGAAGACAGGCAATAAACCCAAAGCCTTCAGGATCAGAGGTTCAGTTTTAAGAAAACTTAAAAAAAAAAAAAAAATTAAGGAGGAGACAAAGGGTTTTAAAAATAGGGACTCATTCCTTGTAAGCTAGCAGTCCCATGGACGCAGAAAGATGCATATTAAAAAAATAAAACACCACTGTCACAGGGCTTTGTTTCATTTCTTTACTTTCCTATTTATAGTACAGCTATCATTTCATAAACTGCCCCTAGACATATTGATCATAAATGCAATTACTTCTAGTTTAGAATAGCAATATTCAATATTTTTGCCTAGTGAAATCCTCCAATGTATCTGAAAATTTAGCAATGGCTTGCTAGACACAGCCACCTCCCCCATTGATCTTATAGACGAATACCAGCAGCAGATCTTGAAAAGGAAGTTTAAATTGAAGTTTGAATTTTTTTTTTATATTAATTATTGATTAATGTATAAAACACTTAGTTCATGTTACAGTGGCTCATTAAACTATTAATTAGCAATATTTTTATTAAAAAGGTCAATTAAAATACTGTGTTAAAAACATTTAGCATCTTCAGTATTATTCTGGATTGCTTAACGATAAGACTTATTTTTGACATCAAAAGGTTTTCTATATTAATGTCTGTCAATGTAAAGTAAGGAGCATTAGCCTGCAAGTGCTCTATTCTTATATGGTTAGTGTCATTTATGACCATCACTTTCAGGTTGACTTTCCATAAAGAAGTAAACATGAAAGTGCTCGATTTGTGTGTAATGATGTCATCAAGATGCCTCCTCCTAAAAGTGTTCCATTTGTGTATTAGGATAATCTGAAAGTGCAAGGTTTATTAATACAGAGAGTAAATATGGAAGTGCTCTATCCATGTATGATGAAGTTATAGGGGCATCAATCTAGAACTGAACTGTTCATTTGCAATGAGGTCATTAAGTCATAGGCTCAAAGTGGTTTAATGTGATTTTATCAGGTGCATTTACCTCAAAACACTTATTAGGCTACATCAGTTCAAAGTTGTGCCATCATTTTCTTTAAGCTATCTACACTGTATGAGACTCTTCAAATACTCAAGATTGCAGAGCAATTTACAAGTGGATGACCAATATATGAAACCACTTGTTTTGGAATAAAAAAAAAAAAATCTCTGATTTATTGCAGACACAGTTTAGATAAGCACCCGGGTATATTCCATTTCCACCACCAAGTTTATATAGTTCTAGTCACGCTATATTTGTGTATTTATCAGAGGTTTAACAGGATGCATCTTTGTAGGATGTACTGTACATTGTGACCGGCAGTTTATTCCATCAAGTTATAGCAGGAGTGTCCCACCCTTAATGACATGGATGCCCTTTGTGTAGTTACCATCTCACCAGCACAGTGAGAACCATCATTCAATTTCCAATCAGATATGGCACAGAGTGTTTGCGTTCCAGTTTTCTTAAATCTCACATCACATAGGGATATAGTTGCACAATGACATTTGAATCTTCAGATTGACAACAAACAATGTTCATTCTGAGATCAACAAGTAGACAACCCACTACAGGTAGAAAGTGGCTCTTGCTACATAGAGTCCCAGAGGTAGAAGGCAACCAACGAGGTCTACTATTCTAACCCTGGTGTGGGGGTCCTGACCACATTTCGCCCAACTCTCCCCAAAATGTTTCTACTCAATTACATAATGTAATGCGATAATCCTATGATCATTGGTGGGTTTTGTAAATATTTTTAGTCGGCTGAGTGTTTAATAAAGTTTTCCTTTTATATACTTGATCAGCATGTCAACGTGTAAAAAAACAAAACAAAAAAAACACTTATTCCAATTGTGTTAGTAATGTGACTTTAGACTTTGCTGTCATTTGTAATGGATAGAGGAAAGAGTTTCTAAAAAAGGTACTCTGCCACCTTTCCCAAAATGATAATATTTACCAAGTCCAACACAAGAGTGTTCTCTGGAGCACTGCGAGTTTTAAATGGAATCTCCTTACGGCCCTGCCATTGGTTACATGGTGGTGGGACACTGCAGCTAAACAGAGAGCTGGAGAAAAAAAAAATATATATATAAAAAATTAAGAAGTATTAAGATCTACTGATCATTTTTGCCATTGGGTCACTGTCATAATGTTGCTACAGCCACATGACCAACTTACGTGTTCAATGGCTCTTCAGAAGTGTCTGGCGGTATTTCACTGAAATACGGGATGTTCAGGTGGGGAGCTCTGCAGGTTTCCTTGCAAGGAATGGAGCAGCAGCAGTCTGGAAGTTCAGGATAAAGGGTCATCAGAAGACTGGTGATGGTAGGCACATGGCATACCCTCTGTGTGGGGACAACATTACAATGAGTGGGAATTCAGGGAACAGCCATCTACACAAAGAAACCGCAATTCTATTGGAAAGTATGGAGATTGCCTTCAGGAAAATTAACTATTCAAAAAACAGTTTTTATAACCAAATGTGACCCATGAACCATTGCCCCCCCCCCCATCAAATTTCCCATCTTATGCCCACCTGAGCTCCCGATCCTGGTGTTAAGGAAGCAGAACACTGGATCGTAGAGGGTCACAACAGCCGATTTGCTTGGTGAGGATTCATCCATCTGGAAATGGACACGTACTGATCTCTCTCTGAGTGGGGAGTCCAGACCTAGGCACAGTCATAATAAAAGGTTTAGTGTGTGTGTGTGTGTGTGTGTGAAAAATAAAATAAAAAACACACATCTAAGATAAATACCTTTGAGACAGTTTTCCCAGTCTTACAGTAAGTGTCCACCTCCTTTTCTTTCTTTAACTAGAGCAGAAAGCCATCACCTGAGGACACCAACAGTTCCTTCAGAAGGTTTGGGACTTCACTCTTCGTAAAGGCATTTTCATTGGGAAATTGGTTGTATGCACCCAGATTCTTGCCAAACAATGCAACTAGATGTTAGGCAGCAAATCACATGATTTGTATACACACAGATTCTTGCCAATCAACTTCCCCATTAAAATGCCTTACCAAGAGTCCCAAACCTTCTGAAGGAACCATTAGTGTCCTCAATGTAAAAACATACTAAAGTATGCAACACATAATTAGCAAACACTGTTTGCGGGTCCTTTCCCTCTTCCCCTACGCAAAAGATTGGCAGCAGCAGTGCCGCCGCTAGATGGCGCTGCCGATTTTCCAAGTAGTGCTGCACAATGCATACAAGGCGCGCCAACAGAAGATACCTTGAGCTATGAGAGGAGCACCCGAGGGCCGAGTGCCTGCGCCAAACAGAGATGGCCTCGCTGTCGAGGCAGCGCCATCAAGTTGTGCCACGGAGGAGGAAATAATTAGGGCCTCTCCTGAAACAGGACGGTGCCATCTAGCGGCTACATGCTGGCAAATTTCTTTGTGCATACACAACAGGATAGATCCCTGATTGTGTTTTGGAAAATTATTTTTTGCACCCGTGGAGGATTAGCCTACTGGAGCTTGTTTATTTAGTTCTAGGTCCTATCCTCTTATAGTAGAGCAGCACAAGGCAGCAGCAATGGCGTTGAGCATCCGCTAGATGGCGCTGCCGATATTTCAGTTCCATATCATAGAGTCAAGGCTTAGGTAAACTGTTAGGGTTGGGCCTAACATTATAAGCTGAGAACTTCTCTCACATATCGGCAGCGCTGCAAAATATCGGCAGCGCAATCTAGCTGTTAGAGGCCACACTGCAGCGGCAGACCTGTGCCAACACCATTACAGGATAGATCCTAGTTCTATTGTCAGACAGCTTGGTAAAGTGGCAGTCTTTCAACATAACTGAATAGAAGTTCTAACACTCACAGCTTTCTAATCTAACTAGCAGCTGATCTAAAATGTTTGCGGCCATTAAAGAAAAATCTTCAATAAACACATTTGAACGTCTTGTTTGTGTACAAGTGGATCAATGGCTGTATTTTTATTTTCTAACACGTTCAATTTATCCGAAAAAATTGTTCCAGCTTATTTGCGACAGAGATGGATGTATATACGGTAATAGAAAAGCACGTCACAAATAATTCTCACAGACTCTACTGGTGACCATCTTTACCCAGTGGTATCCAATATGGCATTTAGAGGTCATCTAACTAGCTATTTGTACCTTCCTCTTCTAGGGATAGCTTGTGGTGTTGTACATGGCGTACAATGTTCTTCTTGCTGCTTGGCGTCATCGTAACATCTCGGACTGTTCCAGAAAACACGGAGGGGGATTTCGCCTGAACCTACCCAGAGAAATCATTAGAACAAAAATGTACATAAAAAGTAAAAATTGTCCTGTGTGTATTTTTGTGTTTAACCTCACAAAATGGGACCTTTATGATTTCAGAAAAGTTTGTGCAAGTTCCTCATTTAGTTATGTACAGCTAAACCTAGTAGTTTAAGGCCTCTAGCACTTTCTCCCAGGATATGTTTATGGGATGCATGTTCTTCAGCCCAGGGTCTCACAGCATTGGTTTGAAATCATACATTTCTGGCACTATACAAGGAGATATTTACAAGCCTTCCATGGATTACTCTGGGTGTACCCAATATATCCTCCATATAAGCACAGGCCTGTTATAGACTCACCCCTCTCTGTCTCCTCACTGCGGATAGTGGGGTTTTGGGACTTGCACACGTGGACCTTCCTGGAGTCTGTGGCTCTTTTGGTGGCCTTGCTGGGATTTTTCGTGACCTTAGAATCATTTTCTGGATCCAGTAATCAAGAGATCAGGATAACATCAACACATGGGAAAAGCAATATGGACACTGAGCAAATGACCAATTAACCAGAAGCCTAAACACGCTCCATATTATAGCATGGAGGCTATAGGTGGGTGGTATTATATCCCTGGAGTGTGTTGTTGGCAATGAAGTTAGTGCTCAGCGACCCTATAAACATGTATATGTGTGGGTTAGGGTGGATTCCTGACAAAGTAACCACCTCAGCTGCACATGATCCCCACTAATTAGGTCATTATCAGCTGCTCACATTTAAGAAATGATGAGTATGACATCATTAGGACCAACACTGACATATAATTGTATTTGTATAATAAACATAAAGCAGTTTCCCACAATACTTTCTCTCCCTACAAGCTGGAGGAGCAGGCTGCCCATGAGTCTCACCCTGTAAATTTATAGGATCCCTCCTTCAGCAAAGTCTCTTATTCTTACACCCCATTTATGATGTCATCTGCTCAGCTGGCTTCATGACCTCATCTAAGTGTCTTACACGAAAGGAGTGATTTAACAGCATATACATGTGTCATCCACGTGATGCCAATAAATTGTAGGTTTTATTAGTATGGGATATCATTCTCTATGTAATCAGAGGGTTTCCTTCTTCATGTAATATCAGAAAGTAACAGTAGAGGGCAGTGTCCCTGCTCACATGTACATGTACTGAAACAGAGGAGGATTTATCCACCTAGAATTATTGTCCAGGGTTTGAGTGACACTTGGCTAAGGCCAGGGGCTATCCAAGGATTGTGCAGGTGTGCTGAATATACAGAGGTGG
Source organism: Discoglossus pictus (assembly GCA_027410445.1). Lineage (NCBI taxonomy): Eukaryota > Metazoa > Chordata > Amphibia > Anura > Alytidae > Discoglossus > Discoglossus pictus. The sequence goes on from CM050163.1 coordinate 298,289,022, forward strand.
GGTGTTCATCTCTGAATGACTAGCACAGCCCCCCCCCCCCCCCTTCACAAAAATGTGCACTGGATGTACTCGGCTATGTAACACCCCAATCTATACTTCAGTATATATATGTATACACACACATATATATATATATATATATATATATATATATATATATATATATATATATATATATATATATATATATATATATATATATGTCTTTCAGTTGTGCCCGACTCTCTGTGACCCTATGGATCTGAGGGCACCAGGCACATCTTGTGTCTCATGGTGCTCATCTATAAGGTGTTCTTGGCAGAAATACTGTAGTGGGTTGCCAGTTCCTTCTCAAGTGGACCCTGATTTGTCTGACCTTTCTGCTATGACCTACATGGTTTATCTCACAGCTTAATTGAAGTACACAAGCCTTTTTCACCACGACAAGGTAGCAATCCAGAAGTATATATATATATCCAGGGCCAGTACAATGGTTCTTGTCAGTCTTAGACAAGACATAGTGGAATAATAATACCAATCATGTATTTTGAGTTGCTGCAAACAAACAAAGCTGCCAATGCTGTGTTCTCCTTGATAAATAATACTTATGAAAGCTACATAGAAAATTATTAATTCAATAAATAATACTTGTTTAGCTAGCTACCTTATAGTTACAAAAAATGGCTGAGCAAGGTACAGTTTAGACCAATGGTGCTAAAAAGCAAATTTGTTGTTGTTTAGTTGTGTCCGACTCTGTGAGCCTATGGATCACAGCATGCTAAGCAAATCTTGTCACTGGTTGTGCTTATCCGTTTTCTTGGGAAAGATACAGGAGTGGGTTGCCAGGTTCTTCCCCAGTGGACATTGATTTGTCTGACCTCCCTGCTATGACCTGCCCATCTTGGGTGACCCTACATGGTATAGCTCACAGCTTCATTGAAGTACACAAGCCCCTTTTCCACAGCAAGGTAGCGATCCAGATAGGGGAAGAGCCCATAGTAGCCTATTATAGTAATTATAATTGTTTTGGTCAGCAGAAAAAGATATAGCAAATCCTGCTGAGAATGTTACAACTTAGGCAAATGGTACTTACATTTATGTAGTTACCTAACAGGTGTCACAGAGGGCTGAGAAGTATTACATGCTACATTACTATAGAAGACAGAAGCATTCCTGCCAATGTGTTTAGTATCATGGAGACAGAGTAAGCCTTGGGGCATCAGTAGTACTGTGCTTTCCATAATAGGAGAAACCCCTCGAGGGCCACTATCCTATACTCATCTCTTATATATACTAATATACTATTTAGGGATTTCATTTCTTTTTCTTTTTAAAATTTGTAATCAATTTTAACATCGCTGCTGTCCTGTTACTTTACTCTAAAGTTATTGATCTTAACCCCTATTTCTCAGTTTTTTAAATACAGAAAAAACACTTCTATTTAATATGTTCTACAAAAAGCCAGGTGCTATAGTTGCTGTTTAGTCGTTCGGTCATGTCTGATTCTATGTGACCCTATGGACTGCAGCATGCCAGTCATATCTGCCATCCACTTTCCCACTGAGCTCCCTCAAGCTCATGTTCATTAGTTCATTGACCTCATCTATCCATCTCAGCCTCTGCCACCCCCTTCTTTGTGTGACTTCTCTAGGGAATCCTGCCGTCTCGTGATATGGCCAAAATATTTGAGCTTCAGCCTCATGATCATACCTTCCAGTGGACAGTTTAGCTTGATTTCCTGTAGTACTGATTTATTAGATGTTCTTGCCATCCAAGGAACTGTAAGGAATTTTCTCCAACACCACAATTCTACTGTGCTCAGCCTTATTTATCATCCAGGTCTCACATCTGTATGTTACTACTGGGAATGCCATAGTTTTAACTATGCAGACCTTTATTGTTAGTATTACATCTTTACTTTATAATAGCTTATCCAAGCTTGCCATAGCTTTCCTCCCACGTCTTTTAATTTCCTGGCTGCAGTCACCATCTGAAGAGATCTTGGAGCTCAGGAAAATGCCTCCACTTAAGATAACCTGCCCATCCCTGAAAATATGTTGCCCTGTTATCATTCCTTAAAAGGGTGTTTCCATTAAAAGTTCACTGTAGTCCCATACTGTCTTGTATTTAAATTTAAAAGCGCATGTTTATACTTTACAAAATATTTTGGCATAAAAAAATTATATAAAAAATGAACACTAAAGCCACAGTGAAATAGATAATAAGCCATGTGTTTGCCTTGGGATTTACTTACTTAAGTCTGTTGTTTGTGTTTTTTTATATAGATTTACATTTAATGGAATGGGTAAAATAGCACATGGTTGTCGCAGTCAGAAGTAAAGTCAAAAGAAGACAATCCCACCCTTTCTCTCTATAATGTCATTTTTTATAAACCACTTATTTTTCATACAAAATTTTTTTGTTATGCTTAAACATGAATTTTTAAATCCATGATAGAAAATGTATGACTACAGAGCCCATTTTAATTGGCATTGGTGTAAAGTGACATTGTGTGTTTGTCCATCATTGAGGCACATTGTACACAGTAAGTTTTATCAACCGTGGCTAAACGTGCCATAGAGACGTGTAGAAAGATACAAGGAATACAATATCATGTTATCTCATCATCATATACATACTGTACATATACTGACCTGCTCAGTGTAATTGTTTTGCTGCTGGTGTAAGATGTTTATGTGTAGCAGCTGCATTGAGTGTTTGCCGAGGAAAGGGAATACAGGTTCCAGATCCAAGTCATGTCTATTTCAAACTATTTACAGCGTCTTATATTACTTTAAAAACACACATTACCAACGGCCTTGGCAATTTAATGGCAGTGTTCCTTTAAGTGCGCTGGACACTGGAGTGATACCATATTGGGGGCTATATGGAGGGAGAGCTCTTATCCCTATGATGATGTGTAGGGTCTTCCATCATGCTCGCCCTGTGCAGTGGGGAATAGTGCACTGATAAGCAGCCTCTCTGCACTTGGCTGGGAGCTCCAGATGTGAACATCTGCTCATTAGTGTGTGTCCAAAAAGGTGCAATGTGCAGAATGGGATCTGGGGGAGATTTATGTTATTTTTACACAGCTGGTGTTCATGGTGACTGCAGCACACTATTGCAGACCCTGATTAACCTCTCAGTGTGCTGAAAAAAAAATCTATACAAAATCAGTAAACATATTCCAGTAGAGGTTAAAAGCAGAAATAAATGTTGATAATGTTGTAACGTCATCCCATCAGGAAGTCAGGTTCAAAGGTTCCTTCTACATCTGCCAGTTCTCCTTTACAGTTTGAATCTCATCCATGTCAATCACTGGTCTTATCATAAGATGTTTATTTACCATGATTCACTTAGAACTGACAAGATGGGCATATGACTGTAAAGGAGAACATGCTTGGTATCTAACAAGCATCTGGACCTGTATTCCTTGTAGGATCCTTTAAGATGGTTTTACAAATAGTGTTTCATTTTTACTTTACTCCACTAATTCCTTTTTGTTTTCAGGTGTTTTTTTCTCACAGAGTTTCTTTTAAATATCCGTCTGGATTTTATTTTGTTTGGGTAATCCGTGCCATTCTTCACTTCTCTTTGTTATGACTGAAAAAAAAACACTAAGGAAACAAAACCAATCACATTTCTGCAATGATAAATTACAAAATATACACATTCTATAAACTACATTTTTTATTATGTAAAAATAGGTATCAGGTAAAATGTAAGGAACAGTAAACTGATTTTCTGCAGCCTTGCATGCTGGGAAACAGCAAGTGTAAATGTTGCTTAGTGACATAGGAGCAATACCTTGTGCTCTGATCTCACTGAGACACAAACATCACAGGATACATCTTCAATCTCTACAAGGATCCTTATTATGTTCTGCTTTAATCAGAAATGGACCCCCTTATAAAAATAAAGAGCCATGTGATTGAGTGGAGACCTTTATTTTATGTAAAATAAAAATGGAAGAATTATATACAATCATATAATCACAGGGAATCCTGTGGGCATCTCCTCATGGTGGTGTTCATAATGTATCTCCAACCATGACTGGTCATCCTTCATCCACAGGTTATCTCCATCCATGCTGGTATCTATAGAGTATATTTTCTCTATGCTGTTAAAGGGCCGATGTAAGCGCCTTTCATGTTGAACCTATTTTTTAGTGCACCTTTAATAAACATAAAAAATACTTGTACAAACAGCAGCAAATCAAACCTTTATCCAGAAAACATAGTGGTGGGCATGACAATAAGAGATGTGGGGCGTGGAACAACAGTGGTCATTAATGCGGTAAACTTAAATTATATTTTCTGGCTAAAGATTTGCTTTGCTGCTGTTTGCACATGTATTTTTTATGTTAATTATTGGTAAAGTAAAACACAGTTTTAACATGAAATGTTTAATCACATGGTATCTTCTTCCCCACTCATGCTGGTATCCATAGGGTATCTCCCACTCCCATGCTTGTATATATAGGTTATGTGCCCCCAGTACCCATCCTATGTTGGTATGATTATCCTCCAATGCACAACTGGCTGGTATCCATATGGAATCAGACCCTCCCATGCTGAAATCCATTTGCTCCCAGTCTCCGCCTTCACTGTAGTATTCACAGGGTATGTGATTATCCTGTTGTGTATCCTCACAACATGTGCTCCTAGAGACCAGCATAAGCTTGTATTTGCAAATGATCTGCCAACCTATTTTGCTGTCTACACAAGGGGTCTGCTCCATGCATGGATTCACAGCGGATCCCACTGCACCGCGTCTCTTCTTTTGATAATACCAGGCTAATTTGTACGCTCTTTTCCCCACTTCAGCAGGGATTGTGGTTATACTTGCTCCTTAGCTCCGTTTGTGCTGCTATTCTCTGGGTTCTGGCCCTAGATCCCATTCCCATCCGGCTGCTGATAAAGATGTTGTTGTACTGAGGCCTCAGGGAGATGTTGCACAGTGTTTTCTCACATGCCACAGCTGCTGGTCCTCACTTGGGGACCAGGGTTTGACGTAGCTGTGAGCTGACAGCAGGATCCTGTTCAGGGTATGTTCATAATTCACATGTCTGGAAGCCATTATCAGATATTCCTGCCGCTCTATGAGCAGAGGACAGTCACACGTATTGGACACCCAGATGTACTCACGGTGCACAATGGGGAACTTGTTTTTATAAGCATGCTTCACCTGGATTTCATAGCGAGTCTCGTGTCCCTGCAGCTTTTTTCCCAAAATCTTGGCACGGATCACTGCACAGAAAAAGAGAATAAGTTAACCAACAAATACATTTACTGTTGTAGAGGAAGGGGCCAAACCATGATTGCTATAATAACATCTCTCATTCATATTGAGAAATAAAACATGAGCTTTGATACCCCTTGATGGGGTAATAATGTGTGTCACCATGTAAACTGCAATGCCCTGACTGTGTCTATCACCTGTAACAAGGATTATCTTCTATAGTTTGACACAGACCACATCGCTTAAGTGAAACTAGTGAAGGGGATTATCCATCCACACAGAATATTTCATACTATGAACTTTATATATATGGACAATGTTGGATAATAATTTCTAGTTTCTAAGTAAGGCAATATAAACCCTACTGCATTTTATTTTATATGTTTCTATAAATAACTAAACTTCATAATGGGCAAAATGTTTTATTCTTTACTACAGGATTCCATTTCTGCCACTGGGCTGCTTCTTGCAGCTTTTGCCACTTGTAAACCAATGAGCTTTCCATTAGTATAAAATACAAGTACTGGCAGTTTTAGCTGTGGTATTTCATTCTTAAGATGGAATTTGACACTGCAGAATAGTTGATTATAAAAGGAAATACATTAAATATAGTGCCTATTTTGCGAGAAGTCTGTGCGGCACATCATTACTGCGCAATCCTATGAAAATTGGTGGGCCCAATCTAACCGTTGAGATTGAGGAAAGTGTTTTTTCAAAGAAAAAAAATCATATTGGACGAGTTCTACCCCAACAATTGGTGTTTGGTGGAATCTGTCGTGAGACACAGGAGGCTTTCCTGGTAGCGGTCCCAGACCGAACATCTACAACATTAATACCCATAATTAAAGAACATATTAAACCTGGGACGACCATCATCTCGGACGAGTGGAGGGCTTCTAAGCGACTATCAAATGAAAAATACACTCATTTGCAAGTCTATCATTAACATTTCAATGTGGGGAAAAGCTAAGGCGAGCAACAAAGCCCGTTGGGGCACACATAGGAGCATACTAGATTCGTATTTGTGCAAATTTATGTGGCGCAACGATTAACCACAGTCCAGGACCCCTATAACCCTATGCCTAACCCTAACCTTATGGCTAGCCCTATGCCTAACCCTAAGACTATCCCTAACCCTATGCCTACCCTAACCCTATGCCTAACCCCTGACCATAAACCTAAGCCTAACCCTATCCCATAACCCTAACAAAAAAACAAAAGCACATATAAAATGACATATCAAATATTTTTATTTTTCTATGTAAGTTGCATTATATTTTAATACAGGCTAGATGGCGCTAAAGCGCACATCTTACAGAAAGCATACAGTACCTGTAAATACAGGTTAGATGGCGCTAGATTGCGCCTCCACAGAAAGCTGGCAGCGCACCTGGCAGCGAACGGTCACTCACAGCAGCGCTGGGGAGACAGCATCGCCCCATATCGCACCATGCTAACAGGGAAGGACCCAAATCCATTTGCTATTGATTCACATACACCATTTAATACATTTGCATGTTTCAATGGTGAACGCTAGAGGTGTTTTGAGGTGAACAGAGGCAAATACCATTCCCCCTTTGATAAATCTGGACCTTAGTTTGGAAATGCTGTTTTCTTGGAAAAATCTTCATAATAGTATTTTTTTGAATGGAGATATACTAATATATGTTTTAAATAAACATGGCCTTCCACTAAATGTCTTTACCTATATACTCATATTTCTATATCCTGTTCCTTCCATAATTGATCAGGGATTGTATTGCTTACTTTATTAGAACACTAACAGCCTTATTAAATTGCAATTTGGCCAATTGAATAGGGTCCTATATAAGCACAGAGCATATTTATTTTACAGAAGTTTTTAGTTAGTGAAGACCTTGCTTTTGGATAGAAGTTCACCAACTAAAAACTTATGTAAAATAAATATGCTCTGTGCTTATATAGAGCCCTATTCAATTGGCCAAATCGCAATTTAATAAGGCTGTAAGATCCTGATGGAGGGGTTCCCGTTTGAGGATTTCACTGGGGGTTGTAGAATGATGAATAAGCTTTTAGGGATGGCTTACGTCGAACCTTTATCAAAATTAAGGATATCAGGGGCTGCAGTTTTGGGTCTGTTGTAATGGGGTACCCGTCTTGATCCTATGATGATAGGGGGATGTAAGTCATTGCCCCAAATACCCACTGCAGGTCAAGTTTAAGCAGCCATCTTGGGCTGCTGAAAACTGAAGTCCCATGGTTGATATTTAAAATGACAAAGGTTATATTTTGGAAACTAGATTTACATCCTACATACAGGACCATGTCAGGACTTGAGCTTACCAAAGTCACTCTGGCAATACTGCTTTCTCCTGTAGGACCTGCTTCTGCGTTTCTTGCAATTTCCACACCGTCCTTAAAAATGTAAAAATGTTTAGATTAATTTTCTATGACCAGAAAAAGACATTCACATGAGTTCTGTAACAGGGTGCCATGGTGAGAGGCATTAAGACAACTCTCACAAAGAAAATGGCACCTGGATATTACAGATTCTATCGGCCCCTACTCAAATGGCCCAAAACAAAATGGTGGCATGATTTGCTTTACCTAAAATGGCACATAAATATAAAATAATTCTTCCTTCTGTCATCTAAGATGTAGATAACATAGAAGTCAAGCTGCCAAAAACCAGAACAATAAAGGCTAAACCACTTGACTATGTACCTTGAGTTTTGGCACCAACCTTGCTTACTCCTTGGCACGATGTCTGGATCGTTACCCTAGGTTATGATATAATGCTGCCTTAACCTAGGTTTGTAACACATCATTTTAGGATCTAGGCTTGTCTCCAGGGCTTAGCTAACTTTAAACGTCTTTATTTTAGCGCTATGAGTGTGTTGCCAGTCCAAGTATATTCTTGATCATATCTAGTTACCAATGCTGGAAAATGAAGTCATCAGTTTGAACATTCACTGTTTTTGTGACCATAGATATTATTGTATGTTTCTCGGGTGCTTAACACCATAACAATATAGTCTATAGTGCTTGATATACCTGTATTACCTGATTTGCGAACAGCATGATCCTTATTATACTGCCCAGGTTCCATATTGGCTCTCTGGTTACTGGATGGTGTTGTGTGTACCAAGGTATCCAGATTTGCTTCTCTGGGCTGTTGTGTGCTTGGTGATTGGGAATCCCCTTGGATGTTGTGATAAATTTCTTTGGGAAGCCAGAACTCATACTCAATGCCTGGGTTTTGCTCTTGAAAGAGAACCTGATTCACATCAGGAAGAGAAGCAAACATCAGGAGGGGTTGGCACAGGCAGAATGGGACACTGGCGCATGTGCACGAAGGTAACAGTGGATAAACTGTAATTTATGTATAACAAAATACTGAAATAATAGAATTGCTTATTTTACACATACAGTGTATTTATTTTGCTTCAAAATTGCTCAATTTTAGTGTAAAGGTGATGGATGAAGAGAGTGTGACAGAGGCATCTCACCAGGATGTACAGATCTTCGGTTGTAGGCCCAGCTGTTTCCAGAACCTCATGGCTGGTATTAGTTCGGCTGTAATGTACCTGAGTACCTGCCACATTGTACACCCCTGGCCAGGACACAGACCAGTCCCCATTAATCACATAATGTCTTCTAGAATTCATCAAGGCTGAAGAATACAAAAAGGCACCTCAATTTATACGTTCATAATCAAAACATTAAAGCAACAGAGAAGTAAAAAACAGATTGGATAGTGGATAAGAGCCCAAAATGTCCATATTGCCTACCCATTCTATCTACAGAAACGTTTAGCTTAGTTAAGCCTCAGGTTGGCCCTATGCTTATGTAAGACAGGCTCTATTTGATCCTACCACTTCCACTGGAAGACTGTTTCACTTATGTACCCTTTCTGTACAGCAGTACATTCGTATATTACCCCTACATTTTCCACTGTCCTACTTCAAAGCATGCTCTCTTGTTCTTGAGTTCCTCTTTTTCTAGAACACATTCTGAGCATAAAATCCTGTGATATATTTGAAGATTTCTATCATATCACTGCTCTCTTTTGCCCTCTATACAGAGAAAGGTCAAACAGTTTTTCCTCAAACAGTTTTTCCTTATAAGTTTCTGTGCATATGAGTGTGAGTGCTGATTATTATATAGTAAGAGGAAAAGCGTAGACTTGTGCTTGGCTGAAGCTAAAATGTATTTTTTCCCATTGGAAATAAACATCACAGCCTTGGGTGACGTATACCACAGTCTCTGCAAGGCTTAAAGTATCCAGTAGTATGTATAATATGTTTCATTAAATTTAGCACTTGCAGTTTGTTGAAGAAAACTATTTGGATGAGCTATCCTAATGGAAAACATTAATCTCTAAAAACCTTCCAATGAGACAAAGCATTTGTTAAAGTACTGCAACGGAATAGGAACAGTCTACAATGCTGAGCTACAGTCACAAAGTGGGAATGACCCCCTTGCCTGTAGTATGACTCAAGCCTAAACCTACATCTGAAAGCAGGAGGATGCAGGCAGCAACCCAGTGATATCCACTGTATATAAACATAAAAAGCCTCCCACACTACCAGCAATTAGTTATGTTTTGGCAAGTGTGTTGTGATTGATTGGTATTTTATATGAATTTTTTGGTGCTTAGTTGTATTTTTTTATATCTCATTTAGCACTGGGCATATCTGGTCCTGGTGCCTTTTACCAAAAGCCACTAGTATCACTAAATATTCCTAGCCAATGAATGGCAGCAGCCTACTCTTTATGACCCTGTAAAACATTTACCCATGCAAATTTCCATACTACAATGTGGTATGCTGTTATATGACACTTTTATACTAGAAGCATGGAAAGGGATCAGTGAAGATGTATTAGGGACAAACTGCTGGAATATTATATAAATTTGCCATATATGTTTTTTAAATTAAACAAAGATTTACTCAGCTTGACCAATGCACACTGATACAGGCTTATTCTAATAAGTGCTTGTCTGAGTAACTTCAAATGGTTAAATTATCACAGTTTGAAGTCTATGCACCCACGTTGTGAACTGCTATTGGATTGGTTCGGACGATGACACAAAAACTCTCCTACTTTACCTATAAAATTGCGGCTTCGATCAGTCACCTTAATATGTGTTGCTCCTGCTGGTATCTTTGTCACATTTTTATAACCAAAGAATCCTACACAAAATATAATAAAAAAAAACCTTTAAGTACATAAAGAACAAAAGGGCATCTAGAAACACATACAGCTCTTCTTAACTTAACTTTTTGAGTGACAAGTGATCAAGGGTTAACAATGAGACCAGGGATCGGGGTTAACAGTTTGAGAGTTTGGGGAGGTTAATAGTAAGAGAACCTAGGGATTGGGGATAATAGTGTGAGAACTGGGGATTGAGGGTTAATAGTGAGAGAGCTGAGGGGTTAAGGTTTAGGCAGAACTGAGGGGTCAAGGTTTTATAGAGAGATAGCTGAGAGATCAAGAGTTAAAAGAGAGAGAGATGAGGGGTCAAGGATTGATGAGATTTTTTCTTGAACTGCAGTGGCCCTTTAAATATGCTCTTAGTCAAACTCAAAGTTCACAAACATGTTTCCATCATCCAGTGGTCCTTTATAAGTAGGAAAATGGCGCGCATTAAAAATACAAATCCTGACTCTGAGGAGTGAGAAAGTCCTACCAACAATCATGCTACACACTTTAAGAATATACATTTTTGAATCTGTGTATGTATACAGTTTATATGATGTCTGTAGGAACATATTCTTAAATTAAAATAAAAATACCCTCCATAAGATAAAATAAACAAATACCACTGTTGTTTAGGAAAGGCTTCACATTTGACTGACAACATTAGCAGCTGTGGTGGGGGTATGTTTTTGTCTATAAAGCAGGAAAAGGAGGGGTATGAGAGAAATGGACTTGTTAAGCATTGAACATTTTAATATTTGACACCTACCTTTGTCTTTTTTTGACACCTACCCCCCAGACTGTATGTAATACTAACTAATACTATGTCATTTTTCAAAGGTATAAGTGACCCTTTTTGACCGTTTGAGATTTTGGGAGTTATAGGTATGTGAATTTGTGTAGGGGCCAATTGTTTGTGACTATAAATGCAATAGACATATAGTAAGATAGTAGACATATAATAAAATAATAGATATATAGAATGATAGTAACCTGTAGATGGGAATGATGCATGAAAAACATTTTGAATAAAAAAACAGGAGTCGTTTTTCCCTGCACACATGCCACATGAGTCGGTGATACCTTCAGATCCCAGGATCCCATCACAGCCGGCTCTCTAGGACAAGCACAGGAAGAAAGCATGAGGTAGCATTTCATATTTACAACATGCTGTTTTGAAGAAGCAAAACAAATAAATAAATACTAACTCATTAAATATTATATTTAATTATTCTGTTATGGAAATAAAATGTGGGAAGGGACCTTGAATGCAGCAATATATTCAGCTGTTTACAAGGCCACTATTTTGGGAAAGCTGCTGAACCTAAACACATTTAAATAACCTATATAAGCTGTTGCAATTCATTATATTAAATAGGTTTAGTTTAAAATCCACAGCAATCCACAGTTTATTTGAATCACCACAACACTCCATCAATGAGAATATTTCCCACCATCTTGATTATGCTGCACCTCCCATCTTTCAGCAGTGAAAATTTGTCTTTAACGGACTGCTTCCATCCTTTTTCAGTTAAATGCCATAGTTTCAATTTTCCACTACCTGGTTGGAATTTCCATTTTACCAACAACTCTGTAATTGTCCTGTCTCTGGTTCTAAGATTCCTTGTTTTTGGTGTTTAAAGGCAACAGATGAGGGTAGCAGCAGCACAAGATGGTGGCAGCAATTTTTAACTAATATTAAATGTTTTACTTTCAATTATAGCGAAAGGTTGTCTATACAAACTGAAATGTTCATGTTTCAGGAGTATTTTGGTGCCCATTTTAAGGGGCTTTTAAGTCCCTAAAATGGGCAAGTCAGCAGTACAGCATCCTAAAAACCTATGCTGAATGTACGCTCTATGCTTAGATTGTATTTACTTCATATTAATTAGATTTTATTGCCCTGTGCTGTGATCATAACTCTTCCCAAATGTAGACACTAGAAAATGGGAAACTTTCTTAAACCTGAAAGGGTGCAGATTAACACACCTCAGTTATCCAATACATTTAATTACCAGGCATTGGCTATTGATGCAGATACCTCCAGAGTCCGTCCCACATCTGGTTCCATCCAACACTCTCCCAAATGTATAGTAGAAGTTGTGTCCAACCGCCAAGCAGTTTAACTCACAGTCACCAGGAGCTGGAAACATGAAAATGGATTCCACATGGAATTACTGGGCCCTCAAATTGCAGTGAATGGATAACAGTGTGAAATATTAAAACAGGTGGGGTACATGCTTAGGGACTTGAGAACTCGTGTGCTGTCTTGAGTTTACCTCCATAAAATGGCACCCACTGGTAGCCCTGTTTACTGCCTGGAATGGGCCTGTAGTTATACAGAGAGCACTGCACATCCCTGAAGGGTTTAGCGTCCGCTGGACATGCCTAGAAGACAATATACATGTGTTGTAAGCAGATATTTAGTTACTTGTAATCTGAAACCCCATTTAGTTTGATGATTGTTTCTGTGAGATATAAAAAAGACCATGTGTTGCCTATATATTTTACCTGAGGTAATGAATATGTCAAAGAATTAGCACCTTTATATCAGATTGATTTGTCTGTGTACAGTGCTAGCACATATTTAGCATACCTCAGACTGGCATATTCTGTATTGTTGCTTCTCTCCTGTGCAGGTGTCCTCTCTCGTGGCTCTGCAAAAAAAAAATAGAGAAAATAAGACCAAGAAAATGTAAAGGAGACTGTTGCAGAATCACCAATGTGAGACACCAATAATAGCATGCCCCAAAGCATGCCCCAAAGCATAATACAGACTTGGGGTACAGTCTCTCGAGTTTTCACTGATTTGTGCCATTACAAAAGAGACATTTCCTAAAGTAAATCAGTGCATAGATACCCCAAGGTCAGTTATGCAGGGACTCACAGATATATGCCTCAAATGTTGTTTTTATTAAGGAGTTTAACTTGTATTCATAGTTACATAGTAATTTAGGTTGAAAAAAAGACTTTAGTCCATCAAGTTCAACCTTTTTAGATCTCCTCTGATCTGCAATATGCAGATTTATTGTTAATTGATCTAGAAGAAGGCAAACAGAAAAAAAAAAACAGTAAAACTTTGCCAATTGTCTCAACAGGGGAAAAAATATAAAATTCCTTCCTGACCCCAGATACTGGCGATCGGATTCATCCATGGATCAATACTCCCTGTCTATCCAGGATAGCCCTTAATTCCCTTTACCACCCTTACTGTGAAGAACCATTTTCTTTCTTTAAGATGAAATCTTTTTACATCTAATCAGAAAGGATGTCTCCTTCACAGTTGAAAACCTCTTGGCACAAAAAGGTCGCTTGACAAAGCCTTGTATTGACCCTGGATATATTTATATAAGGTAATCATATCTCCTCTTAGACACCTTTTTTCTAGAGTAAATAAGTTTAATTTTGTTATTCTTTCTTCATAACTTAGCCCCTTAATTCCCTTTATTAGCTTTGTTGCCCTCCTCTTTTTTTTTATTTTTTATTTTTTTATTTCTTGGTATCAAAAGTAGACAATTACAATATAAATATATAAAACAGCAAAAAAAAATACACATTTCCCAGCTCTAAAATGTCCTTTTTATGAAGTGGTGCCCAAAATTGTACAAAATTGTATTCCAAATGAGGGCGTACTAGGGATTTGTATAGTGGTAGAATTATATTTGCTTCCCTTGCTTCAATACCCTTCTTAATACATACTAATATTTAACTTGCCTTAACAGATGCTGTTTGGCATTGAGCACTGTTACCTAGGTGGTTGTCCACAAGTACTCCCAAATCCCTTTCAATATCCAATACCCCTAGGTCTGCTCCATTAAGATCATAAATTGCATGGCTATTTTTCCTTCCAAGATGCATAACTTTACATTTATTCATATTAAATCTCATCTGCCATTTAGATGCCCATTCCTCTAATTTATGCAAATTCCCTTGGAGGGAAAGTACATAATTTTCTGATTTAATTACCTTGCACAACTTTGTGTCATCAGCAAAAAGGGAGACACCACACTCCAATCCCACCTCTAAGTCATTAATAAATATGTTAAAAAGGAGAGGACCTAATACTGAGCCCTGAGGAACCCCACTTACCACATTAGTCCAATCAGAGTATGTTCCATTTACAACAACCCTTTGCTTCCTGTCTTTTAGCCAGCTCTCAATCCATAAGCAAATATTTATGGCAATTCCTTTATCCCTTAGTTTACTCAATAGTTTCCCAGTTGGCACTGTATCAAAAGCCTTTGCAAAATCCAAATAGACTACATCTACTGAGTTGCCTTGATCCAAGTTCCTACTATCCTCCTCATAGAAACTAGTTAGGTTTGTTTGACATGACCTCTCCTTCATAAATTCATGAGACGCAGTTTGGTCGCTAGGGGCCGCATTGGCGGAGGCTCCCAAGTCGGCTGCAATGAGCCTTTGGCTCATTGCAGGCTGCAAATGTGGACCCTCGTGAAGCGAGGGGCCGCATTTGCTGAGGTGGAGGCTCTACGGCGCCTCAGACGCAGTTACAAACACTCACACAAGCGGCACTTTACCAAAATTTATCTAACACGCAATCACTATATACAGACTTACACAAAAAAATACGAACTGCGGGACTTAGAACGGAAAATTTACGGAGTTAGCATAAAAAAATACGAGACACGGGACTTAGAAAAAAAACCATTACGACCTCCAAAAATACGACCTTAACGATCGAACCCGCAAGCACCTGAAAACATTAAAAACACAATAAAAAAAGACATAAAAAGCTTAACCACAGCAAGGGGGGGGGAGGTCACCAAGGACCTCGCAAGTGAAGTTACACCTCAATTTAAGTACAAATTCCCGAGTTTAGACAGACGAAAATCCCCTAAAGCTGTACGAGGTAAAGATACACTTTTAGTAAGGACGCTAAATCATCCACAACCGCGTACTACATAAACATTTGCCGCCATTTCACAACACTAACTAACACAATGCGGACGTACACAGCTACACTAACGGCTTCCCCTCGCGCACGCAGCCTATATACACTACACACTGCACACATTGCTGACACTTACACCTCAGCTCCAGACCAGTGCAAACCGACATTCTATGCTGCACGAACATCGAAACAGATTGTCAGCTCTTCAGCACAATGCTTCCTGCATATATTACTTAGAAATAGGTAAAGTATATTAATTTATTAATTTATTCATTATTTCATTGGCATACAAAAATACATATACACAACAAACAAAAAAATAGCAATAAACAAGGCGCTCATACCACACACAATGCACCAGGGGACAGCATTGCATTAAGTGCAAAAAACATATCAGCCTTGACCTTACAATGACAGCAAAAGACCCTGTAATAACAAAACAAACAAAAAAACAGCCGCTCAATGAGCGCCGAAGGTCCTCACGGTATGAGTTTTGCCAGCACTGGAGAGGTACAGTTCATTGAGGGGAACCATGAATGCCAACATGTACTGTGACATACTAAAGCAGAGCATGATCCCCTTCCTTCGGAGACTGGGCCGCAGGGCAGTATTCCAACAGGATAACGACCCCAAACACACCTCCACACCACTGCCTTGCCAAAGAAGCTGAAGGTAAAGATGATGGACTGGCCAAGTATGTCTCCAGACCTAAACCCTATTGAGCATCTGTGGGGCATCCTCAAATGGAAGATGGGGGAGTGCAAGGTCTCTAACATTCACCAGCTCTGTGATGTCATCATGGAGGAGTGGAAGAGGACTCCAGTGGCAAACTGTGAAGATCTGGTGAACTCCATGCCCATGAGGGTTAAGGCAGTGCTGGGAAATAATGGTGGCCACACAAAATATTGACACTTTGGGCCCAATTTGGACATTTCCACTTAGGGGTGTACTCACTTTTGTTGCCAACGGTTTAGACATTAATGGCTGTGAGTTGAGTTATTTTGAGGGGACAGCAAATTTACACTGTTATACAGGCTGTACAGTTACTACTTTACATTGTAGCAGAGTGTCATTTCTTCAGTGTTGTCACATGAAAAGATATAATAAAATATTTACAAAATGTGAGGGGTGTACTCACTTTTGTGAGATGCTGTATGATAAGTACATATAGAGCAATAAACAATGCACTGGTGTAATAATACATTACTTTTTTACTGCAATTATTACTGAAGTACTGATACATTCACTGCAAGTTGTATGAAACCTATCAAATAAGTCTAAAATTAGTCAATCTTTCAAAATTATTTTGAGTCAGATTGTAAACTTGACTGATATTTGAAGAAGTCTAAGAGTACTAAATAATAATACACAAGTTTTCATACTGAAACTTAATTTCAAGTATGTACATAGAAATAATGTAATAATAAATGTTAATAGAATTTAATTAATGGATGATTTACTAGATTAAGTAGATTAACCTACAAGTTTCTGGGTGCCTACCTACAATAAACACTTGTTAAAGGACCATTGTCATTTTGGAAAACTTCACATGCTTAACAATTGGACACAAGTTGATTTATACTCAAGGCTTACACAGTTGCTATGTCCTGACATAACGTATTTCTTCAACTCTTTTTGATGGCTGGTAGAGGAAGGAGTGTTCTGGTCATTTTTCAACAGTAAATGGATGGGGATTTATGATCAACTGTTAGCATTTTACCAATCCCACCATCCACCATCTATAACCAGAAATATGTAGTTGTATTACAAGGATCCAAGTATGCACCCTTTATGCACTAGAGCATTTTGCTAACAAATTAAGGTTTTATGGATATTTTCCTAAAATAAAGTGTTAATTTACCTTAATCTTTTTAGTTGAGTCCAATAGATAAATGGTAACTAAAGAGAAGGTACATCTCAACAGCTTGCACTCACCGTAAACACCTGCGTGTGCGGATTGAGGCTCCCTCTCCACAGGTGCTAGAGCAAGAAGTCCAGGAGCCCCAAGATGACCAGAGCCCATTTAAACGCCTTCCATACCCAGTAGTCTGCAGCCTCCGGCTGTCTGTCACCTACTTCAAGAAACAGAGTCAGGCACAGCATCACCCATTCAGAAAAATAAATGATGTCATATCACAGACAAGTGCACAACTTTCTCAGAAGGGGAGGACTCATCAATGCAATAAGTAGGAACCTCCTTAACAACAGACAACACATGCTGGTTTAATGGATGTTAGTGAGGGACTTATGTCATTTGGTATTTCACAGCAAAACGGTTGATCATTACATATTGCTTTCTGAGTTTGCAATCATAATTCCTGAACACAGTGTAAGGCCTTCCTAACACTTTAGACTTTGAGCTCAATATGTGATGCAGCAAAAAAATTATTCCTCAGGACCTAGAAAAAAGGCTGCATCCTTAATTAATTACCTAATGGACCTCAAACAGCAAACTGACTCCTGATTCCTAGCCTCTGCCCAAAATATTTATAAATACTGTATGTTATGAACAGAAGAGCCCACTGGACTGTTTTCGGTTAATCAGTTATTATATATGTGTTTAGAAGATTCTAGCAACTTGTTTAACAGTTATATCATGGGTGTAATGCATACATGTAGTTATATCATGGATGTAATAAGTGCATATAGTACTGTCATTGATTAACATTAAAATAATGTATCTGTGAAGTAGTCCATAGTATATTCTTGGATAAAGTTAATGCAGTAATATCTGGGATATACAAAGGGTTAAAGATTCTAAATAATTTATATGGCTTTGAGAGTCGGCCCTGCATAGCTCCCTGTATTGAGTCTGGAAGGAGGAAGTTTCGTTTATAACCCTGTAAGTTGAGATCTAGCAACCAAGTGATGGGGGCTTGGCTACAGACCCGGGGGGATGGTGTTTTGTGTTATCTGAAAATGTGTCTTGAAAAATAAACAAGTGGCAGTCTGATTTTGGACACACTAAATAAAGGTGGTGTCGGAGTCTGCTTGTAGTAATCAAGGGTACAGGGTATGTGATTCTTAGATCCTAAGAAAAGGGGTCTGATGGTGCCTGCCTATGAAGAAATGATGCTGTCATCTGAATTGCCTGCTGTATTTGAGATTTGAACAAAAAGTTGCGACCCATAGAGAGAGAATTGGGGTGAGCGTATTCCCCAAATCAGGCGGGCGTAACAGCTGGTGGCAGTGGTGGGAGATTTCCAGCATATTGACCAGCTGCTACGATGGCATATGGAAAAATATCCAAGAGAGAAATCAAGTACTTTCAGAGGCTTGGAGGAGATATAGAGGCCGTCAGGCGATTTGTCCAGAGCTACCAAACCAGCTCCCTGATTGCCTGTAGAGCAGAAGTTATTCAGGAGAAAATTAACCAGATCACAAGGCTGATGGAGCAGAGAGCACATCACATTGTCATGGAGGAGGACTTGGCAGCAGCTCTTACGGATCAGCGGATGGCATTCCTGGGAATCCAGCACGGAGGTTAGCTATCAACATGGCTGGCGGGACTGGTTTGGGACGAGATTGTTTTGGAGGAGCGGTATGATGATCTGATGGAGCCAGCTATCGCATTTCAACAGCCCTCCTGCTACAGAATGGAGTTAATGAAAGGACTCCAGGGTGTACTGCAGGGCGATCCAACATCTGGCATTGGGCCTATAGAACATGGGGTGATCCTGTATAATCAGCGCTGCCAAGAATTGGGACTAAAACCAGGGTCCCAGGAGGCTGCATTGATTGAACCGTTGATCCAGAAAGAGTTGGAGCTTGAAATCAGTTGCATGAATCTGCTGGTGGAAGCAGCCCAGGCTAGGACCTGGCTCAAGGGAAGGAAGGAGTCCTGCCAAGCAGGTGGGGATGATGAAGGCACATCCTGGCACCAGGAGGCCCTGGAAGCATACAGTTGCTTTGATTACTGTTTGCCCTCAGAGAGCACTAACTGTGTGAGAAGTGCAGTTCTGGAAGGGGGCACAGAGGACTGTTGGCAGAACCCAGGCCAAGCAGAGAGTCTGGATGGGATTAGCTATGCTCACTGTGCCCTGGGAATGGACTGTGAGCCTAGCATGGGTCTCCAGCTGATAGCCAATGTCAGAAAGCCAGCCACAGTTCAAGGGACAGACTCAGCCAGCAGTCCTGTGACCATGGCAGACCAGGGGCAGCATCCCTATCTAGGTGGTGTGGACACCATTGCTAAGGACAAGACAATGGGGCAAAAAGAAAAGGACTGTCAGATTTTGGATGCAAGGGAGAGTCTGGGTGGGAGCAGGCATACCCACCAGCCCTTGGAGGAGAAAATGGACTGTGAACCATTAAAGGAGCCCCAGCTGATAAAAATGTCAGAGAGCTAGCCACAGACCAGGGGGCAGGGGAGGTTATGATCCCTGAGATCCTGCCATTCCTTGTTGTGTGCCCAAGCAAGGAGAGCTGGGGCACAGAGCCCTGACCAAGGTCCAGGGGCCAGGCATAAATCAAGGGGCAGTAGGAGAGAGCTGTGAGATCCTGCCAGTGGACCCAGTGACCAAAGATCCCAATGGAGGTGATCCCTATGCCCAGACGGTGGAAGCCGAGGAAGGAGGATGTGAGGCCCTGATCCAGATGTCATCTCAGGAAGTGGACCCTCCAGTCCAGACCCCCATCATGGATGCTGGGTTCAGGATCAGACCGGTATGTTCCTCCTTGGAGGTATTATTTTATGGGGCTCCCAAGGAAAATGTTTCCCCTCAGACATTAGGAAGAGGAGGGCACCGGACCTGGCTTTTGGGAGGGGGGCTAGCCATGTCACCTTAGGAACTGTCACCTGGATTGGGTACCACCCTGGGACCTTTTGGACTGTGTGAACTAATAGACCCAAGGACTGTTTTAGATGCAGCAAGTCAGGTGTTTGTACTGGCATTGGCAAATAACTTACCCAAATTGTTACACACATGGGTGGGCCAGTTTTCGTGGATTGGAAAGGAGAGTACCCCATGGTGTGGCTCATCATCTACCCTCACTGTGTGGTCTCACCTGCAGCTGCCCAAGGAAATTGTTTCCCCCAATGGATGGGGAGGGAGGGGGCATGTGCCATGGCTGGGGGAGGCGGTCGCCAAGTGTGGAGGCTATGCCCATTAATGGTGTGCCCATTGGAATTGGAAGAATATGTGGACTGTGAGGCAGTTACAACTCTATCACTCGCACAAGTGAGATCAATGGGGCCACAAGGGGCTGAGGAACGGTGGCCGCCGAGGTCCGCGAGGGGCCACAGGAGGATGGGGGGGGGCACAGGGGACTGAGGCAGGCTGCAGAGGTCCACAAGGGGCCACAGAAGGCTGAGGAGGAACACAGGGGGCCACAGGGCATGCAGGGGGCTCCTGCGCCTTTTGGGGGCCCAAAGTGGACCACAAAGGGGCACAGCGGACCCACAGGAGGTCCACTGGGGCTATATGGTGCTGTTGGGGGGCCACAGGGAGCCATAAGGGGCAGCAGGGGACCCACGGGAGGTCTGCAGGGGCCATACAGGGCTGTGGGGGCCACAGGAAGTCCTGGGGACACAGGCTGCAGGGGTGCACAGAGGACCCATGGGGGCCACAGAGGCCCACAGAGGGCCACAGAGGATGCTTGGGGGCCTCAAGAGACCAGCGAGGGCCACACAGGCTCGGGGGCCACTGAGGAACACACAGGCCCGGGAGCCACCGAGGACCCACTGGGGCCATGGGACGGCTGTGAGGGCCACAGGGGGTCTGTCGGGCGCCTGCAGGGGTCGCGGGAGGTCCGCTAGGGGCCTCTGTGCTTTGCACCGTTTAAGTCTGTGGTAGCTCCTCCGCTGGCAGGAGAGTTTGTTTAGTGGAAATCTGGTCTGAAAGCAAAGTTGTGAAGATTGATGTAGACTATGACAAAGAGCAAGCACAAGTAACACCAGGCAAAACTGGATGTGGTCAAACTTGAGATTACATGAATAAACACTGATATCCTGGGAATTAGTGATCTCAAATGGACTGGAATGGGACATTGGATATCAGACAACAATCAGATTTTCAAGATTGGTCAATGGTCAAGATTAACAAAGAGGAATTAGGATAGGCATCATAATCAATCAAGGGGTGGCCAAAGCAGTGCTCGGATATAACCCAATAAATTAAACAATAATTTGAATTTGAATTCAAGGCAAGCCATTTAACATCACATATTCAAGTCTATGCTCCCATCATGGATGCTGAAGAGGCTGATGTTCTCCATTTATACAAGGATATTCAACTCCTCCTAGACATAACATAAAGAAAAGCTGTTACTCAGAGGATAACAAGAAATGACAAGGAGACTTTCTAGAATGAGCAACATAAAGAGATAAAAGAAGATACCAGAATGAGAATGTCAAGAGATCTCTTCTATAAAATTGTGAATCTCAAGGAACCTTTCATGCCAAAATGGCCATGATAGAAGACAAAATGGTAGTGACTTAACAGAAGCAGATCAGATAATAAGAGGTGTCAGGAATCTATATGGTCTTTACAGGAAAGATCTTAACAACATTGACAACCTCAATTGTTTGTCTAATGAGCTGGAGCCAGACATCTTGGAGAGTGAATTGAGATGGGCCATAGGAAGTCTTGCTGATAAAAAGGTTCTAGGAGTTAATTGAACCCCAGCTGCACTATTCAAAATCCTACAGGATGATGCTGTGAAAGTGTTGTTGAATTATGCCAATAAATTCAGAATACTCAACAATGGACATTGGACTTGAAAAGGTCAGTCTACATCCCAGTCCTAAAAAAGGCAGTCCCAAAGGGTGCTCCAATTATTGTACAATTGCACTCATTTCACATGCCAGCAAGATAATATTTAAGATCCTGCAAGCTCGGCTCCAACAATATATGGACCCAGAATTTCCAGATGTGCAAGCCGGGTTACGCAGAGGAAGAGACACAAGAGATCAAAAAGTCCACTTGATAATAGAGAACGAAAGGTTAAACAAATTACCTCTGCTTCATAGGCTATTCTAAAGCATTTGACTCTGTGGATCACAACAAAATGTGGCAAGTTCTTAAAGAGATGGGAGTACCAGACCATCTCAGCTGACTCCAGAGGAATTCAATGAAAGAAGCCACGGTCAGAGTATATATATATATATATATATATATATATATATATATATATATATATATTGTCACCTTACTTATTCAACTTATACACGGAACTCATCATGCATAGTGATGAGGTGGACAAATCAAAAGCCAGAATTAATATTCCTGGAAGAAATGTTAACAACCTCATGTATGTTGGCGGAAAGTGAGGAGGAACTAAAGGACCTGTTGATGAGGGTGAAAGAAGAGAGTGCAAAAGATCATGGCAAATGGCAATCTCAGTTTCTGGACAATAGGTGGGGAAGAAGTGGATGCAGTGACAGATTTTATTTTCCTGGGCTCCAAGATGTCTGCAGATGGTTACTGCAGGCATGAAATGGAAAGGTATTTGCTTCTGGGAATAAAAGCTATGGCAAGCCTGGACAAGCTATTAAAAAGTAAATATATTATATATATATATATATATATATATATATATTATACTATCAACAAAGTTCTGCTTAGTTAGAACTATGGTATTCACAGTAGTAACATATAGATGTGAGAGCTGGACCATACAGAATGCTGAGAATTATAGAATTCAAAATTTTAAATTGTGTTGTTGGAGAAAACTGCTTTTGGACTGCAAGAAAATCAAATCAATCAGTACTACAGGAAATCAAGTTGAACAGTTCACTGGAAAGTTTGATCATGAGGCTAAAGTTCAAATATTTTGGCCATATCATAAGAAGACAGGATTTCCCAGAGAAGACTGGACCTGAGAAGACTGAAGGCACACAAAGAAGAAATGGCAGAGACAGAGATGGATAGATTAAATAAATAAAGGCGCTCAGAGGGGCAGATAGATGTGCCTGGCGTGTTGTGGTCCATAGGCTCACTGATATCTGGACATGACTGAAAGTTTGAACAACAATGACTAAATAAGGTTGATAACTCCATAGGGTAGAGACAGCATGGGAGAAGTACTGTAGAGGTTAATGGGATGAGGTAATGTTGGGTGAAGAGAAATGTATATTCTGAACAGGTTAGGGGAGTCTTTTGTTACCCCTTGATAAATGCAGTAATCAAGGCAGAAAATAAGTTAATAAATGAAGGTTTTGGTTGCGTAGCAACTTTGAAGTGTTGGGTCCCATCTAATTCATGGGCTTTACAGATTGCTTTCCCCTCAAATTAAAAACTGCCAGTCAGCTTTTGGCAAACAAGGAGGTAAGTGAGGGAAGCTTGGAGGGGGGATGCACAGTAGAGTTACCATCCTGAAGATTAAAAAACCCAACATTAGCGAGGTAATGTTAGAAGACAAAAAGTGTTGCAACCAGGCAGCAAAACCATCACAAATGGAAAGCCGCCCAATGGGATGATTAGCAATAGCCACACCAAGGGGAAAGTGGAAAAGAGAGAGATGGAGTGGACTTTGAAAGAATAGAAAGGAAAAGAGGAAAGCAACATGCACAGAATGGAACAGGTGGTGGGGAACAGGTTGTCTATCCCTGTTACCTGACTATTGATAGGCCTAGAAATGTGGCTAAAGTGTAAGCCTCCATGTGGATAAAAGAGCTCATTGTTAGACAATAGCTTATTGTGAAGGAGAAGGCGAATGCAGGTAAGAGGTGGTGGTTTATATGATGTTAATTAGAGCCTCTCTAGGATATCACCCTTCCCTTTGATATAATTTATAGCAATCTGTGTACAGTAAATATCTGCAGATAAGTGTGAGTAGGCACTGGTCCAGTAACCTCTCCTTGTGTGTGTGTGTAACCAGTCTTGCTAAATACACCTCACATTTTGCATCAATATAATGTATATGCACACTCCTCATACAAAGTTTAGTAAAGTTATTTTGTATGTACTGAGTGAGAAGTGCTCCTTAAAGGGATCTGGAAGTCACAATATGTGGCTTTAACCTACCTTTACATTGTCAGAATACATATTAAACTGCACTAGTAACTGGAACTAATTAGAACTAGAAGGGCTGGTTGTAGAAGAAGGAGTTACAGTTTAAGTTGGAACCCAGATTTCTAAAACCAGAGGCCTTCACCCACTGCACGACATCTCTGCAAGCTTAACAAGCAGTATAGAAATCAACAAAGCTGAAACAAAATGAGTGTGACATTTATTTAACTTTATTATCTATGAAGATTTTTGTGGGGGGGGGGGGGGGGGGGGGGGGCTTCAAGCCATAACTAAAAAATGGCAATATCTAAGTCAATTATTGATCAGAAAAGAAATGAACAAGTTTTCTTTGTGATTTTCCACCCTCTATCTGACAGCGCAGGGTGCATAAGGTGACTTCAGTGTCCCTTTAAAAGTCCGTTATTAAGATTTTAGACCTACATCTATAAATAATATGATAAGATATTTTCCTACATTTTTTTACTTTCATTTAAAATACTAAAATAAGTTGTTTAAACGTCTAATTTATACACACTTACTGCACAGTATTCATTAAACTGCTATAGTTAAACTCTGCACAGGGATCATCAAGCTACTGTATACATAGAGTCCACTGCTTATTAAACGCATGTGACCATACACCTCACCTGCACAATGTCTCATTATACATGAGTGTCTGACACAAGCTGAGATCCTCACACATAATCACATTAGCAC
This sequence comes from Discoglossus pictus, assembly GCA_027410445.1. Lineage (NCBI taxonomy): Eukaryota > Metazoa > Chordata > Amphibia > Anura > Alytidae > Discoglossus > Discoglossus pictus. The sequence goes on from CM050163.1 coordinate 298,314,003, forward strand.
CTACATGTTTTTTAGAGCCCCAGATGAGCCTTCACTGGCTATGAGCAGGTACTTCAGTAATCCAGTTGTCAATTATACTCAGAGCCTCTCCACTTGCCCCCTATACCCTGATAACCTCCCCTTGCTCCATATCCTATACCACTAGATGTGTAAAGTGTTCCATCTGTCTTGCAAACTAGTGTGTGTCCACAATATGGGATGATGTCATTAAATGCAGAGATGTGTTATTAATCAGGGAGCACATTGCTTCCATAATTGGGATCCAGAGACTAGTTCAGGAAGCACGTGGCGGGGGCTCTGATAAATCTGTGATGTGATATATCCACACCAGACAACTGCTGACAGGAGGCAGAGGATGACAAGAGGCACTACAGCCGTATGATATCTGCAGGATGCTGGCATGTGTCCAGCACCGGAACTCACAAACTGCCTTAGAAACATCTTATTAATTACAGATGCAGGGACTGTTTGTGTCATATTTATATTTATAAGAAAACGTTGGTTCAAATTTTTATCAAAGTTTAGTAGACAGAAATATGGAGTGTCAGCTCTACAGAATATGTGTGTTTATGGACCAGACTACCTAACAGTACATATTTTTGACAATATAAGTGTTCCCTTTTGCTATTTGAAATGTATGGAGGTGTGTTTTCTGTTGTACATTGTAAACAGATCAATGGGTTTATACGGTGGACCCTGGTACTTGTCGTTAATTGGTTCCAGTAGGCACAATGAGTGGTGAAAATGACAAGTACCAACGTTCTCATAAGGAGTAATGTAAATTGACTCATACAGACATTAGCAAGCGCAATGAGTACCAAGCAAACCTTGTTACTCGTACTTGTCAAAATGCGTTGAGTAGCAAATTCAGCAAGTTTTGAGGTAGACCAGTGCGGAGGTACCACTGTACTTTATTTGATTCCATACAACTTTTGTATGACCACTCTTTATATATATATATATATATATATATATATATATATATACAGTATGTGTGTGTGAAAGTCACCTACTCTATGATGTGACTCCGACCCTCCAGCATATGATCATGCAAAATGCCAAGGTTTAGGGGTCACTGCAATACTATGAAATTGTTAAATTAGTCCAGCAGTTTTTCATAATGACTAAATCAATCAATATTGCTAAATCAATATTGATATATACACCTCTCTTCACCTGTCACTCCCACCCTTTCCTCACCTCTCCATGTCCAATCAGTAGCATGCTTTCTCTACATGTCCACTACCCTCTTTCTCTATCACACATTTATAATTAATATCTTGCACTATATAATGATGCTAATTTTCCATCAACTGATAATAAACATGGTGCACCTGTTTAGTTAAAGTGACTGAGCAGAGGTTTCAAATATGGTATAATACAGTGGTTCCCAAACCTCTCCTCAGGGCTCCCCAGACAGGTAGGTATTTCAATGTAACAGTGTGTGAACACAGGTGAGGCTATTAGTATTCAACAGGCAATGGAGCATCTAATTTCTTTGCCAAACTGTCTGGGGAGCCCCGAGGAGAGGTTTGGTAACCAAATATAAAGGTTAATAGCAGCTACTTTATCAACTGATTGTCATTTAAAAATAACATTTCTTACAGTAAACCTATAGTGAAATGTACATTTTTATCTGTCAAGCAACATGGACATCTCTTTCTAATGGTAAAAAACAATAAGGGGAATTTGCCAAGGATCTCAGGTGCATCACTTGATTTACTATGCTCTTTTTCTTATAGGAAAAACTGATATGAAACTCTTCAGTCTATTAAAGAACCACTGTGGTCAGTTTTTTCTTCATGGTCTTTTAAATAACCACATTTTATAATTTATAACCAACTATTCTTTACTGCAGCAATCCATTTTCTTTTATCAGCTGAGTCTGTCTGTTAATTTCTCAGACTGAAAAGACTGAAGATGACTCATTCTCACTGGCATATAGAAACTTCCAGTGCATTGAAAGTATCCTCCACCTCATGGAACTGATCAACAGAAACCAAAATGGTAGATCCCATAGCAGCAAAATTGCATATAAGTGGTAGTGATTGATATAATAGATTTACAAGCAGTTACCCTATGTAGGGTAGCCAACCCAGAATCAGAGCTAGTGAATAGGGGACCCCTGCGCAAAATAATTTAGGACCCAACTTGCAACTTCTTTATACATCCAATAGGGCAGCGGTTCTCTTTATAGTGCCGCTACCCTTTGATAACATTCCCCAAGTTGTGGCGACTCCTAACAGTAAAATGATTCTGTTGCTCCTTCATCGCTGTAATTTTGCTACTGTTATGAATCAAAATATAAATATGCAGGATGTATTTTTATTCTTACAAATGTAACATAATTAAAGCAGAGTGATTAATCCCCAAAACAATATGTAATATATTTTGTGAAAGATAAAAATAATAAAGTTACGAGAATGGGAAGTTTGTTATCATTATGATTAAATTGTCGAATGACAATTATAGTAAGAAAGTACTAACTACCAGTGGAAAAATGTATACAATTACAAGTTTTACAGATTAGAATAGGCAAAAAAAGAAATAATTTCTGATGATTTTAGGTGACCCCTGGCAAATTGTCATTTGACCCCCGAAGGGGTCGCAACCCACAGGTTGAGAACCACTTCCATAGGGTTTCAGTAAAAAAAAGCAAAAAAATGTATGTTGATGGTTAGGTGACCCCTAGTATTATGATTATCTGCCCTCCTTCCCTAATAAATGAAGAGTCTCCTTTTACTCCAGGTCACCAAGAGTAGTAAAGGACCGCACACCCTCTCTTTCTGTTTGTCTTTTAGCGGTTAGTCCCTTTACACCTTACCTGTGCTTCACAAGTAGTCTGAATGATAAACAGGACAGAGAGCAGACCTGGGACGCTCCACCTGAGGAAGACACACCATAGTTACAGATGTGACGGCTAAGGATATCTGCAAGTGAATCTGACACAATATGAGCTCACCAGCCCTGTAGACACATCCTTGGCACCAGAGAGGAGATTAATCTTGTAGGTTTGTAGAGAGCATGTCACCATGTCTTCTGTACGCCAGGTGAAAGTGTAAGTTGCAGCTCCCCAGGCAGATTGCTCCTCTTGCTATCAGGTCTGGCTGCAGCTTGTGATTTGCTGTCATTCAGCACCAGGCAAGATCTGTTCACAACTCCCCTGCTGCCAGAAACTGCTCCTAAAACTTGTATTCATTCCTTTAACAAGTCCCGCCCTCGTGTTTTATAGTATTTAGAAAATTTATTCCAAGAGCAGCCAGTTAAAGGGCTACTGTAGTCCAAACTCTTCCATGATGCACAAAAAAAGGAATGTCTTATACATTACTGCAAGTATGTTGAATACATTATATTAAGAAAGCTACTAATAAAGCAGAAACAAATAAAAAATGTATGTGATCCACCATTTATCGTACAAGAGAACTGAGGGGAAGTCTAAATAAAGTCTCATGTAGAGGTGGTTATTTGTGTTTTCATATCTGCTCACACTTAATATAATGGGAATACAGGCACAGTGAGTTGCAGTACAGTTGTTTTGTTTCCTGGACAGGAGGGAAAAAAAACTACTGTGCCTCTCTGTAATCTAATTTATCCACACTATTGACCATTTATTTTTCATACAAAAATACTTTTCTGTGATGTTGAAAATATGATCTTTTAAATTCAAGACAGAAATTCTTTGACTACAGTGCCCCCTTAACTTTAGCATTTAAACTGACATACATGTTCTGACTATATCTACTGCTGAACTTTTTATGAGATGTTACCATTGCGTTATGATTATCTATTTATTTTTATAAAGAAAACTTCTTGCACGTTTTTGCTAAAGAAAGTAACTTTTTATCCTTAGAATTTGCATAGCTACAGAGCTGAAATGTACTATACATAAATAATAGTGTCTTATTAATATGTGTAAAATAATGAATAACCTGAACTGGGCACTTCCCACGTCCTTATCTATATATAAAATTATAAAAATAATGTTTTTTAGTGGGTGGCATATTAAATATTTTCGCCAATTAACAGAACAATAATCTACAATAAGAATAATCAGCAAAGGCCTGCTAGGGCACTCTGTCCCCTCACTATCGAATTACCAAAATAGACTCCCTCAGTACTTAATGCTAGCAACAAAAAAGCCATATAGCCAGACAGTGGAAATCCCCCACTCTTAGTTTACAATCAGTCATCAATAAGATGAAGTACATTGCAATAAATGAAAGGCTGACCCATTTACTGGAGGACTGTATGCCTACTTTTCTCCAGATATGGAATCCCTGGATTAATTCTCCCTATAGCCCCCTTATCTTGTGAAATACCCTTAATCAACATTGTGCTATCTCTCGCTATGCTCACATTGGAGCTGTGGACCGGGAACTGGAGGAGGCGGGACGGGCGGTGGATCCGAGCTGGTAACCAACAGGACTTATACTTCAATACCCTTGAGACAAAATTTTGTTTTTTGAATTTAAACTTATTGTGTAGTCAACAGTGTTTTTTATTTTTCTCTTTCATTATATGGTTTTAGCTCATTTAGAGCTGTTTCTATACATCATAGTTTGTGTTTTTTTTTTTTTTTCTTTTCTGTTCGTTTCTTACTTAGGCTCTGGATGTTCGCTCTGCTAGACCGAGCCTACCAAACTGTTTTATTTTAGGTAAACTTTTTCCCTAGATAATTGGAAAAATGTAGGTAACCTGGCTACCCTTAGACCTTCCCGCAAATGGGGATAGATCTTTTTGGTTAACTTTATTTCGATGTTTATATGGTATTTTCCTATGGTGTAATGTAATGTTAACCTTTTCCTCTTCCCTTTTCCCTTTAACTGGGTATGATTGTATGTGAATAATGTCAAATTGCTACTTGGCTTTTATGTTATCCTCTGGTTTATTTGGTTACCTAATAAAAAACTTAAAAAAAAAAAAAGAATAATCAGTCAATTTCTCTATAAGTAAATAATGTACACATATTAGTGAAAACACTTTGTGCAAACAAAATTAATATCTGTGTCATATAAATCAAGTCCCAATCCAAGGTCTTTTAAAGTTCTTTAGTAGTTTGATCACCTTGTTATAAATATGTGTGCTTAGTCCTGAAAATAAATCACAAATTAAAAGGCCACCTGGTGCTTTTGATGAAATGTCCCATCAGCCTAGGCAAGGATGTATTAATCTTACTACTTTCTAAACATAATTTGCCCATGATGAACTTTAGTTCATCAAAAGAGCAAACTGTAAGTACAGAAGTAGGGCAATCTCTTAAATCTTCTTGCAGATCTTCCCTTTTACATGAAGACCCTGCTCTTGCAATCTTACAATCTGCTTTCCAACTTGGGCTAGTTCAGGTGGAATTGTTTTTATTGCTTTTCTCTGTGTTGTTTCTTGTTTAAACTTGCTTAAGACATTGTTGGTAAATGCATAGTACATTATGTAATACCTTAGGTCTTAGGTTTCTAAACTGTTAAAATAGCAAAACTATTTAAAATGTTTGTTCAGATGAGGGCGTGCATTATGGGTATTATCTTGACTCACCACTATTAGTTTATCAAGAATGGGTATAAGGCCAGGGCTCATTCTTGAAGGGGGAATATGAGAAATCACTGCCAGGTCCTTAACCCCACTTGTCTGACTCACCTGTAATCACCAAGAAGAGTAGATGCTTGGGAGTGTAAAGGGCAATTATTTGCATGGCTTAGGGGCACATGCTTGTGGGATGTACATGGCTAAGGTGATAAGTATACCAAAGAATGTAATAGAGTTCAAGAGGAAAGAATATTTGAGAAAAAGAAGAATGCAAGAACAAGAGGTCAGGATCTGAAGTTGGAAAGTGAGAGATATAGTGGTAATGTGAGAAAGCACTACTTTACAGGAAGAGTAGTAGGTAAGTGGAACCGCTTTCCAATGCAATTGTTAGAGATAAACAGAGTTAATGAATTTAAGCGTGCCTGGGATAAGTATAAGACCATCTTTAGGCTTAATTAAGCCAAATTCCTAGGTAGATACTGTCAGATGAGTGCAGAGCTCAGGTGACAAATGTCTGGGGAATGTGCAAGCCTAAAGGAGCAAATTTTATTGTGTGTGGGGCTGTTTGTGGATGCGCAGGGAGAAAATGTAGCATGCAGTGTATACCTGGAGTTATTTTGTGGCATGTACTAAGTTTCCGTGGAGGGTACTTAAGTTTGGGGAGTGTACATACTATCAGTGTAGGCATTGCCGTAGTTACATATGGGCTAAATGGGCTGCAGCCCAGGGTAGCACTATTTTAAGGTGGCAGCTTGCTCTGTGAGGGGCCCCTCAGCAGCATCATTCACCCCCTCAAAACCCCAAGGCCCTTTGTCACATTATTCACCCCCCTCAAGCCCCCTACAAGTTAATCACTCCCCCTCCTCTTACGTGTGCCTTGCAGTCCCTGTCACGGATCCGATTGCTCAGAGGTTGGGTATCCTTCCCCTGCCTGAGCTTCATACTGGAGGGGAGTGGAATGCCTAATGATGTCACGTGACCCTGCAGTATGAAGCTCCGGCAGGGGAAGGATACCCAACCTTTGAGCAATGAGATCAGGGACTGCAAGGCACAAGTAAGGGGGGGGGGGGGGGGGGGTGACGGGGGTGAATGGTGCTCCTGAGGGAGCCGTGGGATGTTGGGGAGTGAATATTGCTGCTGAGGGGGACCTGGGGGGTTGCGTGGTAAAAATGGCATCTGAGGGGGGTGGGGTTGAATGGTGCTGCTGCGGGGGACCTGGGAGTGTTGGGAGTGAGTATGGCTGCTGAGGGGCTTGATGGTGTGAATGGTCCAACAAGGGGCCCTGTTTTTTTAGGGAGGGGAATTATGCTGCTGAGGGGGCACTGGGGGTTTTTGGGGGGGGGGGGGGGGGGTCGTGGTGCTCCTGAGAAGCCCTGGGGGTTGGGTAGTGAATATTGCTGCCAAGGGGGCCCTGGGTGTATTTTACAAGAAGATGTAGTTCTATATATACATACATATATATATATATATATATATATATATATATAATATTTGTGTGTATATATATATATATATATATATATATATATATATATTTATGTGTGTGTACATATATGGCACTGGAGGGGGGGGGGAAATATTTTTTTGGGGTAAGAGAGGGAGTCCTGGTGAGGGTGAGGGAGTCCAGGGGGGCCTAGGGTACATGGGCTGGGTGCCTTGGGGACATGAGCTGGGTGCCTTGGGGACATGGGGTTGGAGAGGGCTTCCCATTAAAAAAAAAAAAAAATAGCTGAGTTTAAAAGAAAGAAATCAATTAGGTTGCACCAATATATATATATATATATATATATATATATATATATATATATATATATATATATATATATATATATACAGTATATATGGCCCAAGGTGTCAATATTTTGTGTGGCCACCATTATTTTCCAGCACTGCCTTAACCCTCATGGGCATGGAGTTCACCAGAGCTTCACAGGTTGCCACTGGAGTCCTCTTCCACTTCTCCATGATGACATCACGAAGCCGGTGGATGTTAGAGAACTTGCACTCCCCCAACTTCTGTTTGAGGATGCCCCACATATGCTCAATAGGGTTTAGGTCTGGTGACATGCTTGGCCAGTCCATCACCTTTACCTTCAGCTTCTTTAGCAAGGCAGTGGTCGTCTTGGAGGTGTGTTTGCGGTCGTTATCATGTTGGATTACTGCCCTGAGTCCCAGTCTCCGAAGGGAGGGGACCATGCTCTGCTTCAGTATTTCACAGTACATGTTGGCATTCATGGTTCCCTCAATTAACTGTAGCTCCCCAGTGCTGGCAGCACTCATGCAGGCCTAGGCCATGACACTTCCACCACCATGCTTGACTGTAGGCAAGACACACTTGTCTTTGTACTCCTCCACTTGTTGCCACCACACACGCTTGACACAATCTGAACCAAATAAGTTTATCTTGGTTTCATCGGACCACAGAAAATGGTTCCAGTAATCCATGTCATTAGTCTACTTGTCGTCAGCAAACTGGTTTTCTTGTGCATCATCTTTAGAAGAAGCTTCCTTCTGGGACAACAGCCATGCAGACCAATTTGATGAAGTGTACGACGGCGTATGGTCTGAGCACTGACATGCTGACCCCTCACCCCTGGCAGCACTCATACATCTATTTCCCAAAGACAACCTCTGGATATGACGCTGAGCTCGTGCACTCAACTTCTTTGGTTGACCATGATAAGGCCTGTTCTGAGTGGAACCTGTTCTGTGAAACCGCCGTATGGTCTTGCCCACCGTGCTGCAGCTCAGTTTCAGGGTCTTGGCAATCTTCTTATAGCCTAAGCCATCTTTATGTACAGCAACAATTCTTTTTTTCAGATCCTCAGAGAGTTCTTTGCCATGAGGTGCCATGTTGAAATTCCAGTGACCAGTATGAGAGAGTGAGAGCGATAACACCAAATTTATTTATATAATAAAATATTTACAAAAATGTGAGGGGTGTACTCACTTTTGTGAGATACTGTATATGTGTGATATCCATTTAATTTACGGCGGAAGCTGATTTAATGTAAAAATGTAATAATTGCAGAATAAAAATGCCATCAGTACGATGTAAGGTAATTCACTTATTATTATGATTATTATTATAATGAACCCTTTGATTTCGACAGGGCGGCAAATCAATATAGCCCAGGGCGTCAAAACTCTTATATCCGCCCCTGAGTGTAGGGTGTTAGGTAGTATTCACGATATCTCTGGATGGTGTTTAGGTAGTGTAAAGGGTGTACTTTGAGGTTGATTAGGTAGTGTACAGGTATTAGTGGAATGTATAAATGGACCAGGGAAGACAATATAGACCTTTTTGAAGATATTATGCTGAGAAGTAGAAAAAAGAAGCAACTTAAGGAGTGAACATATTCAGAAATATGGCACCTCCTTGCATGGCTAATCTGTGCAATTATTTCCTGCCCCATTTGTCAGAGTGGTTTATAATCACTAATTATATCAATGCTCATGCTAGCGCTCATGTTTTTAATGTACTGTATTTAGATCAGTCCCATTACATCTCATCCCCCAGGCCTGTTGTAGGTCTCTGTATCTGCTGGATTTGTATACAGAGACCATTCTAAAGCAGGTGCTGGGAAATAGCCCCCCTCATAACATCTCCCATCATGTGGCACTGATAAGGGGCTTCACATGTAAAGTAAATATTTGGAGCAGGGTAGCTTCAGCTCCATTTTGTACTGGACTCTGTCATGTTTGAGAATATAACTGTGCTTTTAGCCTGTGAGATGAAAGACGACAATATATACAGTATATACTAGTATATGATCTCTCCAAACACTGAGCTGGCCTATGTCAAGTATAGGATCAATGGATTATTACCCGACTACTGCATTATGTGTCCATTATATGTATACAGAGTTAAAGGGATACATGGACACTGTAAACATATATTTGTATTATGCTATTGTTAAAAGGAAAAATGTTGAAGTAAGGCAAACTTTAAAAACAAGTGTTACAATTGTTACCTATTAATGTAATTACACTGCCCTGGCCATCTCCATTCTTTTCTTCTATCACTGTGTATATGTTTCTTGTCAAGTAGATGGGGACTTTATAATACAGGACAGACAATTGAGTTGGCTTATCTCCTATTTACCCCTTCTGGATCTCTACCTTGTCGTGTTGAAGGGGCTTGTGTACCTCAATAAAGCTGTGAGCTAAATCATGTACGGTCATCAAAGATGGGCTGGTCATAGCAAAGAGGTCAGACAAATTGCAGTCCATTGGAGAAGGAAGATTGTACAATCCTTCAGACTGTAAGTCTGCGAGTTTCAATCCCGCAAGGTGCTTTAGGGAAAGCGCTATGGACACCGGATTCCAAGCTCAAAGACAGGGCCCTCCATTCTTGCAATGTGTGAATCTTGAACTTGTCATTGCCTGTAACTTAAATTATGTATAGCGCTGCGGAATATGTTGGCGCGTTACAAATAAACTATAATAATAAAATAATAAGGAACTGGCAACCCACTCCAATATATTTGTCAAGATAACCTTATGGATAAACATAGCCAGAGCCATAACGATAGATCTGCCTGGCGTGCTGTGGTCCATAGAGTCATTCAGAGAAGGAACCTTGGAATTTGCAGCATATCAAAAGGAGGAAGCCTGTATAAGACAATAATGGAAATGGCCAAGAATACATAATATTGCATATATAGTACAATAAAGATTGTTTTTATTTTTTCAGCATCTCTTAAACTATTTTCCACATTATTATTTCTATTTCTTTAAAATAGAGCACTGAAAATATAGTGTCCCTTTAACGGACAAGTTCTACCTAAGTTTCTTTCATATTAAAACACACTGGTAGCGAAGATTAAAGGGCCAGTGTAAGCATCATATAAAGGACTGTGTGTATCTAGTTCATCACTTGTTAGGTCAGCGAAGTGAGGGCCGCAGTTACTGGCAAGGAGCGCCAAAGGCGCTCCTTGCCAGCAACTGAGACCCTCGCAAAATTTACGTTGTTACGCAAGGAAAATACAAGACACGTTACAACCCATTACGACCTCGCAAAAATCGTCAGCAACACGTGCACATGAAAACATGAAAAATACAACAAATACACCCAACAAATACATAAAAAGCTTACTTACAGGAAGAGGGAGCATCCAGGACCTCGAAAACTAAAGTTACACCTCAATTTAACTCTAAATAAAAGAGTTTAGACACTGAAAAATTCTCTAAGCGAGAGAAAAAATGGCCGCCGAAAAAAACGAAAACGAGGCTACAGCACTCTAAACACGCAAAACACCACCAAACACCTACGTACTTGCCGAAAAACACCTACGAGATAAAAAAACAAGGATGCAACCCGCGCAACACCAAAAACATTACAAACACAACAAATACAAACAACAAACACATAAAAAGGTTACTCACAGCAAGGGGGGGCACCGAGGACCTCTGCAAGTGAAGTTACACCTCCATTTAAGCACAAATTTCGGAGTTTAGACACCCGAAAATCACCTAAGCAAGAGAAAAAATGGCCGCCGAACAAAACGAAAACGAGGCTAAAGGTCCCTAAACACACAAAACACTACCATAAACACGCAAAACACCACCAAACAGCTACGGATATTCCGAAAAAGTTGCACGACATCGAAAACGAAGGACGCTAAACCAGCCACATTATATACACCAAACACCATTAGCTCACTTACAATTTCATTGCCGTCATTTTTTGACGGGCAATTCGCTAGTACATATATATTTCAGTGCTTGCACTGGCCCTTTAACTATCAAAGTAAAAGTTATGAAACTTGCCTAGATTGACAGTTGCTCCTCCATGTTTGTGGAGGGTAGAAGCTGCCATTTTAAGTTCTACTTTTATCACTGACACCTAGAATGCTGAATTGATTGGGTGAAAAGTTCAAGAGCCAATCAAACTGCATTTCAGTTCTAAGCTTTGGCAGTTGTGTCAGTGAGCCAATAAATCATCTTTATACCACTTTTTTTTTCTCATTTATTTTACTGGGTAATACGGTAAGAGCAATATTGTTTAGGTACATCCTCCTCTTAACAGCTTGTCTTGGTGTCCATTCCTCCAGACACTAGCCAGCTTGCCCAACAGGATGAGAGAAGACATTTCATTTGACAACATCTAATTTCCACAGTAAAGTAAAGTTTTATTTTGCTGAAAAAGTTGCCTAACATCAATGTGATATTTGCGTTTTCGATATAGTCATTAAATAGTACATTTGTGTTCACATTTGAGTGTCTAAAATATGTTAAAAAAACATTTCCTGCTTAGAATTCTTAGAAATGCAATTATTGCACTGCACTCTGGGAAACTGAGCAGGAACATGCAAATAAGTTCACAATGCCCTTATAAGCATTTTTTTTTTTTGCATCGTTTAGTTGTTTCTGACTCTCTGTGACCTCATGGACCGTAACACACCAGACACATCTTTATGTCTACGGTCATGCTGATCCACTTGGTTTTCATGGCAGAGATCCTGGAGAAGGTTTCTAGTTCCTTCTGCAGCGAGCCGCAGCATACAGCTCCTGGTATTCCAAGGTGGTCTCCCATCCAAATACTAACCAAACATGCATGGATTCAGAGTGGTGTGGCCTCTTGTTTCCCTGACTGGAATCAAATTCAGGTGGCAGTAATTAAAGCACAAAGTCCTAACCACTAGGCATATGCTTGCTGTATTACACAGCTTTAAGCATAGCATAATATGGATTGGCACAAGCTAGAAGACCTACCCACAGACAGCTGTTTTAATGTTCAGTGTGGGCAAATTAGGCTATTAACCACAGCATCATTTATCATATGGTGGGCAAAAGAGTGATAGAAGCCTCCACCATACAGTAAATAAATAGTACATTTGTGTTCACATTTAAATGTTCTTGATATACAGATACTTGTTTTAAGGGTGCATATTTTATTGATAGTCTCAGTAAGTGCTGATAATAAATATAATGGGAGCTTCTAGTACAGGAATACCCAGCTTAACCCTGTAGATAGGTTCCAGTCGCTTAAGTGTTAAGCAAAACAGCTCTAAACAGGGCAGTATAACATGGGGAAGATAGGGATAGGGGAACTTATTCCTGCTCCTTGCTGCATCTGGGTAGTTGGCCACCAGGTCACCCATGAGGTCATTGATATGATGCAAAGCCTTGCTGAGGAACTTGGAAGCCAATTATTTTTGAGGCTCTGTGTCAGAGTCACTGGTGTCCTGAGTGCCTGAAAAAAAATAGCGCTATAGAGCATCAGAGCTCAGCGGGCAGGGTTAAGAAGGGTATACCTGTTCTTATCAAAGATTAACAACTATTAGCAGGTATAATAATTTTTACAAAATGCACCAAGATCCAAAATATCCATAAAAAGACTGAATTATTTTTAAAGATAGACACACACAGACACATATTTTAATAAAATTACATTAAAAGGACACAGGAAGGAGGTTTACATAGTGAGTAACATTCAGCCCACAGCTTATTTAAAGGGACACGGAAGCTTTTTGGGATTTAACTATATCTATTTATTTTTTTGTATATAGTTGATTTTATTAAGAAGCAATTAAAATCTCATACAAATAGTCCCTATATGGGTCTGATCACTGCACCGTATGCAGATACAAAGTCTGTAGTGCTAGATGTGGAATGTACTGTCCCAGTTAATCAGGGGCCATGTCTCAGGAGCATGTTACAGCATGTATCCAAAAATAAACAAATACACAGATGCAACAGAAGAACAAAACACTTTGATGCATTAACCAGAGGTGTGTTTGTGCCTATGCCCACCTGGCTCAGGCCTAGGACAGCACACAGGGTGCAGCAGGCTGTATGAAGATACAGTGCAGTACATTGAAATATGATTTTATGTGCACAGAAATGTCTATTTGCAGTGATATTTCTGTCTGTAAGTGTACTGATACTTTCTGACATACCAGATTTATACATAGACACATAATGATCTGATATATTGATAGAGGAAAGGAGGAGCTGCAAGTATTGTGTGAGGAAAAGTCTGAATGGGCTAAAAAACCTAAATATGTCCATGCATTAATCTTTAATTTCAGCTCTTCATTCTAATACGCATTACTACCATTTGTATGTCTCCCTGGTACAATCCAAACCTCTCAACCTTGATGTCCCAGCAGCAGTCTGACTCCAGCTAGCCCAGGAGAAAGATCAGGTGGAAGTGGGCAGGTTGGCCAGAAAGGCAAAAAACGAACTGAAACTCAACATGAACTGCAACTGGGAACCACCTGGATCTTTGCAAGATTTTAAAAGGTTGCAAGATGTAGATCATACACGTTCCCACCTAAACTCAGGGAGATGCAGTAACAGTGGTAATAGGTATTGAAATCTTGGCCTGTTGGCAGCCTTGTAGGCTTGGGTTGCCCACCAATGCTGTAAATTGTTAGTACAAAATTGATCCAGTTAAAAATAGGTGCTAACCTTATACGGCAGGAAAAAAAGAAAATATAGAAAGAACTATACGTAAATATAGATACCAAAAGAAATGTATGCTAAACTTAGAAAATGTCCTTTTAATCAAATGTTGAAGTACAGCATCTAGGCTGTTCAAAAACTCTTCATGGAAAGGAAAAAACAAATCTTCTGCATTGTTAGAAGAAATGTTTCTGCTTTGTGGGAATAGACAACAAATCTAAAAATAAAAGAGGAGAACAAAAGTTCCCAAAATTATACAGCACCAATATCATAATTTAAATGTATAAAAAAAAAAAAAGTAAAGTATAACAGAAGTTTAGCCATTATAACAACTTCCACAAAAGCTTAGTATATAGTTGCTATATAGCACACTATATTCTAAGCATTTGAGGAAGTCTTTATAATAGTGAAACGACTATCAGGCTAACAATTTTTTGGGGAGGAATTATACATACAAGTGACAGGGATCACAGTTAGATCTTTGGTTAGCCCATAGGTGTAGCCTTCCAATGTAGGAGGCATTTCATAGAGGATCAATTGTGTTGAAGTGTGTAGTTTATGCGTATTGTTGGTATTGTTCTTCTTTTGGTGGTTACTAATATTATTTTTATACTGCGTCTTTTCTTGCAAAATAGGGTATCCAATTATTTCCTATATTATATTTTCTAACCTTTCCATTTTGTTGCCTTTCTGCTGCCCACATCAACTCATGTTTCATACCTCCCCCTCTCTCACAATCTTTTCCTTCTCCCTCAGTCACTTCCTCTGTCCTACTACCTTCTTACCTGCTAGACTGTCCTCTTCTCCATTTAAACAGTGTGTCGCCCCTGCTTCTGCTGATTTGTTGCAGGAGAAAGAAGGCGAAAAGTTGGAGAGCATCCTACAAGAGCGGGAACCAGAGTACCACACCATGTATACAAATACCACAAAATATAACTGAATCACATAGCAGTAGAATGGAGTTTACAGGTGGGATTAATAAGTCTACAGCCCACACTTAGGGACCAAATTGCTCACCCCAATCCCCCCATCACCTGAAGGGCCACTGTGGCAAATAATTAAAAGGAGTACTTATCCCTTTCATCCCTCATGCGGTTGCCACAAACACTAATCAGAATGGGGCTAAGTCTAAAATGATGATGATAGTACCTTAAAGGGACAGCACTCAAAATAAGCACCAAAGAAAGAGAAACAATCCTCTTTTAAATAAAGTAGGATGGAGGTCGAGCAAGAGATGAGTCAAGAGGATAGCCTGATGATTGAGGAAGGTCAGACGGAGATGGTTGAAATCAAACCCAAAAACGCTCATCCAGTGAGGGCTAGGAAGGCCATGACAAGGTACAATCCTCTCATTTGTGGTGAGTCACAACAAAGGTACAATTCAGACAGCCCATATTCCTACACTACAGTTATTAGAAGGGCCGCTATGGCAGGGAAATAGGGATAAAAGAGAAGTAAGAGCCGGAGCAGAAGTAATGACTGTGGTTTACAAGGAGATGAGTAGGTCAGAAAGGTGTGATAATGCAGACCAAGGCCTTACAACCTTAGAGGAGGTTACAGGTAGGGGAGGTATTTAGGGTTCTCAGAATGCAGCAGACAGTGATTCTTCACAGGGAGGAGGACTGCTCTGTAGGAGAATGGAAAAGGCAGAAAGTAGTAATGTTTTTTCTTACTTTAAAAGGTCTCAAGGTACAAGTCCAGCTCCCACAGCAGGCCTACATGTCATTGCAGCTGTGGTCATTCCAGATCAGAAAGAGTGATGAGAGTGAAGAACGAGAGAAGAGAAGGTTTAGAGATCACACTCAGCTTACAATGAACAATATGCAGAATGTGACATAAGGCAGTTGCCCATAATGGGGAGGCCCACAGATAATGAGGCAGGTGAGATGGCTATGCCACACATAAATGATTTGGGTATGCATCTATCTAAAGAAAAAGAGCGCATTTGGCAGAGTGAATTTGTTGAAATATTCTCTTTGCTCCCTTCTTCACGTTTTTCTTATGTACAAGAGAGGGAAAGACATTGCAGGGAGTTAGAAGATAGGAGACTTGGATATAGGAGGATTCCTAGATCTTGGTTGCAAGCCTTCTCTATCACGGCATGGCGAAAGATACCCTGAATAGTGCTCGCCACTATTTGTCTATCTAGAGGATATTAGGGGAACATACCGTACATACAGAGGCATGGCCTGGCGGAAGTATAATGAGACCTTCTGCCAGTGCATTGCTACCAGATGAAACATGTCACAGAGTGACAAAAGGGTAGCCTACTGGTTCAATATAATGACTCTGATGCATGCATATTTGTCCTTTCGGAGCCAGGCTGACGGGCCCAGATTCTGGGAATGGTCAGAAAGGTATGCTATGCCTTTAATGAAGGAATGTGAAAGTGGTCTCCAAACTGCTGGTTCAATCGAGCTTGTTCCGGTTGTGGGGGAGAACATCCATTGTCAAGATGCATCAAGCGGGATACAAGCAAGGTCATGGAATCAGTTCCAAAAGGCCAAGACCCTGGTGTTGCTATATGCAATGCGGGCCTGGCTAGAGTGTTACAGTAAAGCTAAGGGGAAGGCAGCGATGGCCAAGCTGCTGAATGAAGGATTTCAGGTTTCAGTGGTAGGTGATTAAGATGGGAACAGTCCGAGACTTAAAATCAGTAGCGTAATTCCCGCTGGTAGCATATTAAAAAAAATAAACTAGTAGGTTAAATTAGGTAGAATGGCAGGTCATTTTCTGGAGCCATCCACGTCACAATTGTAGAATTTTGCCTCTAGGGTTGATACCAAGGAAAATGAAGGGTAAGTTTAGGCTTATACATCACCTATCTTATCGGAAAAGGTATTTGGTCAATGATTGCATTGATATTTGACTTTGGTGTCATATGCATCATATGATTTGGCCACAAGGGCAGACATAGGTGCAATGATGTCGAAAGTGGGTGTAGGACTTGCATTCCGATTATTACCTGTTAATTCAGACTAGGATGTTGTCTTAATAGCTAGTACTATGTGAACCTCTGTCTGCCAATGGGGTGTTCCATATCATGCTCATATTTAATACATTCCTAGAATGGGTGGCGATGACCAGGAGTCAGGTTACGTGCCCATGGTCCAATACCTTGATGACTTCTTGTTTGTTGGCCCAGCCATACAGGAGATTCCTGGGTTTGTCAGGAGGAGATCTTTGACAAGACTGGGACTGGGTCCTGGGTGCAGGACCTGATGTAAAAAAGGAAAGGGGAGGGAAGGCTGGCTAGGGGGAGGAGCAATATAAATCACCCCTGGAAACTTCTGGTGCCATTGCTCACCCTGAAGCCAGCTGTAGAGGAAATTCCCCACAATCCCTCTATTAAAAAAATGTGTTTATGTTATTAAAATTTGGGTTGGTTTTGAGAGGGTTTAAATGGTTGTTACAGGTAATGTTTATTGAGGATTATATTGTCACAGTAGTAGGCGTGGAGGGAGTTGTCCAGGCCAGTTTTAAAAAGAGTCTGTTCCTACCCTACAGATGTGCCATAACAGTGAGCCCTGAAAACGGGCTCAAGGCATGCGGTTACTATCACTGTATGCGCTTCTTCCCTCAAGTGAATTAAAGATTAATTTTGTTATCAATAGATGCTTTGACCTGTTTCACCTGGAAAATATGGTGTCATGTCTTGATTAACTGGATGGATTGTGCTAGGGCCATGTACATTTTGATATTTGAGTGCTGTAAGTTATAGACCAGTGTAAATGTCAGTCTTACAGACTCTAATGGAAACTAGACACCTTATAAGGTACACATTTCTCTCATTACCCCTTGCATTGTCATCCCTACCAAATTGGTTTCCCAGTCCTCCCTTTGTTTTCATTTTGGAAGGGAAATAACCACAGTTGGGCTGGGGAAGCAGGACTAAGGATATATGGGGTGAATTTAGATTATTAGAGTAGTTTATAGACTCATCAGGTACTACTCATCTGATGTCTCCCCCAGCATCTACACACTGGTACCAAGCACTTTTAGAATATAATGGTCAGATATAAAACTTCAAAATTCCCAGAGCCCGTATATAGAGACAGGTGTACTAAAAGATTTTGGAAAAAAAAGAAAATCTAAGTACTCAAGACTTCCCCATTTAGTACACATGGGCAACAGTATTACAGGTTACCGGCTGATAACAAATAACTCACTTTAATGATATATGACAGTGTTCATATATAAATAAAATAATGTGAAAAATTCAGTTTATTGTATAATGTTAAAGGGCCACTGTTCCCTTCTGGATCGCTACCTTGTCATGGTGAAGGGCTTGTGCACTTCAATGAAGCTATAAGCTATACCATGTAGGTTCACCCACGATCGGCAGGTCATAGCAGAGAGGTCAGACAAATTGCGGTCCACTGGAGAAGTAGCGGGCAACCCCCTTCTGTATCTTTGCCAAGAAAAGCTTATAGATAAGCACAGCCAGAGACATAACCATGGACTTGCCAGGTGTGCCGCTTTCCATCAGGTCACAGTGAGTCAGACACGACTGAATGAAAACAAAGGGCCACTGTAATGTTCTGTTTTCATATCTTTTAATGAATAAATATCAGACTAAACACTTTTCAGATTATTGTGAATAAAAAGTTGATCAACTGATAATTGCATGCTTTCTCGCCATATTTGGACTTAAGCACCTGTGCCAGTAAAGCTGTGCCACAA
>CM050163.1:298332817-298345416 GCA_027410445.1 Discoglossus pictus
CATTGGGGTCCCACAGTAGTTGGTCCCTCTCTTCATAATCTGAGAGTGAATGCAGAGTACAGTTATCTATATACTAATAATGAACAAACTGTAGCGCATGATAGTGCCAAGTATATTTTTACAGTTCCTCACCTCTTCCTCGAGTGTATCTCATATATGGTAGTCGAGCCTGAGATCCAAACAATGTCTCCTGGAAAAGAAGTCAAGTTGCTAAAATATGCACAAGACGTGGTCTTCGATGAAAGCGAATAATACACATCATTATCCAATATGGAAGACAGTAACTTCACAATTAAAATAACGGGTAACACTTTGAATTGGGTTTTGAAATAAACAAAAGGCTTTCACTAGGAGTCCTCACATTTGACATATTTAGATTAACCACTCAAAGTGCTTTATGTTACACACATTTCTATCATGCATTTATGTTTTAAACATTACAAAAAGTTTAATTTGGAAAATTAGTGATAGTTAGTGCAGGATAAATTACATTAAATAAGACAGGTAGGCCTGTTTTCTCCTGCTATTGTCTCAACATGTTACAAAAAGAGTGGTAGGGCCTTGTGAATCACTGGACTGCAGAGTCATTTTTTTGTATGTAAAACAAGATAAGAAAGCACAATAAGTGCCTCTCCATGAGTCCTTGTTTACTCTTTATCTGATATTTCTTTCAATTTCCTTGTAAGGTTGAGCTGGATTAAAACACCTTTTTATTTATTACGGTTTTATTTAATATGATACAATTTATTTTCCATGCAAAAAAATAAATAATTGAATAACGAATGCATGCTTTTGTAACTGTACAATAAAACGTTTTGGATTACAGTGCCCCTTTAATATAAACATTATACATACATTTGTCATCATTTTATGCAGATAAGTATCAGGTCACAATTGTGTGACTCAACAGCGGACTGCTAGGGTTGTTTCATGAAGTTACGGTTATTTGGAGGAGTGAGGCTCTGTAAAAGCTAATATGGTCAGGCAGACGAAGGATGCAATTTTTGCTAATCTGTAAATTACCAGGGTACATACAATGCACATTGGCTCAAATGAATAACCATGATGTTTGTTGAGGATGGAACACCGATTTAATCACTCATTTTGTTCTTCAATTTGCAAAACCTGGTACATATTTGCATTACGGTCATTAATGAGTACAACATATTCAACAGAGTTCACAAATATTGCACATTATAAGTCAATTTAATTCAAGACTTCGTGGTGCCATATGCTTATTAAGAAAATAAAAGGGTAAAAAAAGGTAGCAAAACAACAAAGTAGTGTAACCCCCATATTGCCTGTCTTATTTGATCTTACCCTGAAATCCCTAGTTCTCACACCATAAGGGTTTTTCCTAGACAAAAAAGTAACATCAGACAAACTCCAATTGACACATGACATACACTATAGGCCTAATTCCAAATATCATACTGTAGGTTGTTTTAGTCTATTTAGCAGAAAAAGTAAGGTCAAAGTTTATGTGAACAAGATAGCACATTTCAGACTGAGCTGGGAGGACCTTAATGAACCAAGAACATACAACTACCTAATTAATAGGAGTCATCCAAAACAGATAACACCCATAACGGTCCCTTTCAGAGTAGGCTACAACTAAATGAAAACAGTTTGCAGCCAGGGCCTATATCAACTAAGATAGTTATCCTAAAACTGAAACCATCATACAATTACTGCCTCTACCCCACTCCCCCTACAGTCTGATATTATTACTCTTTATTTATAAAGCACCAGAATTTTCTGTAGCTCTGTTTATAATGTAGAATAAAATGCACTGGGTACAATTAGCAAATTACATAAAGTACAGAGAAATTCTCAGGCAAGTAGAAACTAAGTACAGATACAATACAAAACGGGTCAGCAGACAGCTGAAGAGATGAAGCCACTCCAAGGAGCTCACAATCTCGAAGCCTAGAGTTTGATCCTTTCACACCAAATCCAGTCTGAAATCCACCGCAGTTCCAGAAACATTTCACATGTTTGTGAAGTATGTTCCAAAATCCCAGCATTAGCAACTATTTAAGCCAAAAGTATAAAAGCATTTTGGATGGGAGCACTTATATTAGACTGCAGGTGTGCCTGTAGCTTGAGTGGAAGATTATATAAAGAGTATTCCCCTTCTATTTACTTTTATTGTGAAGTGTGCTATCCATGGTGGCATTCATTTAATAGAACTGAATAGAGATTTTGCCTTAAACACGTTCCCATTCCTCCCGGGTTTCTAATCCTTTTGGGAACAAAGGTAAGATGTTTGTCACCATTAAAGCAAAATTCAATAAAATAGTTAAAAAGTAAGTGCTATATTTATTTACATTTTATAAAAACATTTCCGGTTCTTCATAAGAGTATACTATAAATGTGATACTTCAGTGGTCTTTTAAGTGTCCTCCCAAAACGGGGTTCTGCCAAACACTGTTAGATATCAGTACAAATGTATTATCAGTTAAAGTTATCTTTGGTAAGTGTAAGTGGCATATTTAGGGCTTAGCCCTAACCTCTGACTGAACACTATTTTTTTATGCACAAGTCTACATTTTCCTTTTAAGTTAAGTCTGTATCCATTAAGGATATGAAAGTTATTTTTTTACAGACACATTAGGTGTACAATGCTAGACAGATCCTATTAGTTGCTTAAAGGACCACTTACAAGTAGCCTTATAAAGGGGTGTTTAAAGAATATAGAAGCTGGACTTCACAAGAGAAAGAGGTAAACAGGTGAGACCATCTTTGAGGCCACACATTTTTAGCAGAGAGCGGAGTACACATACACACCTTCCCACATTGCCACTCACTATCATACTACAGCTGTACTACACTTATTAGGATAACATCCTCCTCCTGGGCAGTATCACTATGGGATCTCCAGTGTCAATCGGTGATCCCCTTAACAATTTCAAAATATCACACTCTCCATCACTTGTATCTACAAAACTGGCACAGGATGAATCACCTGGTGTGTTTTCATCACATCCTGAGGATGAAGGGACACACAGAGGAAGTTCTAAGTGCTGCACTCTACAGACTGTCTCTCCTAGGGGCTGTCCCAATGAAGCTTCAATCACTTGATTGACTGGCCACATGAAGCAGCTTATTGGCTGCTTGGCCCAGTCTCCCTGGTCATTATCTATGAAGCTTCTTGTGGAAGGACTTAAATGGCTACATTAGCAATAAGCAAAATGCCCATAACATAGTCAAAACCGTTTTTCCACGTGATTCTCTATCTGGTTGTGCAGTTCTTTGTGTTCCACGTCTCCTTCAACTTGTGTAAAAATTAATGCAGGGACATTGAGATAATCCCATGTAAGGTTGGTGTGTCTTGAGGAGAGGTTTGGGTACCATTGCTCTATAAGACTTAGCTAATGAACAGATTTAAAGAAAATACACTTGTTCTTACCTCCTCTTCCATCTCAGGCTCCAGCATCTGATCTTCAGGGGCTGCAGGATACAGAGCATGGAGTCAGTCAATGTACAATAACTCACAGAGTTTGCCTCCAAAATCATTAAAACAGCCGGGAAAAAGTGCTGACCTATACCAACCTCTTCATTTTCCATATATTTTGTATTCCCCCTTTGAAATTCAACATTTACCCTGCGGTCTATATAAAATATACTGAAATCCTTATTGACCTGTGCAACCTATGCTTGGAGGCATTTAAGTGAATGCACTATATGGCTAAGTACATAAACTATTAATATAGTGTTACCAACCTCTGCTTTATTAAAGTGCCACAGAAAAGCTTAAAGGACCATAGCGCTCTGAATTATTTTTATTTTGAATTGAATCTATTATATATTTAAGATTTTTGTTTAAATATATCAATATTCTGGGCATACACAATTTATTTTTAAACTCCTATTACTCAGTATAGAAGCTAACATTTTGCCTCTCACATCCTCCTTCGCTGTTATATGCCTCCATCTTGTTTAGATTAAGAGATGATATCACTGCTGGTGGAGGATATATCCCCTGTCCACTTACAATGTGTTATCAATATATATATATATATATATATATATATATATATATATATATATATATATATATATATATATATATATATATATATATATATATATATATATAAAGTTTGTGTGCTGTACAATCATATGCATTACACTTTATTTAATACCTGTTAGGGGAGATATCAGATAATATTATGTCATTGGCCTGGTGCTTTTAGTCTCAACCCAATAAGTTTAATAACTGCTGTATTTTTAACCTAAGCATGACTATAAGATCTCTAACTAGAACACTCTTTAAAATGTTATACCTTGCATAATATACTGTACATAACAGCTTTAGGATGCATATTTACTCTGGTAACACATATAGTTATTGTTCTTGTTTAGTCATTCAGTCATGTCCGACTCTCCATGATCCTAAAGACCACAGCACGCCAGATACATCTATAGTTATGTCTCTGATTGTTCGTATCCAAAAGGTTTTCTTGGAAAATATTCTAAAGTGGTTTGCCATTTCCTTCTGCAGTGGACCAGGATTTGTCTGACCTCTCTGTTATGACCTGCCTATCTTTGATCCCGCTATATGGTATAGCTCACAGCTTCATTGAAGTACACAAGCCCCTTCACCACCCCCAGACCAACACAAAGTTAGGAACAAGCAGTAAAATTTTAGGAGCCATTGCTTGCTGGATCACAAAATTGGTCAAGCCATGATTTAATAATTAAATGGCCACTGAACTCACTCACTGGAAGTGCTCTTGATGATGTGAAAGAGCACAAGGTTCTATGTTAAATGATAAAAACATTTTTAAATTACACTACTAACAGCTAACAGTTCACTTACAGTGTATCTTGTCCACTGCATGTTGCATGAGTACTTATCAAAGATTGCAGAGTGCAGCATGCACCATGTGATTCTCTATGGGAAAGGCTATGATTGACAGAACAACATATCTGGGGACTCATGTGCACTGCACTGACCAGTTACCCCATAGCTGTCCTGTTTTAGAGGAATCAGTATTCCTATTAACAGGGTTAATATTTCTGTTTTAATCACTGCACAATGCTGCATGATGAACAGAGAACTGACTCCCCATGCACTGGTCTGTATTGGTCAAAAGAACAGAAATCTGGATTTTCCGCTGTAAGAAAAAAATAGAGCCTGTTCCCTTCAAACTAGAAATACAAGCAGTGACTTGAATGGTAGACAGATGCAGATATGGAGCAGTATGTGGGCAGTCTTTTACACATGTAAACACATATTGTATTTTATTTTATTTAAATGCACGCTTCAAAAATGTAAAAGTATTTCAACAAGATTTTTAGGAGATATTTACAGTGATGTGGTCTAAATTGTGCTGAATTAAGTAGCCCTTTAATCAAGTACCATGCGATTCCTCCCCGTCCAATAAACACTTACAGTCAGCAGAGCAGGGCGAAAGATCTGGAGACCAGTCAGGGGGCATCTGTTCTGATTCAGGGAAATCCTGCACTGCTGGCAGTTCCTGGGAAGTGAGAAGAGCATTTTTCATGTTCAGCCCTAACAAAAACAGATAGTTATAGTTATTTCCATTTAATGATTTTTACCTGGTCCTCACTGTTGTGGGGCTGTGATGAGTCAGATCCTTTGTGCTCTTCTTCTCGGTCTGAAATGGGATCTGCTGCTTCATACCCATAAAACGCCAACAGTTCCTGGAATGCCAACTCTTCCCCTTGAACCTCAAAAAGAAAGAAATAGCAAGGGACGAGATCAGACCCAGAGCAGCAGTCATATTTTAATGCAACTTCTCCACAACCAAGTACTAGTCACCTCTCCCCGGTCTCTTACCTGATTGTCCTCATGGTCCCAGGACACCTCCCGCTCCTCCTCCTGCTCCAGGATCCCAGCCAGGCTTAACCCGTTGGTGGCCAAGGCCCCTGCATGAAACAGATTGGTTAGCTGTCACAGTGTCCCAGGTTGACACAACTTTATATTTTTGAAGCATACAACAAACTAGCAAAATGAGTAGCTAAATAAAACAAGTGCCCAAAAGCATTTTTAGAGAAATTCTTAATTTTAGCAGACTGTGTACAAACAATAGCAATCACTTCAGGTCAGCTGCAAATAGCATGGAAGCCCTTAGACACAAGCCTGGTATAAGTAATATCTATGTGCTATTTTGAGGTCTGTAAGCTTTTCTGATCTACTCGCAAAAAGAAATTCTGATATTTTGTTAAACAGAGATCATCGGTATTAAGTAGTGATAAGCCTCTGGGGCACCAGCCCCATTGTATTTAGTGAAGTCACCTGCACACTAGTTTGTTTTTGTGTAGATGCAGCTTATCAGTGATGAATACAAATGATCTCTCATTTACAAAAGATTAGAATCTTTTTTTGTAGGTGCATCAGAAGACGTAGTATGGGCTAGGGCAGGGAGAGATCCCACCTGCTGAACACCAATGGAACCCCCCTGGATCCCATCAAAGGACTACAGAAGAGGAATACGTTTGGAGGGACTGGAGGAGATAACTTTGGTAAACAAATGTTTTGGGGAGAGGAAATGAGGAAGGGATGATTGAGTGGGAATGATTTGGGGAGATATGATAATTGGCCTGCGTATACGAGGGGGAGGATGAGGCGAGAATGATAGGGGGGGGGGGGTTGGGCTCCCACGCCCATGACGGCAGGATTTCCTAGGAGGGCTTCTCAAGTATAACTCAAGGAGTTCCTCACAAATAGTTAAGATGTACCATTCACACACGGCGCCTCTGATCTCCAACATACCATTTGGTAACACTGCACTAGCAAACACTTTAGGGTTTCATAATCAAATACACTGACATTTAAAAAACCTCTTATTTAAAAAGGACCACTGTGGTCAAATTATTTCTATGTTGTGTTTTGAATAACTAAACTTGATAATGTTTTTAGAAAGCAAAGAAAAATTATACAAGACCTTTATCTTTTCTATGTGGTTGTTCCATTATTCATTCTCAACTGACTCTGCTACTTTCTCAGGAGAGTGCAATACATATGAGCTCTCCATTTGTACTGTTGAAAACACTGTCCGTTTTAGCGGACACATTTACATTGTGTGGATAACTATCTCATCTGCATTCAAATTCTCCTCCCACATCAGGTAGTTGATCAGCAGAAACCTAAATGGTAGATTCCACTGATAGCATATAAAAAGGTAATACATTATGGGCTTTATTTTTCCACATTCAAAAAAAAATCCTTATTTGCAATTGTAATTCTTCTTAAAGGGAGTGAAGATTTCTAGATTTACTTTTTATGTGCTTTATTTTATTAAGAAGTGTTTAAAAGCTCTGTTTTTTACTACCCAAAATCATACAAATTGTACCTGTTTGGGTCTATCCTCTTTAGCACATGCACCTCATGAAGGCACAATCTCTGAAGTGCTGTGTTTCAATAGAGCCAATCCGTGACCATCGCTCGGCAGCATATTACAGTATGCTGATGAGACTTTGTGCACGACTGACTACTATGAGACACTGCACATTCAGCACTAGAGTCTGTGTCTTCATGAGCTGCAGAGGACAGACCCAAACAGGCACATATTGTATGATTTTAGGCAGAAAAAAAAACAGCGTTTTTAAGCACTTTTTAATAAAATAAAATACATAAAAGTAAATAGATAGTATATTATACTGCTAATGAAATCCAGAAACAGTACATATCCCTATCACTAATATATTTGTCGTACTGCGAGTTGTCGTCCCGTTGCGGGGCTCGCATAGTGAGCCTCCTAAAGCGAGGGATGCAGTTGCGGTGGTGGAGGCCCGCAGGACTTAGCTGCAATAAGTCACAAAGGCGCTCATTGCAGGGGTGGAGATGAGCGACCCAGGCGCTCACCGCGAGGCCCGCGGGACTTAGCTGCAATGAGCGCCGCAGTAAAGCACCAGTTTGTGCAGTAAAGCACCATGGGATGCATAGTCTTGTTTTAACCCTCCACAAGAAAGTAAGAAGCAGCTCAGACATTGCTGTGGATTTCTGCAATGTGCTGCTGTTGACTTGACGTTTAGTATAGAGTTAAAATCTGTACTCAAATGCAATGTTTCTATTGGTAGGTATCAGATACCTATGTAAGCAAATGTGGGGGTGTGGAAATTTTTTTTTTTTTTTTTAAATAAAAAAAATGTGTATGTGCATAGAATGACTCAATGTAATATGTAAGCAGCATGTGTTAGATTAGAGAGAGGTAAGAACAGGGACACTTAGATATACCTTTAAGGGACAAGAGAGGCAAGATATTCCAACATGAAATAATATAGAATATCAGTCCACAACTCAAAGGATGCTGATCAGTGGCAAATATGTTTAATGTGTTACTTTGTTAAACTGGAAAGAACATTTTCTTTGTTGCAGCAGAAAGAGAGGATATTTGATTATGTATAGAAGCATAGAAAACATATTCAGAATTTTAACTGCTCTTGGGGGCTTGACCTCCGCCACCCAATGAAATCTAAAGTATGTTCTCTACACTTGCAGTTTCAATGAAGTTTCAACAGGTTGTACTTAATATTTATTTCATGCAATGAAAATGTAATGCTCAAAGGGTGTCCTTTTAAATGTTTGAAAAGAAAACAGTTGTGATCCAGGTTTAAAGATAATTTTCTTTGGTCTTCTTCATGGCAAGATTTTGAAAGAAGGTAGTAGGTTCATGACATCACTACTTATGCTTCAGCCTACTGAATCATATCCCTTACTGTAATAGGATTTTAATGTGCTTTAACCAGTGAACACTAAATTCCCTAATGCAAAACATGTCTTCCCCCCGGAGCAACCCCCCCCCCCCCCCCGCCCAAAAAAAAAAAAAAACAAGTTTTTTTTTTTGTTTAAAACTTTACACTCCTGATTGGTAAAATGGCTAGCAACACAATGCAATATGATAATAAATGTTGAGCTTGTTCCTGTCAGATGTCTAACACAAGCGCATAGGAAGCCTACAAACACCAAGTAGGGAGTGCAATAAACATACAGGAAAGACTGGAAAATGTGTGCAAAGTAACATGAAAACATCACATGGCACCAATTATACCAATATTACTAGATGGTCTTATTGAGCAAACACATTTTACAGAAAGAGGTGTATTTATTAGTATGTCCATAACATAACTACCTGTCAAACGGGTGCAATGGCATGAAAGGCAGAGGAGCGAGATGTAATATTCCTTGTAAGTGCAGATAACAATGTGGTGGATCAGTAGTACTGTTGCAGACAGTTAGATGAAGAGACACACTTTCAGCTTTTTCATCATAATATCAAATTATGTCTAAAAATCCCAACACAATTAAACCAACATTTTTCTTTTGAAAACTTGAGACAGAGAACTGAGATATGAATAAAAAGAAACTCCTGCTTGGCCACCAGAAAATCTATACCAGGGGTTCTCAACTTTTTTTATGTTGTAGATTAGCTGGACACATTCCAATGGCCAGAGCACTGGCTGGTCACCTTCCAATGGTCATGGGAACCAGCTGGTCACCTTCTAATGGTCATGGGGACCGGCTGGTCACTTAAAAATGGTCATGGGGACCGGCTGGTCACTTTAAAATGGTCATGGGGACCGGCTGCTCCCCTTCCAATGGTCATGGGGACAGGCTGCTTACCTTCCAATGATCATGGGGTACGGCTGGTCACCTTCCAATGGTCATGGGGACAGGCTGCTCACCTTCCAATGGTCATGTGCACTGGCTGGTCACCTTCCAATGGTCATGTGCACTGGCTGGTCACCTTCCAATGGTCATGGGGACAGGCTGGTCACCTTTCAATGGTCATGAGCACTGGCTGATCACCTTCTAATGGTCATGGGAACCGGCAGGTCAATTTCCGATGGTCATGGGGACGGGCAGGTCACCTTCTAATGGTCATGGGGACCGGCTGGTCACCTCCCAGTGGCAAGAGCACTGGCTGGACACCTAATGGTCTTGGGAACTGTCTGGTCACCTTCCAATGGTCTTGGGGACTGGCTGGTCACCTTCCAATGGTCATGGGGACAGGCAGGTCACCTTCTAATGGTCATGGGGATCGGCTGGTCACCTCCCAGTGGCCAGAGCACTGGCTGGTCACCTTCTAATGGTCTTGGGGACTGGCTGGTCACCTTTCAATGGTCATGGGGACGGGCTGGTCACCTTTCAATGATCATGGGGACGGGCTGGTCACCTTTCATTGGTCATGAGCACTGGCTGGTCATCTTCCAATGTTCATGGGTACTGGCTGGTCACCTTCCAATGGTCATGGGAACCAGCTGGTCACTTTCCAATGGTCATGGGAACCAGCTGGTCACTTTCCAATGGTCATGGGAACCAGCTGGTCACCTTTCAATGGTCATGGGAACCAGCTGGTCACCTTCTAATGGTCATGGGGACCAGCTGGTCACCTTCTAATGGTCATAGGGGACCAGCTGGTCACCTTCTAATGGTCATGGGGACCAGCTGGTCACCTTCTAATGGTCATGGGGACCAGCCGGTCACTTTCCAATGGTCATGGGAACCGGCTGGTCACCTTCCAATGATCATGGGAACCAGCTGGTCACCTTCTAATGGTCATGGGGACTGGCTGGTCACTTTCCAATGGTCATGGGAACCAATGATCATGGGAACCAGCTGGTCACCTTCTAATGGTCATGGGGCCCGGCTGGTCACCTTCCAATGGTCATGAGCACTGGCTGGTCACCTTCCAATGGTCATGGGAACAGGCTGGTCACCTTCCAATGGTCATGGGGACCGGCTGGTCACCTTCCAATGGTCATGGGGACCGGCTGGTCACCTTCCAATGGTCATGGGGACCGGCTGGTCACCTTCCAATGGTCATGGGGACCGTCTGGCCACCTTCCAATGGTCATGGGGACCGTCTGGCCACCTTCCAATGGTCATGGGGACCGGCTGGTCACCTTCTAATGGCCATGGGGCCCGGCTGTCACCTTCCAATGGTCATGGGGACCGTCTGGCCACCTTCCAATGGTCATGGGGACCGTCTGGCCACCTTCCAATGGTCATGGGGACCGGCTGGTCACCTTCTAATGGCCATGGGGCCCGGCTGTCACCTTCCAATGGTAACAATGAGCAGCTGTGAGATCTGCAGAACAGCAAATAAGGTCTCTAGGACTTGTACTGTTCATAGCACTGGTTGTTGAGAACCACTGCTATAGATTTATACAAATATTTTGCTTGTTGTCCATATGTACATAGATTCACATACATACACACATGCTCTCTTCTCTCTCCATTCTTTCTTCCCCTTCTCTCTCTGTCTACACTCCATCCCCTCTATCTCGGTTTTCTCTTTCTCTCCCCCCTCTATCTCGGTTTTCTCTTTCTCCCCCCCTCTATCTCGGTTTTTCTCTTTCTCCCTCCCCTCTATCTCGGTTTTCTCTTTTCCCCCCCCCTCTATCTCGGTTTTCTCTTCCCCCCCCCCCTCTATCTCGGTTTTCTCTTTCCCCCCCCCTCTATCTCGGTTTTCTCTTCCCCCCCCCCTCTATCTCGGTTTTCTCTCCCCCCCCCCCTCTATCTCGGTTTTCTCTTTCTCCCCCCCCTCTATCTCGGTTTTCTCTTTCTCCCCCCCCTCTATCTCGGTTTTCTCTTTCTCCCCCCCTCTATCTCGGTTTTCTCTTTCCCCCCCCCTCTATCTCGGTTTTCTCTTTCTCCCCCCCTCTATCTCGGTTTTCTCTTTCCCCCCCCCCCTCTATCTCGTTTTCTCTTTCTCCCCCCCTCTATCTCGGTTTTCTCTTTCCCCCCCCCCCTCTATCTCGGTTTTCTCTTTCCCCCCCCTCTATCTCGGTTTTCTCTTTCTCTCCCCCCCTCTATCTCGGTTTTCTCTTTCTCCCCCCCTCTATCTCGGTTTTCTCTTTCTCCCCCCCCTCTATCTCGGTTTTCTCTTTCTCCCCCCCTCTATCTCGGTTTTCTCTTTCTCCCCCCCTCTATCTCGGTTTTCTCTTCTCCCCCCCCTCTATCTCGGTTTTCTCTTCTCCCCCCCCTCTATCTCGGTTTTCTCTTTCTCCCCTCCTCTATCTCGGTTTCTCTTTCTCCCCCTCCTCTATCTCGGTTTTCTCTTTCTCCCCCCCTCTATCTCGGTTTTCTCTTTCTCCCCCCTCTATCTGTTTTCTCTTTCTCTCCCCTCTATCTCTGTTTTCTCTTTCTACCCCCTCTATCTCTGTTTTCTCTTTCTCCCCCCTCTATCTCTGTTTTCTCTTTCTCCCCCATCTATCTGTTTTCTCTTTCTCCCCCATCTATCTGTTTTCTCTTTCTCCCCCATCTATCTGTTTTCTCTTTCTCCCCCATCTATCTGTTTTCTCTTTCTCCGCTTTACCCTGCCTCTTTTTCTCTCTCTCCCTTTCTCTTATTTTTCTCTCCTCTCCCTATCTCTTATTTTTCTCTCTCTTCTCTACCTTTCTGATTTTTCCTTTCTCTTCTCTGCCTCTTTTTTTCTTTCTTCTCTCCCTCCCATTTTTCTCTCCTCCTCCCCCTCTCTTATTTTTCTCTCTTCTCTGCCTCATTCTCTCCCACCCACTCTCTTATTTTCCTTTCTTCTATCCCTCTCTCTCATTTCTCTCCCCTCTCTTGTTTTTTCTCTTCCTCACCCTCTTCTTTTTTTCTCTTGTCTCCCATTGTCTTA
>CM050163.1:298345515-298368111 GCA_027410445.1 Discoglossus pictus
CCCTCCTCCTCCTCTCCTCTCCACCTCCTTCCTCTACTCTCCTCTCTCCCTCCTCCTCCTCTCCTCTCCTCCCTCCTTCCTCTACTCTCCTCTCTCCCTCCTCCTCCTCTCCTCTCCTCCCTCCTTCCTCTACTCTCCTCTCTCCCTCCTCTCCTCTCCTCCCTTCTCCCTCCTCCTCTCCTCTCCTCCCTCCTTCCTCTACTCTCCTCCCTTCTCCCTCCTCTCCTCTCCTCCCTCCTTCTCCTCCTCTCCTCCCTCCTTCTCCTCCTCTCCTCCCTCCTCCTCTCCTCCCCTCCTTCCTCCTCCTTCCTCCTCCTCTCCTCCCTCCTCACTACCTCCTCCTCCACTACCTCCTCCTCCACTACCTCCTCCTCCACTACCTCCCCCTCCTCCACTAGTACCTCCTCCTCACTCCTCCCTTCCTCTTCCCCACCTCCACGCCCCGGGACTCCCTGCCACTCCTCCACCCTCTGCTCCTCTCCCTCCATCACCACCTGAAAAGAAAGAGAAAGAAAGAAATGTTTTAGTGGGTTTGCCTGCTCCACGCTCGTCCCCCATTCTGATCGCCTATAACACTATTTCTGCTTGGATATCAATGTTGGAACTAACTGCAGTAATCAACCTTAAGTGGAAAGAGCCTGTGACAGCAGTGGGAGGGGTGTACAGCACCTCTCACTCTGGACCTGAGAGGCGCTGATGAAACACGCTAGATCAATACTTTCATAAACAATGTGGAAGGGTCAGTTACAGTTTGCATATATACAAGGCATGCGGCTATTTACTGTGTGCTTCTATCATGTGTGGGGAGTGGACCATGTCTGAGGCCACTAATATCCTATCTGCATTATATTCTGCACATATTCATGGGCATGGTACCTATCCTGAAGCCATCCTCTGTACCAGAGGTAGTAGGAACTACATGGTCCTGCTGTTCTAGGCTAAAAAAAAGTTATTGTCAAGCCCCATTGAAGAAGCAGTTTGGAACACCTATGTGTATTGCAAATATGTGTAGAAATCTCACTCAAACTCAATCTACAACTCAATCTCAAACTCAATCTCAATCTCAAACGCAATCTCAAACTCAAACTCAATCTCAATCTCAAACTCAATCTCAAACTCAATCTCAATCTCAATCTCAATCTCAATCTCAAACTCAATCTCAAACTCAATCTCAAACTCAATCTCAAACTCAATCTCAATCTCAAACTCAATCTCAAACTCAATCTCAAACTCAATCTCAATCTCAAACTCAATCTCAAACTCAATCTCAATCTCAATCTCAAACGCAATCTCAAACTCAATCTCAAACTCAATCTCAAACTCAATCTCAATCTCAAACTCAATCTCAAACTCAATCTCAAACTCAATCTCAAACTCAATCTCAATCTCAAACTCAATCTCAAACTCAATCTCAAACTCAATCTCAAACTCAATCTCAAACTCAATCTCAAACTCAATCTCAAACTCAATCTCAAACTCAATCTCAAACTCAATCTCAAACTCAATCTCAAACTCAATCTCAATCTCAATCTCAAACGCAATCTCAAACTCAATCTCAAACTCAATCTCAAACTCAATCTCAAACTCAATCTCAATCTCAAACTCAATCTCAATCTCAAACTCAATCTCAAACTCAATCTCAAAATCAAACTCAAAATCAAACTCAAAATCAAACTCAATCAAACTCAAAATCAAACTCAAAATCAAACTCAATCAAACTCAAAATCAAACTCAATCACACTCAATCTCAAACTCAGAATCAAACTCATAATCAAACTCATAATCAAACTCATAATCAAACTCATAATCAAACTCATAATCAAACTCATAATCAATCTCTCTCTCTCTCTCTCTATATATATATATATATAGAGAGAGAGATAGAGAGAGATTTTGAGAGAGAGAGACAGATCTAATATTAAACAGAAAAATATAAATAACTTACCTCCCTCCACAAAACTCCTCTCCCCACAAAAACAAACTCGCCAAACCTATAGGCCAACAGCAAAAAAAACACAATTGTACTTCTCGCCAGTGCATTCAGTAAATATAGAAATTGGCAAAACATACAAATAAAAGACAGCTTGATAGGATGAAAAGCATGTACAATGCAACTTACCTCCCTCCAAACCCCTAAGGGCAGGATCAAAGATCCCAAATCCTCCAAACACCTATAAACAAGAAAAGAAATCAATTTTACTTCTCGCCAGTGTATTCAGTAAATATAGAAATTGGCAAAACATACAAATAAAAGACAGCTTGATAGGATGAAAAGCATGTACAATGCAACTTACCTCCCTCCAAACTCCTATGGGCCGGATCCAAACTCCCACACAACCAAAAATACTCCAAACACCTATAAAGAAGCAAAAAACACAATTGTACCTCTCACCAGTGTATTCAGTAAATATAGAAATTGGCAAAACATACAAATAAAAGACAGCTTGATAGGATGAAAAGCATGTACAATGCAACTTACCTCCCTCCAAACTCCTATGGGCCGGATATAAACTCCCAAACTCTCCAAACTACCTCCAAACACCTATAAACAAGCCAAAAACACAATTGTACTTCTTTACATCGGCATCCGTAAATGTAGTAACGGATTCCCGTAAAAAGAACTTAAACCGCGACTTGATAATAAAGCAACTTACCTACTCTCAACCACCTAGCTCCTGGAACCGCGTGCTACTTCGTCCGAAATCACAACACAGTCGAGGCGTGGGTGCGTGTCATTCCTATTTATTCACTCCCACTGTCAATCAAATGCTCTATCCCGTAAGTGATTGGCTGTGCGACCTGTGGCGCGATGCGTGATTCCGCTATTGGATAGTTCGTGCCGGGCGCGGCTAGTCCGTCCCCCTTCCAGCTTGCGTGCGCGCCTAAACGTCACGGCCTTCGGAAGGCCGCGATTCACGCCTGGCTAGATTTAAGTTACGGCCCGCATCCGTTGAAGTCCACACGATGCACTTACGGCATTGTAATGAAACAGGGCTGAAAGGGCCCTAAAAGTGTAAAGGAAGCAATAAAAGGCATTCGAATTACTGTAAAAACAATCCACAATGATCAAATATGTTAATAAAAGAGATTTTTGTGGTGTCATGTACATCCTCAAAATGGCAGCCAAATTAACCCTTTAGCACTCAGAAAGAATAGAATGTGTCCCCTAAACATATCAACATTATCTGATTTACATCTCTTTTATCACATCTAGATTTTTGAACACAAATATTGTATATATTTTCACGCCACATTACATAGATCATGGAGTATGGGCCCAAAATCAAATGTGGGCCAGAATATTAGGGGTTACTAATTAAAATGGCTCAACCAATCCATAATCAGGGAACTTCATAACATGATGAAGCTTAGATACACCAGTGAGCTTTTCCATTTGTGAAATCAACCCGGATAATCACAGCTGGGGTAATTAGCAAGCTATATAACCACACCATCATCCATGAATTAGCAAGTCTGAACCATCATGGATAGCAGCAACATGAGTACAGCGTATAGGTATGTGAGGAGAGCGCAGCGTCGTATGAATGGATATTTGTTTCGAATGTTGCAGAGTGGAAACCGGGATGTCAGGCGTGCGACTGTGGAGTGGCTGAGGCGTGACAGAGAGGGGCGGCTGGGAGTGAATGTGGGTGAGCGTGCTGATGCAATCCATGGTGGTCCGGAACCAAGCCAGGCAAGTGGCTCATCACAGGACATGCCTAGGGTCATGGTGGGGGGGTCAGTTAGGGGAGAGAGCTCCAGTGGCACAGGGACAGGGGGATATGAGGGCACCTGCAGACAGGGAGGAGGACCTTGATGTGGGTGATCAGCTGATGGGGGTGCCAGATGAGAGACCCCTAGAGGGTGTGGCACATGAAGTGGGGGCTCCTGCACAGCCAGACCCACAGGGGGGTGAGCAGGCCCAGGAGCCGGCCAGGAGGCTTCGTGCACCCAGGGTGTACAGGGACAGAGTCACATTAGAGGGGTTAACTGATGTGGAAGTGTATGAGCGTTTTAGGCTAACCCGTGCCAGCCTGGAGGAGCTCTATGCGGTCCTGAGGGAGGACATGGAGCCTTCCTCACGGACCAATAGAGCCATCCCAGGCATGACACGGATGTTAGCCGCCATACACATCCTATCATCTGGTAGTTTTCAGAACACTGCTAGCATAGTAGGAGGAATGTCTCAAGCAAGCCTTTCAAGGTGCCTGAGCACATTCCTCCATGCTATCGTTCCGAAAGCTGCCAGATACATCAGTTTTCCCCACACTGGGGAAGAGATCTTGAAGGTGAAAGCAGAT
Source organism: Discoglossus pictus (assembly GCA_027410445.1). NCBI lineage: Eukaryota > Metazoa > Chordata > Amphibia > Anura > Alytidae > Discoglossus > Discoglossus pictus. The sequence continues at coordinate 298,349,817 of CM050163.1, forward strand.
TTCTTTCGAATGGGAGGTATCCCCAATGTGCTCGGTGCTATAGATTGTACACATGTAGCGTTGATACCTCCTAGAGAGCAAGAAGCCATGTTCCGAAATCGCAAACACTATCATTCCATCAATGTACAGGCTGTTTGTGATGCAGGCATGCGCATACAAAATGTGGTTTCCGGCTTCCCGGGAAGTACTCATGATGCCCATATCCTGCGTGAGTCATCCACCCCTCTTTATTTTGAGTCTGGAGAAGCTCCACCTGGGTGGCTACTGGGTGAGTACCCATAAAGGATCCCCTAAAATATACATAATGTTCCACTGTAATGTTATTCCATTGTTGCGCCATAAAGAAGGTGTGCCGACTGAGCCATTGCATCGTAGCTTGTTGCTGTGCCTAACCCGATGTGACGTGGTCATAGGAGTATGAAGTTCCAAGCCAGAGATCCCTAAACTAACGTCACATTAATCATTGCATATATTTACAGATGCTTTAACGAGCAGCACAAACTCCCATTCATATCTACATCTCCCATTTTTGTTTCCTTCAGGTGATGCAGGATATAGGTGTTTGCCGTGGTTGTTGACCCCTGTGAACAATCCACGCACAGAGGGGGAGGAGAGGTACAATGCGGCCCATGCCAGAACCCGGAATGTAATAGAGCGCACCTTTGGACTCCTGAAGATGCGCTTCAGATGTTTACATTCCACTGGCGGGGCGCTACAGTATACACCAGGGAAGGTTTGTCACATCATCATGGCCTGCTGTATTCTGCACAATATAGCAGTACAGGCAAACTGTCTGGGGAACATTGATGATGCTCCGCTTGAACCGGCGGAGCGTCCAGTACCTCCCGATGGTGGGGATAACGTTCAGGGGTCACAACTACGTGCCCACGTCATTCGTGAGTACTTCCCATGTAAGTCTGAAACTAATTACAACCAACTCAAATGTACATGGCTTATGGTTACTAATACATCTCTTTTCTCCTTCCCCATTGTCTTCCAGAATATCCAACAGTCCACAGTAGAGGATAGCTTTGTGATGTAACATATGTCTCGTGACGCATTATTCATACTGGATCAAATACAGCCTGCTCTGATATCCGTTACTGGTAAGTATGCGCACATTCCCATACACATCATATATATTGATATCTGCCAACCTCAAGAAGCTAAGCTAAAGGATGGTCTGATGTATTCCACAATGTCAATGGATATAGGCCTCACAATCGTATTTGAAAACATCTGCCCAGAACAGTAATGTTCACATTGTCTGATCATGCTATTCCACATCCCATGGAGGTCAATGCAATTCCTAGCAATCTGGATATATGAACATAACAGCATACTGTAAACCATAAGAAATGTACCTCATGTGATGCAAAGAGGGGATGTCCCCTGTTCTTTGTCAGCGAATGCTGGTTAAAAGCATTCTCAGTCAGATAACAGGAATAGTCTCAAGGATGTGTTAACTAGGAATCATTGTGCAATATATCATATGGATTGTGTGACTCATCTCATCATATTGCCATTACAGAACTGTTGCCGTGTGTCAACACATTGTTTACCCACACAGACATGGGAAACAACCTTGCCAGCAACAGAACATCAGCTACATCAATGGCGTCTACATTGTAAGTGAGTATTTGCGGGAAACATGTGCATGTATGCATGAGAGGAAATGACTAATAACTCCATTAATGTAGGCCTAACTTTCTTTTTCCCCAAGACATCCCCTATGTATTGCTGAAGCGGTCCGAAATGTTTATCGGACCATGCAGACGTGTCCTGGGGGAACAGATCTCTTCGTTGAATACTCCACTTGATCTATCCAAGGTAGAGAACCACATGTAGATGTCCGAACATGTATCAATGTGTGATAGTTGTGATCTTCCCTTTCTATTACAGGATGCACTGGTGTCTCTCTCTCTCTCTCTCTCTCCACCCCTGTTTACCCTTAATTTATTGAGTCACTCAAGTCTTCTGCTAACTATCCCAATTAACCCTTTCCACTATGTTTTCTCTTGTCTTCTTCCTCACATCCCCTGCCTTTTCCTCAGACTCTTCTTTACTTCTCCCCTTTTTGTCTGCATCATTTTCATTTCAACTCTCATGCCCACCTCTCTCCTTTTATTCGCCCATCACCTAATCCTACTCAAGCTGTGGTTAAACTATGTGTCTCCTGACTGTCCCATCTGCAGATTACATTATCTGTCCACATGGGGCAGATACCTTATTACAAAATAGTGCATCGCACTTTACATCTGATCCCTTTCCTCTCCGACTAATGCATATCTTTCTACTTGACACAACCTCCTTCCTATGTATCTCTCACTTACTTATTAACCTTGCTATTCCTTATCTACTCTTCCCCATGTCCATTACCTTTAACTTGGAAGTGGTGATTTTCTAATCTTGTGTGGGCCTTTGTGAACAAATCATTTATCAACAGACTTTACACTCCAAACAGGGCCCTCCATTTTCTTGCGTTGTCAATATTACATACTGTATATTTTTGTGTTCTTCTCCCCAGTACAGCGTTACGGAATATGTTTGCACAATACAAATAAATGAGAATTCGACTAATCCTAATATTCCCACATCAGGACAAATTAGTCTGGGCCATCATTATCATCGTACAGATGGTTAGCTTGTACGAGATCCCAATGCCTAACGTGTGCCGACATACCTACATCTGTTGGTGGCTGCTCATATGGCATATGTAAGGTTTCCACTAATATATTATTTGTGTGTTTGTATTCCAGATCCCGGTCAGAACAAGGCATGACGATAAACAAAGGCATGACGATAAACATCCTGACATTCCGTGGCCATGTCAATGTCCTCATGTATGTGCATGTGTCCGTTTCATTGCTTTGTTGGATCCAGTTTGATATCTGATGACCTTGACTGAATAGCCGATATGTGTCACGAGACAATTTCATTATACAATGCAGATGTGATGTGACATCTGTCAGCTGATGTTCCTGGTATATCCACAGCATGTGTATGCTCATATAGTCTATCTCGATTCACCGGTACCTATTGGTTTAGACATTCTATCCTCTCCTCTACTTGGACTGTTGTGAAGCCTGCAGCACCAACCCTTCAAGATCTTTTCTTCAGTGCTGATGTGACCCTCCCTGTGCATATGGGGAAGAGTAAATCCAGGCTTGGGACTTAACAGTTAAGGAGGTTACGTTAATCTTCAGTTATGCATATTCAACAACAGTGAGTATAGATGCTCAATCAGAGAACAAACTATCACTGATATTGCCTTGTTTGTTGTGAGTTCTCTGCAATAAGTAACATCTGACTGATATGGTCCTGGTCAGGTCACCATCTTTTTGACCAAGGTTATCTATGTGCTGCTTATTGTTGCGTGAGAACTGACGTTATGGGCTCATAGCATTCACTGATTGAGCACTTATACTTCTGATGTGGCATCAGAGTGTCCGTTTAACACCCAAGCATACATTTTGCTCTCCCCATATGTATATCACCTTATTCTGGATTATTATGGTGTTTCCTTATTGACTGTTATATATATGTCGGAACAATAATGAGATCTATTATATTGCCTAATGTTGGTTGATATACTGTACATCCCCTGATCATCCATATCCATGTAATTTTCCATGCCTGCATTCTGCTCTCATATCCCTATTTCCCTGTGTTACTTGGATTTTGTATCCTACCCCCCTCCACCATGATCCTTTGCATACCTGTGTTGATTAGTCAACCTGTGGCTTTGTGGCAAGCTTGCCTTGTTAATTTCGTTAAATATTAAATATGATTTATCTGCGATGTTGTTTGTGTCTGCCTCGTCAATGTTGATACCATAGCATTTCCGGAACATCAATAAAAGGACCTTCAGACTCCACATCTGTGCTCTGCACCATCAGTTAGGGGTGTCAATAGAATTCTCACAGTGTGTTTGCATTACTGATTTCAAACATAAGGGAAGGTTGGTATTAACAATCTATCTGACGCAGAAACAGACAAATGAGACAGGTTTCTGTAAGTGGCTCACATCCTAATAGTGAACATACAGGGCCTCATTCAATTGCGATTTTGCCAATTGAATGGGGCTCAAAATAAACACAGAACATATATTGTGTCAAACAGATTTTAGTTAGTGAAAACCTTGATTTGGTAGAGATGTTTACTAACTCAAACATTTTTCAGAGAATATATGTTATGTGCTTATTTCAAGCCCTATTCAATTGGCCAAATTGCAATTAAATGAGGGCCACAGTATCTAACATAAGTGAGTACACCCGTCACATTGTTGTTAACATTTTAGTACATCCTTTCATGTGACAACACTGAAGAAATGACACTCTGCTACAATGTAAAGTAATTTTTCGGACCCATCAATAACTCAATACCCAGCCATTAATGTGTAAACCATTGTCACCAAAAGTGAGTACACCCTTAATTTGAAATGTCAAAATTGACATGAAATGTCAATTATGTGTGGCCACCATTATTTGCCAGAACTGCATTAACCCTCATGGCCAGGGAGTTCACCCGAGCTTCCCAGGTTGCCACTGGAGTCCTCTTCCACTCCTTAATGATACATCAGAGCTGGTTGATGCTAGAGACCTTGCACTCCCCCACCGTCAGTTTGAGGATGCCCCACAGATGCTCAATATGGTTTTGGTCTGTCGACAAGCTTGGCCAGTCCATCACCTTTACCTTCTTTAGCAAGGCAGTGTCGTCTTAGCGGTGTGTTTAGGGTCGTTATGTTATGTTGCCCTGCAGCCCAGTCTCCCAAGGGAGGGGATCATGTTCTGCTTCAGTATGTCACAGTACATGTTTTCATTCATGGTTCCCTCAATGGACTGTAGCTCCCCAGTGCCAGAGATAAATGGATAAGTCACAACGAACACAAAAACATTGATATGAGATGTACCCATCATTTTGAACCAAAACAGTGATGCAGAGAGAGGGGAGGCAGCATCTGACATAATTAGGTAAATGCATATAGTGGGAAGCCACACAACATATTAGCAAAAACATCTATACACATGCATATATGTTTGGTCTGGGCCTGCATGCATGCTGCCAGCACTGAGGAGCTACAGTTCTTTGAGGGAACCCATGAATGCCAACATGTACTGTGACAAACTGAGAAAGAGCATGATCCCTCAGATAGGAGAACAGGCCGCAGGGCAGTATTACAACATGCTAACGACAACAAACACACCTCCAAGCCGACCACTGCCTGGCTAAAGAAGCTGAAGGTCAATAGTTGATGAACTGGCCAAGTAGGTCACCAGACCTAAACCCTATTGAGCATCTGTGGGGAACTCCTCAAATGGAAGATGTGGAGTGTAACGGAACCCATCACTGTTTTACCCTGTTTTATGGTTATGGTTAAAATATGATCATACTGTTATACTGTATGTATGTTGGTTTCTGCTCGGCAAAATCTTAGCCCAGACTATTGCAGACCTTGGCATAATAGATAATCCTAGTACAGAGACTCATCATAGGATAAGGAAGTCTATTGTATAAAGTGTTTTCATTATCAGACATAACAAAGAAGGATGATCTAAGCAATGTCTGATTGTATCAAAGTAGCCAGGTAGTCTCCGGGAGGTGTGACCCACCTGTTGTCCCTCAATGTGTATTGTGTGGCCAACTATGGGGGATGTGTGTATTGCCTGTGGGAAGAGATGTGTATATATATATTTCTGGGCAACAAAATAAAGTCCGTATTCATTTGACTCCCAATTGAGTGTGGGCAAATATTGCAGGTTGGGAATGGTGAGACTGTAGTGCTTCTTGGATATTGTACCGTATACCAGCGGAGATATTGGACTGCGTGTTCCAACTCCATTACAGGGAGTGCAAGGTCTCTAACATCCACCAGCTCCATGATATCATCATGAAGGAGTGTAAGAGGACTCCAGTGGCAACCTGTGAAACTCTGGGGAACTCCATCCCCATGAGGGTTAAGTCAGTGCAGGAAAATAATGGTGGCCACACAAAATAATCGCCAATTTCACTTAGGGGTGGACTCACTTTTGATATTTCCCCTGAATTAATCTATCCATGTGTCATGAACATGAATATCATGCATCACCGTTACTGTAATCAAACTCATGAATATTACCTCCACCCTCAGCTGCACTAGTGGCTGTTACCCCAACCCTACATTAACACAGGGCTGGTATATTGAAGGAAGATGTATGTACTAATCCAATAACGTTGGTGTGTAGCATTCATGTGGTGTTTACCAATCATGGTACAGTACAAACGAAACAAACAATGATAATGTGAGCAATACATAATGTTTAATCTTATGTTGCTTTCACAAATATTTACAACCAAAAAAACGGGAGGCAGAAATCCATGGACATCAATAAAATGGAACCTAAAGAGATAAGAACAAGACATCAATTAGAACAATATACGCATTGACTGCAACACCTCAACGTCAATAGATCTGGGACATCAATTGCTTCTATATGCAACATGAACATGTTCTCACCTATTTCCGCTTTCGCTTGGGTTTTTCCTGGCTCTCCTGGCCTTTGGAAGATGGTCCTCTAGGCCGGCCCCGACCTCTTCGGGTGTTTGGAGGCTCTTCCGGCCTGGATGCTGGGGACAGGGTGTGGGATGTTGACGGAGGTGAGTTTGAAGGAGTAGCCCGGTCTTGGTGCTGGCCTTCTCGGGCCATTTCAGGCCTTCGGGCGTACTCCTCCATTAACTGATTATGACGCCTCGCCTCCTGGAACATCCGCTGATTTTGCAGTGTCATTTGAGCCAAGACTTGGTCATTATGGCGTCTCCTCTCCTGTAAGTTCCGGGCATTGTTGCGTCTCCTCTCCTGTAAGTTCCGGGCATTGTTGCGTCTCCTCTCCTGGAAGTTCCGGGCGTTATTGCTTCTCCTCTCCTCGAGCTGCCTGGCATCATGGCGTCTCATCTCCAGCATGAACTGTTGATTTTGCTCACGCTCATGCTGGAGATGAGCCAGGAAATCCGGGCACTGGGCCGCTGACAGCGCAGGACTAACTGCCAGCAACCCAGACCACTGTGTCCTCTGGGTGGAGGCACTGCTTACTGGTGTGTCCTGCCTGGGAGACGCCTGCTGGGCCTGCGGGGCCGGAGTGGCTGGCTGGGCCTGCGGGGCCTGTTGGTCTTGAGTGGCCACAGCGGCTGTCTGGGCCTGCGGGGCCTGTTGGTCTTGAGTGGCCACAGCGGCTGTCTGGGCCTGCGGGGCCTGTTGGTCTTGAGTGGCCACAGCGGCTGTCTGGGCCTGCGGGGCCTGTTGGTCTTGAGTGGCCACAGCGGCTGTCTGGGCCTGCGGGGCCTGTTGGTCTTGAGTGGCCACAGCGGCTGTCTGGGCCTGCGGGGCCTGTTGGTCTTGAGTGGCCGCAGCGGCTGTCTGGGCCTGCGGGGCCTGTTGGTCTTGAGTGGCCGCAGCGGCTGTCTGGGCCTGCGGGGCCTGTTGGTCTTGAGTGGCCACAGCGGCTGTCTGGGCCTGCGGGGCCTGTTGGGCCGGAGTGGCCACAGTGGCCTGCTGGTCCTGCGGGGGCCACATGCCCTGCCAGGGGCCCATGCTCCAGGGCAGCATTGTTTGTGAAGCCATATTGGGGGCACAACCGGAATGGGACCACATTGGGTGGCCCCACATTTGGCCAGCCCACATTGTCTGGGAGCCAGGCGGTGCCATTATCCTGGCTGGAGGCAATTGCTGGCACCTTGTGGATGGCCCAGGTGGACTTTGATAGGAGGGCCCTGCTACGGGGGAAGTTGACGCAGGTGGTCCTGCATCTTCAGAAGGTGCAGGAACCTGCGGAGGCAGGGGACGCCTGGATGGTACTGAAATGAGACAAGATTTTGATTTGAGTATTGTTGTTTCCATATCTCTGAGATCAGAGTGACTTGTAATTGGCTGTGAATGTTTGACGCCAATCAAAATTGATTTGCATCATTAGTATTGTGGATCCTGGCTGGGATCTTTCCTGTTATGTGACACCGACTACTGGCAGCAGCAGTTGGACCAAGGGGCTGATAGATGGCGCTGCCACTGTTATATACATCATTTTCAACTTACACAGAAGCCCAAAAGCACTAGCCCTCACACTTATCCGAACCCCTTACCTTAACAACACCATAACCCACTAAATCTGCATGATTATATAATCTCCAGGAAAATGCTGTGACATGTAGAGGCTGCTCGCTGCTGCTACCAGCAGTCACGGTCAGATAACAGGAAAGGGCCCATGGCTATATGTAATGCTGGTGCGGTGTGCCAACTGCAGTTAATTAGAACACGTGCTCATCTGAATCTGTTGGCCAGTGTGTGAGACAGACCAATCTGTGACCAATCCTCAGCAATGTGAGTTAACATGTTAATGTAACATGGTCCAGATTATGCTGTTACACAACACAAACTTACAGTCCATCAGAGTCTGTATCCGCATATGCTGCAGTGTGCACATCCATACATGTACTCTTATGGTGATGTACCAGCTAGACCGGACCTATCCTGTTGTATGTGCGCATATGTGCGCATCTCTGGAAGTGCCCCACCAACGACTCTAGCTACGCCAGCCCAGCAGGCCAGGTAAGTGGTTATGGGTTTCAGGTTCTGGCTACAGTTAGGGGGGATGGGTTAGAGTTAGAAAGTGGTGTTTAGGGGGTTAGGGTTAGAGGGTTACGGGCTTTGGGTGTACCAACTATTTTTGACGGCTACATGGGGACGCAAGCGCAGCCGCATCCCTAGAGTCGGCGGCGGCACTCTTCCAGCACATACTGAAATGCCCACATAAAACAGGATACATCCGTTATACCTAGTTTCAAAATGTACATGAATTCTAAGCAGTAGGAGGGTTAAGCCAAACAGCTATGGATGGGCCAGTTTAACATGGAGTAGAGTGTGACAGGGGAACTCATGACAATAAAAAATCAATTGCAATAGAGTTGTCATGTATGCTTTATATGCACTGGGAACCAACAGCAAACATAACAGTAACATCAATAGATTTGCAAAACGGTATCATAATCAGTTGTGGGAGGAGGTATTGGACATATATTTCATTGATAACAATTCTGACAAGTAGATTTCTTTACACTGGATTTACATGATTTTCGCAGCCTCATATATCTGTAGTCACAACCAGATATCTTACAGTGCAATTCAACGTCAGTTATCTATCTGTGTGGGGTACATGTGCGTACATATGAGGGTGTTACGGTGTACATGGTACTCACATTGCAGGGTTTCAGGCCGACCGGAGTCCACCAGGCTAGGGAGGCCCACGACTGACGCTGGCCGGATCATGTCGCGGACTGTGGCCTCCCAACCGGGGTATGTGAAGGTTTGTGGCGGCCCACCACCGGTTCCACGTGCTGCTTTGGCCTCATCGGCCATCTTCTTTTTTACATCGATGCGGCAGTCTTGGAACCGGTGCTGGACAGACTGCCAGGTACGATTCGCATACCCCAGCGAGGAGACCTCAGCCGCAATCTCCTTCCAGGCATCTGTCCTCTGCCTGGGCCTCACTTCACTCCCACCGGTTAGGATGGAGTGTCGGGCTTGCACTCCTCTAACCAGTGTTTCGATCTCCTGGCTGGTAAAGTTTGCTGCCCTTTTGCGTGCAGCAGCAGCTTGCTGGCCAGCCTGTGGCTGGGGGCCCTGCTCTCCCTGACCTCTCCCTTCACTGCCTTCTCCCTCCATCTCTCCTCCTCTATCTCTCTTGCTCTCACAAAACCTCCAACTCCAAGACCTGTGTGTCCACTTGCACAGCATACAACACAGTCACAGATTACAGAATTTCCCTCCCTTTTAAACTATTTGTGCCCTTGATTGTCATCTTCCTATTGGTTAATTGATTTCAGGTTTGATTTTAGGATTACGGGCTTGAGACTTGGCCGTAGCTTCTTAGTGAAGCACGTACGGGTTTGGCGGATGAGTGCCCTCCAAGCCCGTAGCTCGTTATTCAAACCCGTGCGGGCTTGCATGATAGATGAAGTTAAATATCTTTATTTGCACATTTGAGAGTAGGGGAATGTTGAGCTATTAATTCTGAAACCAAACATCACTTTCACTTTTAATAAAAGTACAGGATGGCTTTTCTATGCTACGACTTGTAAGTTAGCCCTTTACGACCCGTAGGTCTATTTTACCCATTTACGGACTTGACGGAGGCTAATCCCGCAGCCTTTGCGGGTCTGAGGTGCTCCAAGCCCTCGGGACTTTGTCCACGGATATTTGACAAGAATTTGAAAATACAAAAATTGCAGATTTGAGTATAGGGGAATGTTGTGCTATTTTTGCTAACACCTACAATCACTTTATTGTCTCATCAGAGTGCAGGATGGCTTTATTTGGGCTTTATTATGTGCTTAATTGGTGCTAGCGGGACCTGTTTGCTGCAAGTAAGCTGCGGCTCGCTTTTAGCCTTGCAGAGAGGTTTCCCGTAGCAATTGAATAGCAACCGGGGCTTTCTTACGGCCGATTTCCTTGCGGCCGTTTTAGATCAAAGGCTTTCCTCCGGCGCGAGCGGCCGCAAGGCGCCGGCCGCAAGCCTGCCGGAGCCCCCGGCCGTAAGGGAATAGAATAGCCGAATAGCTTGCGGCCGGTCCTTGCGGCCCCGCAACGGCTGCGGCCGCTAATAGAATGAGGCCCTTAGAACCCTATTGAATTGGCCAAACTGCAATTGAATGAGGGCCAAAGTATGCAACATATGGTACACACAAACTGGTACACACAAAACAGGATTGTAACAAACACATAGCAAACTAAATTTATATTCTTTTTGTTTAACAACCTATAACCATTAGAAAAAACACTACATAAGTATAACAAAAGTGGTGCCCATCAAACAGGATTGTACGAAAACTCACACAAACACATAGCAAACTACATTTAAATTCTTATTTTAATGTTTAACAACCTATAAGCCTTAGAAAGAAGCCTAAATAAGCATACCAACATTGGTGCCCACCAAAAGGATTGTATGAAAACTCACACAAACACATAGCAAACTACATTTAGATTCTTATTTAATGTTTAACAACCTATAAGCCTTAGAAAGAAGCCTAAATAAGCATACCAACAGTGGTGCACACCAAACAGGATTGTATGAAAACTCACACAAACACATAGCAAACTACATTTAGATTCTTATTTTATGTTTAACAACCTATTAGCATTACAAAACAACATTAATAAGCATACCATCAGCGGTGCGCATCAAACAGGATTGTATGAAAACTCACACAAACACATAGCAAACTACATTTACATTCTTATTTTATGTTTAACAACCTATAAGCATTACAAAACAACATTAATAAGCATACCAACAGTGGTGCGCACCAAACAGGATTGTATGAAAACTCACACAAACACATAGCAAACTACATTTACATTCTTATTTTATGTTTAACAACCTATAAGCCTTAGAAAGAAGCCTAAATAAGCATACCAACAGTGGTGCGCACCAAACACGATTGTATGAAAACTCACACAAACACATACCAAAGTACATTTAGATACTTATTTTATGTTTAACAATCTATAAGCCTTAGAAAAAGGCCTAAATAAGCATACCAAAAGTGGTGGACACCAAACGGGATTGTAGAAAAACAAAGAAATAATGTCATTTTTTAGTTCATACAAATACATTCAAATAAAATTACATTTTCATTTTTATTTTATATCAGATACTGCGTCAAGAACATCGGAACAGGAGTTTCAACTGAGGACCACACCAGCGGACGAGGACTTTCAACAGAGGACCAGACCATTGGACGAGGACTTTCAACAGAGGACTACACCATCAGACGAGGACTTTCAACAGAGGACCAGACGATTGGACGAGGACTTTCAACACAGGACCAGACCATCAGACGAAGGCTTTCAACACAGGACCAACAAAGATTCTGCTTCAAATCAAACTTCAACCAAGGTACAGTATAACAAGTAAAAAAAGAGAAAAATTAATTAATATTCTTCTTTAATGTTTAACCACCTATAAGCCTTAGAAAATAGCCTACAGAAGCATACCAAAATTGTGGCGCACCAAAAAGGATTGTAGAAAAACACAGAAATAATGCCATTTTTTCATTAATACAAAGACATTCAAATAACATAACATTTTCATTTTTATTTTATAACAGATACTGCGTCAAGAACATCGGAACAGGAGTTGGAACTGAGGACCACACCAGAGGACGAGGACTTTCAACAGAGGACTACACCATCGGACGAGGACTTTCAACACAGGACCAGACCATCGGACGAAGGCTTTCAACACAGGACCAACAAAGAATTTTGCTTGAAATCAAACTTCAACCAAGGTACAGTATAAAAAGTAATATCTATCATCTATCTCTTATTTGTCTTTTAGGGCCAATAATCTTTAACACTAAATACAAACTTCAATGTAAACTTAAAAAATAAATTGGCATAGTCCAAAAAAGTCTAAAAACACAGAATCTATACAATTTGTCATTGTAACATTCCAGTCCTAAACCCTAATTTAATTGCCATTTGACAAATTGAATAGTGCTGTAAATAAGGACATAACATCTTTTTTAAAATACCTTTTTAGTTACTGAAACACTTGCTTTTGGATACATGTTTAATAAATAAAAATTTCTTTAAATAATTATCTGATGGCCTTATTTAGACTTTTATTCAATTGACCGCATTGAAATTGATTAAGTATAAAATGTTAACACACTATTGATAACTATTTGTCATGAAAAACAACTTAACATCTCAAAATAAAATAATGGTACATTATTTTATTTTTACAGATTAACATGGCTGATAACGAGAGTAAACAAGAAAAGAAAAGACGCCAAGCTAGAGAACGACGACAGAGAGCAGACAGCCAGCAGACACCGGAGAAGAAGGAAATTCGACGAGAAAAAGAACGCAAAAGAATTGCAAGCAAAAGACTGTCACTTGCAGAAATTAAAGATATGTCAAAAAAAACAACAAAGAAAATAAAGCATTTACAACCTATTGCTCAAACATCAGATGACATTTTACCAGAAAAAAGACAAGAGATACCAAAAAAAGCAACAAAGAAAACAAAGCATTTAGAACCGTTTCATGAAACATTACATGACATTTTACCTCAAACAATACAACATATACCAAGAAAAGCAACAAAAAAAAAAAAACATTTAGAACCTGTTGTTGAAACATTATATGACATTTCACCTGATGAATATGAAAGTCAAAATCCTATATGCTTTGCAAATTGTCCTCTACTCAAGTCTTTAGCAGTAGAGGTTCATAGTTGTGGGGACATGACTACTCAATGTCAGTTTTGTGAGGCTTATTATTTTAAACAGGAGAGACCCAGAGATGGACAATTTATTAGTTGTTGTCAAAAAGGCAAGTTCAAACTTCCAGAAAGGAAAGAATTTCCAATTTATTTACAAAATATTATGACTGAACCTACTTTTCAAAACTACAAAAATTTTAAGACAAACATAAGATCCTACAATAGTGCCATATCCTTTGCATCCATGGGGGCAACATTAGCTGCTAATGTACCAGGACATGGTCCTTACTGTTTTAAAGTCCAAGGACAAATTTATCATCGCACTTCCCATTTACATCCAGAGGAAGGAAATAAAAGAAAATCCGCTCAACTATATGTCCTAGATACAATGGAAGCTGTTGACCAACGTATGCAGATGGAAGAAAATAAAAAATGCTTACCCACTGTTTTCATAGAGCTAAATAACATTATGGACAACAATCCCTACAGTAAAGCTTATAAAAAATTGGCAGAAGTAGAAAATGAACAACTACTTCAATCACAAACACATCAATTACCAATGCCGAAGGTTAATATGGTGCTTAAAAGAGACAGACATACTGATAAACGTTGTTATAACTTGCCAACAACAAATGAGGTTGCAATGGTGTTTCAGAATGATGAAGGAGAACCACCATTTCAAAGAGACATTCGAATATATCCTAGAAATGAGGACCAACCGTTTATTAATATGAGTATCTTAAGTTCAAATTTAGATCCAATGACATATCCCATCTTTTTCCCACAAGGAGAAGCAGGTTGGCAACCAAAATTAACTCTTCCCAGTTACCCAAATGCTAAAGCCAGAATCCGAAATAATGTTTCTATGCTTGAATTTAAAGTAGCTCAAATTGCCATTCGCAATGTATTTAATCCAATTTTATGTGGTGGGAAACTAACACAACAATGGATTATTGATTCATATTTGCAAGTTGAGGCAACTAATTTAAACTTTATCAAATATCAACAAGATAAACTCCGTGTAGAACAATATTCTGGACTCATGGACTATGTTGCTGACGTGGCTACAAGCAGAGACATGACAGCTGGCAAAGCCATCATTTTACCATCTTCCTTTCAAGGATCTCCTCGGAATATGAGAGAAAGATACAATGATGCTATGGCTATTGTGACAAAATTTGGCAAACGCGATCTATTTGTGACATTTACATGTAATCCACAATGGCCAGAAATTACACTAAATCTACTTCTTGGACAAACTGCTTCAGATCGACCAGATTTAGTAGCCAGAGTTTTTAAGATTAAATTAAATGAATTAATACGTGACTTCACTATAAATCAGTTATTTGGCAAATGTCTTATGTATATACCATTGAATTTCAAAAAAGAGGCCTTCCACATGCACATCTTCTAATAATACTTCAAGAAAAAGATAAATTAGATACTTCAGACAAAGTGGATGCAGTCATTGTTGCTGAACTACCAGATCCAGAACTATATGGTAGACTATATGAGATTGTTACTCATCGCATGATTCATGGACCCTGTGGTGACCTTAATCCACAATCACCATGTATGGAAAATAATAAATGTTCCAAAGAATTTCCAAAAGATTATAGAGACAAAACCTATGCCAATTGTGATGGATATCCACTTTATAAAAGAAGAGAAGGAGATAGTGCCATTATTCGTGGAAAAAAAGTGGACAATAGATATGTAGTACCCTACAATCCACATTTACTCATGAAGTACAACGCCCACATCAACGTAGAAGCCTGCACTTCCATCAAATCCATTAAATATGTCTACAAATATATTTACAAAGGTTACGATACAGCTACTGTAGTCGTCAAAAGTGCAGACAACCCTGAAAGTAGTGAGTTAGTACATGATGAACTTGCATCTCATGTAGATGCTCGCTATGTCAGTGCGCCAGAAGCTATGTGGCGGCTTTTAAAATTTGAAATGCATGATAGATCACATGCAGTATATAGGTTAGCAGTACATTTGCCACAACGACATTTAGTCTATTTCCATGCTGGAAATGAAATGAATGCATTGGCCCAAAGTGAAGATCGTCACACTACACTAACTGCATGGTTTGCATTAAATTCCACTGATGCTGAAGCAACACAATACTTATATATTGAAATTCCATATCACTATGTTTTTGTGAATGGATTATGGAGACCAAGAAAAACCAGAGGCAATAAAATTATTCCAAGAATTTACACAGTCAGTCCAAGAGATGTGGAACGTTTTTGCTTACGGATATTACTTTTAAATGTTCCTGGAGCACAAAGTTTTGAACACTTAAGAACTGTTAATGACATTGTATATGAATCCTTCCATTTAGCTGCAAGACATAGAAACTTACTCGCTGATGATACAGAGTGGGAAAGATGTTTAGAAGAAGCAGCACAATGTCAAATGCCACGACAGATGAGAGAACAATTTGCTTTTATTTGTATCTTCTCAAATGCTCCAAATGCATTAGCTTTGTGGGAGACTTTTAAAAGTAATATGGCTGAAGACTTTAGGCGACGATACAATGAACCCATTGCACACTTAAAAGCGTTAATGGAAATCCAAGAAGTCTTTTTAACTCATGGATTAAGTTGTGCAAGTTTTAATTTGCCTGATCCAGGTCTTATAGATGACATTAACTTTGAAGACTATGACATTCAACTACAAGCAGAAAGAACAGAAGAAAGACTTGCAACTTTAAATACACTACAATTGCAAGCATTTCATGCCATTAAAAATGCTATAGATGATGACATGGTGACAGAGCGTTATTTCTATCTTGATGGACCTGGCGGATCAGGAAAAACATATTTGTACAATTTATTAATGAGTTCAGTACGAGCCCAAGGAAAAATAGCAATGGCGTTTGCCACTACTGGAATTGCTGCACTTTTATTAGAAGGTGGAAGAACTGTTCATAGTGGATTTAAACTGCCAGTGCCTATTTTAGAAAATTCTGTGTCAGATATTCGCATGACATCCTTACAAGCAAAGAAATTGAAGAAATGTAAATTAATTATAATAGATGAGGCCACAATGATGTCATGCTATGCCCTCCAATGTATTGACCGTTTGCTTCGTGAAGTCATGGAGAATACTTTTCCATTTGGTGGAAAGGTAATGTTGTTGGGTGGCGATTTCAGACAAACATTACCTGTCGTTGTACATGGAAATCGAACTGACATTATCGAAACATGTATAAAGTCAAGTATAGTATGGAAACATTTTACCCATCTTCAACTGCAACAAAATATGAGATCAGAAGGCCAAACTGATTTCAATGATTGGCTTATTAAAATTGGAGAAGGCAGAACAGAAAAAATACTACATTTACCTGATGACACTGTAGAGATCCCACCTCATATGATTTGTCAACAAGATATTATATCGGCTATATTTGAAGGGAGCATAAATAACGAAGAATATTCCGAGCTTGCCAACCAAGTCATACTGACGTGTAAAAATAAAGATGCATTAATCCTCAATAATGAAATCTTAAAAAAAAATTATGCACCACAAATAAATTATCACAGTGCTGATTCTGTACTTGCTGATGACAATGAAAGTCAGGCTAACTTTTCAACTGAATTCATAAACTCTTTAACTCCTTCTGGAATGCCACCACATATTTTGCAGCTAAAGAAAGGTGCAATTATCATGTTACTGCTAAATATGAACCCCAAAAAAGGCCTATGCAATGGCACAAGATTAATTGTTCAACAATTAAAGGACCATTTTATAGATGCTGAAATTTTAACTGGGACCCATAAAGGAGAGAGAGTTTTCATACCAAGAATAGATTTAGCACCAAGTGAAAGTAGTCTCCCTTTTATACTTCAAAGAAGACAATTTCCCATTATTATGGCATTTGCCATGACCATTAATAAATCACAAGGTCAAACTTTCAAATCTGTGGGTATTTTCTTGGAAGAACCAGTTTTTGCACATGGTCAATTGTACGTTGCGTTGTCACGGTGCAAAAATCCACAGGCTATTAAAGTTTACATTGAAAACAATGAAAGTCAAGGTGATTTATTAGAAGATGGACGTATTTTTACTAAAAACATTGTCTACTATGAAGTACTATAACTTTGAAGGATACAAATTAACGATGCCAAGATTTTTTTAAAGCATTGCAAAATACATAACAATTGGTTGTTTAATTCAGTCATAATTAATGGAAGTCATGTTTATGAATGATTTGCCTCACAAAATACTTGCCTTGCATTGTTAGTAAAAATTATGTTAAAATGTTAAGTCACTATGTTAATGTTTCTAATGTTACAAGTTTCAAAAATATATTTTCAAGTTATTTCATTCAACAGATTACAAAGTGGATGTTAAGAGGTCAAGCACCTTTTAAGTCACAATGTAAATATTGTCTGTTATCTTAAGATTACTACCTACATTAATGTTTATCGCCAGTTTATGTGCTCAGTAATAAATTACTTTAATTACGTACGTTTTAAGAAGAGTTTTACTGTATGCCTTACTCTACATTCAATGTATATTCAAGTTAACAATTATTCTGATAGAAATTGAATTTTAATACTGATTAATTTAAATGTCAATTGTTTTTACATTCAAATGTTAATACTTTTAATAAAAAATTAGGTTACAAAATGTATTCACTATGTTCCTGTTTATAATGTTCAAAATTATACCAATGTTTTGTTAACTTCCAAACTTACATAAAAAATAAAGTTAAAGTTTAAAAATATATACTTTGATGGTTATTGCTTACATATAGTTTAAACTTCATGTTAAAATTCGCGACGTTTAAAGAAGGCTTTTTACTTTTTGCTTTCCTATTCATTCAATGTATATTAAAGTTAACAATTCTTCAGATACTAATTACATTTAAAAAAACCATTACATCAACATTTTACAAAAATACACGTTCATATTAAAATACTTACAAGTGTCAAAAATATATGTTAATAACTAAACAACTTGACAAACATATACATCACATTGCCGTCATTTTTTGACGGGCAAGTCGCTAGTAA
>CM050163.1:298368134-298416566 GCA_027410445.1 Discoglossus pictus
CTCCCAGTCTTATTTTCCTCTCTTCTCTCCCTCCCTCTCTCATTTTTCTCTCTTCACTTTCACTTCCTCTCTTATATTTCTCTTCCTCCCTCTCTTCTCTCCCTCTTATTTTTCTCTTCCTCCCTCTCTTATTTCTCTCTCTATCCTCTCTTATGTTCCTCTCTTCTCTCCTTTTTCTCTCTCTCCTTCCCTCTTATTTATCTCTCTCTTCTCTCCCTCACCCTTATTTCTCTCACCCTCACCCTTATTTCTCTCTCCTCTCTCTTATTTTCCTCTCTTCTCTCACTCCCTCTGTTTTTCTCTCCTATCTCTTATTTTTCTCTCTTCGCTTTCCCTTCCTCCCTCTTATTTCCATCTCTTTTAATTTTCTCTCCATCCCTCTTATTTCTCTCTCTTCTCTCGTAATTTTCTCTCCCTCCCTCTTATTTCTCTCTCTTAATTTTCTCTCCCTCCCTCTTATTTTTCTCTCAATTTTCTCTCCCTCCCTCTTATTTCCATCTCTTCTCTTAATGTTATCTCCCTCCCTCTTATTTCCATCTCTTTTAATTTTCTCTCCCTCCCTCTTATTTCCATCTCTTCTCTCTTAATTTTCTCTCCCTCCCTCTTATTTCTCTCTTAATTTTCTCTCCCTCCCTCTTATTTCTCTCTTCTCTCCCTCCCTCTTAATTTCCTCTCTCTTAATTTCCTCTCCCTCTTTTCTCTCCCTCCCTCTTATTTCTCTCTTCTCTATTAATTTTCTCTCCCTCCCTCTTATTTCTCTCTCTTAATTTTCTCTCCCTCTCTCTTGTTTTTCTCTTAATTTTCTCTCCCTCCCTCTTATTTCCATCTCTTCTCTCTTAATTTTCTTTCCCTCCCTCTTATTTCTCTCTTAATTTTCTCTCCCTCCCTCTTATTTCTCTCTTCTCTCATAATTTTCTCTCCCTCCCTCTTAATTTTCTCTCCCTCTTATTTCTCTCTCTTAATTTTCTCTCCCTCCCTCTTATTTCTCTCTTCTCTCTTAATTTTCTCTCCCTCCATCTTCTCTCTTAATTTTCTCTCCCTCCCTCTTATTTCTCTCTCCTCTTTCTTATTTCTCTCTCTATCCTCTTAGGTTCCTCTCTTCTCTTTCTCTCCTTCCCTCTTATTTATCTCTCTTCTCTCCCTCCCTCTTATTTATCACTCTCTTCTCCCCCTCACCCTTATTTCTCTCTCCTCTCTCTTATTTTCCTCTCTTCTCTCCCTCCCTCTCTGTTTTTCTCTCTCCGCTTTCCCTTCCTCTCTGTTATTTCTCTCTTAATTTTCTCTCCCTCCCTCTTATTTCTCTCTCTTAATTTTCTCTCCCTCCCTCTTATTTCTCTCTCTTAATTTTCTCTCCCTCCCTCTTATTTCCATCTCTTCTCTTAATGTTATCTCCCTCCCTCTTATTTCCATCTCTTTTAATTTTCTCTCCCTCCCTCTTATTTCTCTCTTAATTTTCTCTCCCTCTCTCTTATTTCCATCTCTTGTCTCTTAATTTTCTCTCCCTCCCTCTTATTTCTCTCGTAATTTTCTCTCCCTCCCTCTTATTTCTCTCTTAATTTTCTCTCCCTCCCTCTTATTTCTCTCTTAATTTTCTCTCCCTCCCTCTTATTTCTCTCTTAATTTCCTCTCCCTCCCTCTTCTCTCTTAATTTTCTCTCCCTCCCTCTTATTTCTCTCTTAATTTCCTCTCCCTCCCTCTTCTCTCTTAATTTTCTCTCCCTCCCTCTTATTTCTCTCTCTTCTCTCCCTCCCTCTTATTTCTCTCTCTCCTCTCTCTTATTTTTCCTCTTCGCTCTCCCTTCCTCTCTCTTTTCTTTCTCTCCCTTCCTCTGTCTCATCGCCCTCCCTTCCTCTCTCCCAATATCACTATCGCTCTCCTTTCCTCTCTCTCTCTCCCTTCCTCTCTCTCTTCTCTCCCTTCCTCTCTCTCTCTCTATCCCTTCCTCTCTCTCTCTCTTCGCCCTCCCTTCCTCTCTCCCAATATCACTCTCGCTCTCCTTTCCTCTCTCTCTCTCCCTTCCTCGCTCTCTCTCTCTTCGCCCTCCCTTCCTCTCTCCCAATATCACTCTCGCTCTCCTTTCCTCTCTCTCTCTCTCTTCGCCCTCCCTTCCTCTCTCCCAATATCACTCTCGCTCTCCTTTCCTCTCTCTCGCATACACACTTATATATGTACTTTTCCCGCTGCCCCTCTTATATACACATACATGCACTCACGTATATGCACATTCCTATATATACACACACACACAGACATGTACACGTTCAGAGGACATCTTGCTGCTCACATGGTGTCCCTGTGCACCATATAAATGGTTACTCTCCATACATACACACTCGCTCACACACTGTATATAACACGTCACTCGCCTCTATATTTCTGCCGGTATTGCACACCCAGCATCCCCCGGGCGGGGTCAGAGGTCAGCCCCGGTCCCCTTCCCCGGTCCCGGTTACCTCCAGTTGCCGAGCACCAGAGCGGCGCGGCCCGGATGTGCGAGAGGAAGCTAATTGGCTGAGGGGGGATTGGGCGGGGCCTCAGGTATCTGTGTCACGTGATCTTCTGGGGAGGGGGAGACTCATTGCGATGGGAGAGCCATTGGTTTGAGTGGAGGTTCAATGAGAGTTATGTGACCCAATTGAGAGCGCTGGGAGGGGGCTGCCTCATATGTAGGACAGTCTCACTGGGTGGGGGCTTTCACTGGGGAGCAGTCTAACTGGGGATAACTTCATTATATGGGGAGGGGGCAGGCTCAGTGGGGTTGGAAATACCAATGGTGGGCAGTGATACTGGAGAGTATTACATTCATTGGAGGACAGTCTCACTAGGCTCTTGTGGACAATATTGGAGGGCAGCCTCACTGGGGTCTTGTGGACACTGTTAGAGGGCAGTCTCACCTAGGTCTTGTGGACACTATTGGAGGGCAGTCTCACTAGTCTCTTGTGGACAATATTGGAGGGCAGTCTCACCCGGGTCTCGTGAACACTGTTAGAGGGCAGTCTCACTAGTCTCTTGTGGACAATATTGGAGGGCAGTCTCACCTGGGTCTCGTGAACACTGTTAGAGGGCAGTCTCACTAGTCTCCTGTGGACAATATTGGAGGGCAGTCTCACCTGGGTCTTGTGGACACTATTAGAGGGCAGTCTCACTAGTCTCTTGTGGACAATATTGGAGGGCAGTCTCACCTGGGTCTCGTGAACACTGTTAGAGGGCAGTCTCACCTGTGTCTCGCGGACACTATTGGAGGGCAGTCTCACCTAGGTCTTGTGGACACTATTAGAGGGTAGTCTCACTAGTCTCTTGTGGACAATATTGGAGGGCAGTCTCACCTGGGTCTCGTGAACACTGTTAGAGGGCAGTCTCACCTGTGTCTCGCGGACACTATTGGAGGGCAGTCTCACCTAGGTCTTGTGGACACTATTAGAGGGCAGTCTCACTAGTCTCTTGTGGACAATATTGGAGGGCAGTCTCACCTGGGTCTCGTGAACACTGTTAGAGGGCAGTTTCACCTGTGTCTCGCGGACACTATTGGAGGGCAGTCTCACCTAGGTCTTGTGGACACTATTGGAGGGCAGTCTCACTAGGGTCTTGTGGACACTGTTAGAGGGCAGTCTCACTAGGGTCTTGTGGACACTATTGGAGGGCAGCCTCACTGGGGTCTTGTGGACACTGTTAGAGGGCAGTCTCACTGGGGTCTTGTGGACACTGTTAGAGGGCAGTCTCACCTGGGTCTTGTGGACACTATTGGAGGGCAGCCTCACTGGGGTCTTGTGGACACTGTTGGAGGGCAGTCTCACCTGGGTCTTGTGGACACTATTGGAGGGCAGTCTCACCTGGGTCTTGTGGACACTATTGGAGGGCAGTCTCACTAGGGTCTTGTGGACACTATTGGAGGGCATCCTCACTAGGTTCTGGAGGGCACTATTGGAGGGCAGTCTCACTAGGGTATTTTGGACACTATTGGAGGGCAGTCTCACTAGGGTCTTGTGGACACTATTGGAGGGCAGCCTCACTGGGGTCTCGTGGACACTATTGGAGGGCAGTCCCACCTGGGTCTCGTGGACACTATTGGAGGGCAGTCTCACTAGGGTCTTGTGGACACTTTTGGAGGGCAGTCTCACCTAGGTCTTGTGGACACTATTGGAGGGCAGTATCACTAGGGTCTTGTGGACAATATTGGAGGGCAGTCTCACTGGGGTCTTGTGGACACTATTGGAGGGCAGCCTCACTTAGGTTTGGAGGGCAGCCTCACTTAGGTTTGGAGGACAGTCTCACTTGGGTTTGGAGGGCAGTCTCACTTGGGTCTGGATGGCACTATTGGAGGGAAGCTTCACTTGGGTCTGGAGGGCACTATTGAAGGGCAAACCCGCTGTGTGGAGTGCAGTCTCAATGGAGTATAGAGGGCAATGTTGGAGGGTAGTCTACTGGAGGAGGGCAGTCTCACTTGGGTCTTGTGGCCACTATTGGAGGGCAGACTCACTTGGTTTTTGTGGCTACTATTATGGGGCAGTCTCATTTGGGTTTTGTGGACACTATTGGAGGAGGGCAGTCTCACTTGGGTCTTGTGGCCACTACTGGAGGACAATCTCATTTGGGTCTTATAGACACTATTAGAGGGCAGTCTCACTTGGTTCCTGTGGCTACTATTGGAGGGCAGTCTCAATTGGTTCTGGAGGGCAGCCTCACTTGGATCTTGTGGCCACTATTGGAGGGCAGTCTTACTTGGGTCTTTTAACCATTATTGGAGGGCAGTCTCACCTGGGTCTGGAGGGCAATCTCACATAACATTTGAACTTTTGAGTCTCCAATTGAATGGGAGATTCACTGAGTGGCTTGTCACTCTGTGGAGAGGAGTCTCATTTGATTCTTCTGTAATCCAATGGAAATTGATCTCAATTAGTGCTTGTGGCAACCATTGAAGAGCATTCTCACTTGGGTCATGTGGCATCCATTGAAGGGGAAGTCTTATTTGGGAGGATGTTTCACCTACTGAACGGCACTCTCATTTGGGTATTGTAGCACCCATTGGAGGCAAAGTCATATTTGAGAGGATGTTTCAACCACCTAAGTGCACTCTCACTCGTTATTGAGAGGGCCGCAGTTGCTGGAAAGGAGCGCCAAAGGCGCTCCTTGTGCTGGTGGAGATTAGCTCTGTAGGCGCTCATCCCTACGACCCCACTCAAAGTAGGCCATAGGCGCTCATCCCTACGACCTGCGGAACTACAGATCAACAGCAATCTCAATTACACCATTCACAATGCAAAACCCGTAGCAGTTTAAAAATAAATAAATTATGGCCCGTAACACTTTGCAAAAAGGAAAGCGTGACTTAAAAAAAACAATACAACCCGCAGCACTTAGAAAAAAAACTACGAGGTCAAAAAAATACAAACTTAACGGCCGATCCGCCCACATACAAAAACACAAATAAAATATAAATAAAACCCCCAAAAACATCACACACAGCACGGGGGACAGCCAGGACGTGTGGGAGTGAGGTTGCACAACAATTTAAATACAATTTGCATAGTTTAGCCACTCGAAAATCCACTAAGCGAAGATGGCGGCTGAAAAAAAACAAAAAAGAGGCTACACCACCCCTAACCATGCAAAACACCGCCAGGGACTTAGAAAAAAAAAAATAACGAGGTCGAAAAAATAAAAAGTTAATGGCCGAACCGCGCACATCCAAAATCAACAAAAACACAAAGAAAAAAATAAAATAAACATCACACACAGCACGGGGGGACAGCCAAGATGTCTGGGAGTGAGGTTGCACGACAATTTAAACACAATTTGCACACTTTCGAAAATCGCCTAAGCAACAAAAAAAATGGAGGACAAAAAATAAAAAACGAGCCCTAACCACGGAAAATACCCCCAGGCACATAAGACTTTTACCCAGCAACGAACGAGGTACAAAATACACTATTAGGAAGTATGGAAAATGCTCCAGACCCGCGTAACACATACACTACACATACAGCCATTTTACACTTGCAAATAATAACATTACCATTCTAAATTGGCGCTTTACACAACTAAACAAACGCTTTTCAGGATATTGATTGCTGCATATATTAATTAGGAAAAGGTAAAGTATATTCATTTATTATTTAATGAATTAATTATAAAAAAAAAAAATATATATATATATATATAAAAGAGCAGGGGAGAGGCTCGCAATGAGAGAAAAATGCGCTTATTGCGAGACACGCGTTGAGCGACGAAGGTGCTCTGAGCTGGGCTCACAATGAGCGCCAAGGGTGCTCAGAGAAGCAAAAATATACAAGGGGAGAGGCTCACAAAAGGCGCTCAGCGCGGGGCTTGCAATGAGCGCCAAAGGTACTCAGAGGACCAAAAGACTTACATTGTGTGGCAAACAGCATTACCTACCTTACACTTTTATGACCGTAATTTTTTGATGGGCAATTCGCTAGTACAATATATTCTGCATTTTAGTAGTATATTTTATTGATAGTGTATTTAATTTAACCAAATTTTATTTGGTGATATATAACACATTATGTTATGAACTCTTCAATATAAAATGAGATGGCTACTCAGCGCTATTCAATAAGGGAATAATATTATGAGTTGTTTCCAATGGTGTGGACACTGTGCATGCTAGATAAACTCTCCTGTGTTCACTTTTTACATATATTGATCTTTCTTATAACGCATGCCAGGAATTAAAGAGTCTTTTCACAGGGTTTGTGGGGATTCCTGATGTAAAGACAATTTATGTGTTCTGGGAGCACAAACTGTCCTGTTTCAGTATCTCTCAGATGGAAAAGATGTTCAGATCAAAAGACAGACAATTCTGGAGATTTCAGGAAAAATGAGTCATCAAGGAGAGAGGGGGGAACAATGGAGGAGACAGAGATCATGGTGGGGCAGAGGGATTTAAAGGGGGGAGAAGGATCACAGGGGGACAGTTGGATGAAAGGGGTGTAGGGGTAAAGTGGATAGAGAGAGGAGAACAGAGACATGGAGTTTGGGGATTTAGGGGGGGGGGCAGGATTAAGAGTAGAAAGGGATCAGTTGGGAGAGGTGGGTGTGATGGAGATCAAGGGGGGTGGGGGTCTGTTTGGGTCCCTAGCTTTCAGGAAACATTATAAAGACTGCTGTAGGTCAAAAAGCCTTCATTAGTATTGGTGCAAGTAATTCAATTAATGCTTCCAATGGTCATACAATATACATTATTAGGTATACAAAAATGCAATACATGTCACTGTTGTTGCATATCTCTGGTACACAACCTAACTCGCACAATATCAGTCATGTAACAGTGCATTTTCAGGCCATTTATGTGTTAGTACATCAAAGTACAGTAAATCAAAGTGGTTGAACCAATGATTGACCAATCTGTACTGAAATGTGTAGTGCCACTGTGCCTCAAATACTGAAGTTGGTATTGCTCACAAGGCACTATGGAATTTCATTGTATCAGGCACCTCATCCATGTCATTAGCTATCAAGTAGGAATGATGGGACCCCAACTAGACTATATCAAAGTAGAAGAGGCAGTTTTTACATATTATACAATCCCTTAACATGATCTACATGCTCAATGACCCCCTTAAAAGGAGTCAGTATGTTGCACATAAAGATATTACTGTAGTGACAGGCCATGCCAAAGGATGCCAAGCCATGTCATGTGAAACACATGCATTTGTATTGTAGCAGTTGCAAACATCTCCGCATTCTCCTCCATCCTATAGAAGTAGCTACTCAAACAAAATTGACAGGTTTCACTGGAGCATAATTGCACGTAACATAATAAATTAAAAGCTGTATTGTTGAGTTGCATTTCTTGGCTGTGTTTGTATTGGATTTACCTACTAAAACATTGTAGTTCTTCAAATAATTTTTAGCAATGAAAGGATGATGGGACACCTGAAGGGGGTAAGGCTACAATTGATAATATCTGCATATATATCCACAGCAGACATTGGCACTGATACGTTCCATTACCCTGACTACCGCCCCCATTTAATACCAAGCCCGTAATTACAGTCATACAACCTGTATGGCTGCAGGTTAGAAATTTGCTACAGTTACAGACATATTTAGTTGACTCAAGCCAGCAATTACAGGCTCATAGCCCCCACTCGCAAACCATGAACCCGTACGTAGCATTACAGGGCATGATCATGATCAATTAAGCAAGCCCGTGGGTTACAATTTAGACAGAGCCAATAGTAAATGAGACCGTCATCATGATGTCCGTAAAACATGGAGTTTAGACTATAATTAATTCATGTTTAGAAGTATGATTTGCAATCCAGACATGTAGAAATCAATAAAAATGAATAAATTATTATTATTATTACTTTTATTTGTAACGCTCAACTGTTTTAGTCCATGTGGGTGGCCTGATATGTATTAACTCCTTGATTCAGGAGATCAATATAACACGGAAAAATAAAAATAAAAAAATATTGCAGATTTGCGAGCTTGAGACTGTTGTGCAGTCAATTCTAATACCTTTAATAACTTTCCCAGTATTTTAAAGTACAGTAGTGTGTTCTTATTTGCTTTTACAGTGTTACTAACAGGGATTTAACCCACTTGCGAGTCCTATCTAGTACTTGTATCATTTTTTGAAGGCAATTGCTGGCTTGTTGAATTGTTGCAATTGAATATAGATTTTTGCGTCATTAGAACTGGTAACTTTTACAGGCTTGAAACATCAAAGTAGGAGATATATTTTTGACAACTGCAGTGATGTTGAGCCTGTAAGTTGCAAATGGATTGCGTGTAGCAAAATGTTGCCAATTAAATATCTGTAACTTTTACTGGCTTCATTACCAACTTATGTAATTGCGATTTGGACAATTGAATAGGAGTTAGGCAAACTCCTCAGTAAAGGTAGACATCTGTCATGGTAATCTCTGCACGGATGTACCTGGGGTAATACACCACATTGATTAAGGACACTGTAACAATGTTAGTTACTGCTTGGAAATGAAGCCCAATGGTGTTTTTTTCTGATGCTGTACAACTTTGACTTAAGACTCAAGAGATGCTGTTATTGTGAGCAATGTTATCTCTTGTGGTTTTGTTATAGTCGAGCATGGGCTTGAGAACTGGGTCCAGGGCAAGCAGGAAAGGTAGTGTGGACAAGTCTATATTAAGGTAGATTATCCAGGTAGAAAATCAGGTAAAATTCAATTCTAATAGTTGAACATTCGATTCTGAGAATTTGGAGCAATGCAGAGGTTAAGAAGCAAACAGACTTCATAACTGAATACCTTATGCCCAAATATAAAATAAGATGTTGAAGGTATGCTGTAGGCTCTATTATGCATTTATAAGATCATTACTTAAAAGACCACTGCAGTTTGGTAAAAACTTCCTGTGTTTGTGTGGGATGTAACAAAGTAACATTATTAGAAGATATGCGAGAAGGGGATATAAAAGCAGTTTTAGCAAAAAAGACTGCTAGTTTGTAGCTTGAGATAATATTATCCTACTAGCGACTTGCCTGCCAAAAATGATGGCATACAAATTTGAAGCCTTGCAGTGCTGTTGTTTGCCACACAATGCGAGGCTCTCCCCCCCTCTAACTTGCGGGCCTCACGATGAGCACCTTTGGCGCTCATTGTAAGCCTCTCTCCCATCAACTTTACGGGCCTCGCGATGCCTGTAACTTTGTGAGCGTTACAAACAAACTCTCATCCCTGTGTCTCTTTCCTCCCTCTCTCTCCCCTGTATCTATTTCCCCCTCTCTCCCTTCCCTGTGTCTCTTTCCCCCCACTCCCTGCTCAGTTTCTCTTTCCCGATTCAATTGAGCAATCGTCAGTTACTGGAGCCCGTAAGTGAGGCTGTAAGTAAATTTGCTATCCAAGAGGTGTCTTTTCGCTGGCTTCGAACTGGTTACGACCTTGAAAACTTTGCAATGGTTATACCCGGACCTTACAGCCTCCCGAAGCCTTTGATCTTTCCTGTCCGCAAGAGTTTCAAACGATAAAATCGCACATCGCTATTCAATTGCAAAAATCACTCAAGACTGCACCTGCAGGCAATCCCGCAAACGGCAAATGTTGGCCCAAAGCTTACGGCTTCCAAATAGGACTAGACTAGTTTGTAACACTGCAAATCACAATAAAAAGACACCAATGCACCTTAAAGCATGAGGAAAGCAATGGAAGGCATTACAATTACTTGCACAACAACTTCCAACTATCAAATATAGCAAAAAATACAAATGTATTGTCCTCATAGGTTGTAATGGTCATGCATGTGCCAATATGAAAGCCATGCTGCAACATGCTGAAAGCTATGAAAGATACACTACCTCATTAATTTGCAACACAAATACATACAAATGGCTGACATATTAACCCTTTCTCACTCACAGAGCCTCTAATACAAAGATCATCTTATATACATTTCACTCATCACGTTTACATTGGAACAATAAATAGTGGCCAAATTACACCACCACATGACATATATAAAGTACCAAGGGAACATTTTACATTTTGTTGTTCAATCCCTCAGTTGTGTCTGACTCTCTGTTACCCTATGGACTGCAGCATGCTTACTTATGTCTCTGTCTGTGCTTATCCACAAGGTTTGCATGCCAAAGATACTGGAGTGGTTTGCCAGTTCTTTCTCTAGTGGACTGTGATTTGTCTGACCTCTCTGCTATTACCTGCCCACCTACAGTGGCCTTACATGGTATAGCTCACAGCTTCATTCAAGTACACAAGCCCCCTCACCACCACTTAGCATTCCAGAAGGAGACCAGGGGAACATACACACACTAATCTACTCTAACCCATCAGGAAGGGCTGCAAACACACATGGAGGCTGTGCAGAGGCACGTGGATCAACAGGCAACTCACCTCCATCAGGGATAATCACCGCTAGGCCCATCCTGGAAAGTCCCACGCCATTGCTATTGGTCATGTTCCAAGATGTGTACCCATTATCATTTGGTGACATCCCATTAAGTGTTTTGCTATCAATCAATTCACATTATCACCTGTCATATTCCTATCAGGCCTTCAGGGGAATGTTGATACTCCACAGTATCACAAATTGGACTTTGCATGTGTATTAACCCTTTATTATGATATATGATATGCATTATTATATGATATATTATGATATTATCACTATTATTATTGTTATTTTATGTATTAATCTATTGCATATTAACTACAGCTCATTAGTTTACAGATATAGGAATGTGACACAAATGTGATGTATGTGGATGTCCCATCACACCAACCATTGAAAACTCACTGACACGGTATAACAAAGCTTTATTTTATACACAGACCACAATCAGAAAAGGACAAGACTGTGCATTATTACCATGGGTGTGGTGTGGGCGGATCCCGGGAGAGCAAGAGGCTATTGTTGGAAAAAAGGGGATACCTAAAGGGGATAATGTCATAGTCTAGAATAAGCATGTTGCATAGGACCTACCAGGGTAACATGTGGTCACCACACCACTGCAACTGGAATCTGATGGAAAAAAGGATTATCAGAAAGCACTCCATTTAATTGGAGACACCATTAATGTGCATAGCCCTTACAACTTGTCTATATATGTTCAATGAAACAGATGATTAAACCTCTGGACTGTGTAATCCAATCAGTTCCAGTGTGTTGCCAAAAACAAATCTAAAAAAAGTGGTCCAAAATAAGGCGGAGGAGGATAAGAATTATAAGGAAACCTGCATGTACAGTACAGTGTTAACTATTGTAACTGTAACAATATACCAACTCACCTCCCATCTGCAAGCATTACTAACCATTAGCTAGTTCTCAGGATAACTCACTGGCCATGGCCATTATTAATGATGTGTCATCTCACAATATAATCTTAGCTGTGACCAGCATCAGTGGTCAAGGGGCCACCCCTTGGTGCTGCAGCTTGCCCTCCTTGGCCATCATCCTCCTCACCTTGGCTCTGATGTCATGAAAACTGTGCTTGACGGACCTCACATCCCTTTGCACTGTGCCCACTGCTGTTACCTCAGCGGCTACCTCGTTCCATGCCTGGGCCCTAGGCCCATGCCTGGCTTCCCTCCCCCCTGCAAGGATCACGGGGCAGCCACGGATGGCACCAAGGAGGACCACATTCTCCTGGGGCGTGTAGTTCAGGGCCCTGTGCTTGCCCTTAACCTCTTGACCACCCGGCTGTGGATGGGGATCCTTACCTCCATGACCTGTCCCTGAGGCCTGTCCCTCCCCCTAACTACCACTCCCCTGGGATCAGGCCCCTCTCACTCTGTCCCTGGTCTACATGTGCCTGTTGCTAGGGCCGCCCTTCAACCACCCACCTCCTCCTATTACTCTCTTCCTCCTCCAACACATCCTCTCCTCCACCACTATCAACCTCCTCTCCTCTACCACTCCCAACTTCCTCCTCCTCTACCACTCCCAACTTCCTCCTCCTCTACCACTCCCAACTTCCTCCTCCTCTCCTCCACCACTCCCAACCTCCTCCTCTTTTCCTCCAACACTCCTCATCTCCTCCACCACTCCTCACCTCCTCCTCCCTCCTCCACCACTCCCCAGGGCCACCTCTCTCTCCTCCTCACCTATCCTTATCTCCTCCTCTCCACTCATCTCACCTCCTCCTTCCTCCCTCCATTATAATCCCAAAAATAATATAAGGATAAATAAAAATAAGTGTTTCTGTATATATATATATATATATATATATATATATATATATATATATATATAGAGAGAGTAAAAAAAGAAATGTGTGGATTATGTGTATTTATTAACTGTTGGGGGATGGGGTGTGGGGGTGGGGTGTGTGTGTAAGGAGTGACCTAGCTCTTTGCGTATCTATGTGTGTTCTTTAATTTATGTGTAATGCTGTAATCTGTAAATATGTATAATCAAGGATTAAGTGTAAAATCGCAATTAGATTAATAGAAATAAACAAAAGCAAATACATTGCTCTCAGAACTCATCTACTCTCTCACTCTCACTGAAAAACCTCCAACTCTGGGACCTGCGTGCTACTTGGAAAGAAAATACAACATAGTCAACGCATGGGCGGGTGGAACGCAACTTTATAATCTCCCTCTGTCAATCATCTGCGGCTAGACAGCTTTCTTTTGGCTGAGAGACCTGTGTCGCACTACGTTATACCGTGATTGGATCGTAACAGCGGATCACATCTTGGCCAGCCCATTAACAGTTTGCGGCTGTGGGAGGGGCTTACAGGATTGAAGCTTCAGCCCTTGCTCAATTGAATAGCTCCAGAATCGGTGCCGAACAGGAGCCCGCAGAACGCCCGCAGACATATGGCCACGATCCCGCAAGATGCGGGCTTGCAATTGATTCAGGCTCATAGTGTTTGTTTAATATATATCCAAATGCTCTCCTCCAATCTAATATAGTCTGCATGTTAGTTGCAGAATTTATTGATGTCGTCCTTAATTTAAATTAAAAAAAAAAGAAGAAGAGAAAATGAGCAAAATCTCTTGGGCTAGTGCACTCAAGGACCTAGGGATTGTTAAAATAAAACTTAACTTTTATTGAATAGTAGTCAAAATATTACCAGTGATTTAAAAGTATTTTGCTAAAGCCTCACATTGGGTAGTCACAGGTCACAAGGGATAAAGCAATGTAAGGAAATAACTTGTAAATAAGTTAGCTTGAATAACAAAGTAATGCTTGTATCACCAGGGGAAACCAGTTCAACTTTTAATTTCTTCAAAATTAGGAATGTTTCATAGTTGTTTTAATCTAATGGTTATGTGTGGTATCCTACGAGTAGTTTTGTGTGTCTATTGCTGTTTTGTTGTGTAGGTGTCAATATGATATACATAAAGTACCCATCTTAACATTTCATCCAAGCTGTAGATGTACATACATACATACATAGTTGCTTGTAACATAATAAATTAGAGGCTGTATTGTTGAGTTGCATGTATTTGGTGTTTGGTTTTGTATTTACATTGTAGATCTTCAAACAATTATTACCAATATAAGTCTTTAAGCCTTTGGCCGTGAACCCAAAAGGGTCATGGGACACCTGAAGGTAGTAAGACTACAATGGATAATATCTGCATTTATATCCACATCAGGAGACTGATAAGTTCCATTACCATCATTATGTGGAGAGTTAGGCAAACTTCTCATGCAAGGGAGACATCTGTAATGTAATCTCTGCACTGATGTACATCGCCTCTCATTTTCCAGTGTAGTGATTGCCGCGTGACCACTGGCTGGCTTGCCAATCAGGAGGTCATTGCATATGGCCTCTCCTACATTGCTGTGTCCGTAGCAACACCTTCTCATTGATGCCCCCTCATTTTCACAGAGCTTGCTACATTATGGCGCGACCGAATGTCTGGCGATATAACCGGATTGGTAGGCTGGGCTTGTTAGTCTTGGTTGGCAGGCAGCCTAGGAGAAGAAAAACTCAGATTTACAACCTGGGCAGATGCAGCTCGTTAGCCCTGTAAGGCCATCCATCTAGGAGAAGGACACTCCAATATAACACCTACTACTCGAGGACCTTACTCTCACCGTGCAAGCTTGCTAGGCCATGACAGATGAACCCCAAGTGTAAAGGGATCAGTACTGCGCACACTGCATCTCACCTAAAAACTCCATTGCGCAGGCCCAAGGGGGCATGTTTACATCTAGAACAATCAACATTTTCAAGCCCTGCAGCGATGGTAAAGGGGCGAAACGGCAGGTGGAAGATGTCACTGGAAGCCGCAGTCTGAATGCTGCATGCAGGCGGTTTGGGTGTATGGGTCGCCTGATGCTGATCCAAGAGACTACGGTATCATTACGCAGGTAGCCTAACAAAGCTCATCTTCACTTCACCCAGTTGGCTATCCGCGGTCAGCAGGCATCTCCAAATGCGGTTGAAACTCAGTAAAAAAGAAAAGGCTCACACCTGCCTCAGAAGGTGAACTTGAACTGAAACTCACATGTTGGAACATCAGAACTATGCTTGACACAACAGACAGTGGTCACCCAGAATGACACACTACTCTAGTAGCCCACAAACTATCAAGGCTGGCTATTGACATTGCTGCCCTCAGTGAAGTCCACCTCCCAGAGGAAGGAAGCCTTCAGGAACATAGGGCAGGCTATACCCTCTGCTGGTCAGGGAAGCCAGAAAATAAGAAACATCTCTCTGGTGTGGGCTTCATGGTCTCGAACCTTATTGCCTCCAAACTTGAGAACCTGACAAAGGGTCACTCTGGCCGCATCATTTTTATGCGTCTTCCACTTCATCCTCGGCGACTTCAATGCCAGAGTTGGCAAGGATTCAGAAGCTTGGAAAGGGGTACTTGGCAATCACGGTGTTGTAAGCTACAATGACAGCGGGTGCTTTCTGCTAGAGTTTTGCACTGAGCAGAAACTCACCATCACCAATACAGTTTTCCAGCAGAAAGACAGACTAAAGACAACCTGGATGCATCCTTGGTCCAAGCACTGGCATCTTATAGACTATATTCTGGGGTGCCAGCAAAATCTTTGAGATGTCCTGCTCACTCAACTGATGCCCAGCGCAGAATGTAATATGGACCACTATCTGGTTCCCTGCAAACTATGACTCCACTTCAATCTTAAACCAAAGAGGAAAGGCGCCCAAAGAAGAAGTTACAGATCGGTAACCTCCAGTCAGCTGAAGTTAAGGCCGACTTCCAGGCGAATCTCTATTCAAGGCTAGAAGACCGCAGATGCTTCACGGATTCCTTCTCAGATGCTCTATGGGAATATCTCAAAACCAGCATCCTGCAGACGTCTGAAGAGGTCCTAGGTTTCTCTACAAAGAAAAACAAAGACTGGTTTGATGAAAACAGTCAGGAGATCCATCAATTACTGTTGGAAAAGAGATCCGCTCATCAAGCACATCTCGCTCAGCCATCTTGCCCTAACAAGAAAGCAGCCTTCCATCTTGTGTGCAGCAACTTCCAACAAAAGCTTAGAGAAATTAAGAATCAGTGGTGGACCAACATCGCTGAAAGAACTCAGCTTTGTGCAGATGTCGGCGACTACAAAGGGTTTTATGAAGCCCTGAAGGCCGTGAATGGCCATTTATGGCCCTTCACACCTGGTCCAAAGTCTATTGTGCAGTGCAGATGGTCAAACACTGCTTACAGACAAGGCGAGAGTCACTGTGGCTTTAGAGCCAACAGGAGCAACACTGACATGGTTTTTGTTCTCAAGGATCTCCAAGAGAAATGAGAACAGAACAAGGGACTTTATGTAACGTTTGTCAACCTTACCAAAGCGTTCGACACTGTGAGCAAGAAGCGTCTGTGGCAAATCCTGGAACGTATAGGATGTCCCCCATGTTCCTCAACATGATCATCCAGCTACACAAAGACCAGCGTGCCTAAGTTACCTATCTGAGCCCTTCCCAATAATTAACAACGTGAAGAATGGTGTCCTTGCACCCACCCTATTCACGCTATTCTTCAGTATGATGCTGCAAAGGGCCACAACAGACCTTGATGATGAGGATGGACTTTACATCCAATTCCGCACAGACGGCAGTCTGTACAACCTGAGGTGACTAAAGGCCCACACCAAGACAGTGGATTCGACTCGTTCGAGAGCTACTCTTCGCAGACAATGCTGCCCATCACTATTGGTGAGTCTAAGCTGAAAACAGTCCAACAGTTTACCTACCTGGGTTGCATCATCTCCTCAGACGCAAAGGTTGACAAAGAAATTGATAACAGACTGGTAAAGGCAAATGTTGCATTTGGCAGGTTATATAAAAGCGTTTGGAACAAAATGCACAAAGGTCAACGTGTATGGTGCTGTTGTGCTGAATACCCTACTGTACCATTCCGAGTCGTGGCTTACCTACCACCACCACCTAAGACTTCTTGATCGCTTTCATCAACACTTCCTCCACACCATCCTCAAGATTCACTGGAATAACCACATCCCCAACACTGAAGTCCTAGAACATCCTAGGAAGGAGGATGATTGGCTTCCAAAGATTGTGCTATATGGTGAGCTCACCACTGGCAATCGTGACAGAGGTACAAGTACTCACTGAAACAGTCCATTGATGCCTGTCATATTGACCATCATCGATGGTCCGCTTTAGCTTCAGAACGAAAGGCATGGAGAAGTACAATTTACCAGGCTGTCTCCTCTTTCGAGACCACACACGGCTGAATTTCAGGACAAAAGGAAACATATAAAAAATGGTGTCACTACAGCACCCAACACAGAATAAGCCTTCCTGTGCAACCACTGTGGTCGAGTCTGCCTGTCCCACATTGGCCTCCTCAGCCACTTGAGAGCCCATAGATGTGGATACCCCTCTTAAATCTTTGTTCGCAAAGCCAAGCCTATATACCTGTGGACATACACCACATTGTTGAAGGATCTTGTAACAATGCTAGTTACTGGACTGCAAATTAAGCCTAATGGTTGACTTTAGAAGGTACATATGAGCACTGTGCCAAGTATACAAATTGTATAGGTGGCTTTTTTCTGATGCTCTCCAACTTAGACTAAAGACACATGAGATGCTGTTATTGTGAAAAATGTTATCTCTTGTGTTTTTGTTACAGTTGAGCATGGGCTATTATTATTATTATTACTAGCGACTTGCCTGTCAAAAATGACGGGGCAATAAAATTGTAAGGCAGGTAATGCTGTTTGCCCCAGACATTAATTTTGTTGGTGGTCCGAGATCCTTCGGGGCTCATTGCGAGCCTCCTGCAGAGCACCTTCGGCGCTGATCGCGTGGCTCGCAATGACCACCTTCGGTGTCAGCAATGTGTGCAGTTAGTAGTGTAAATAGGCTGCGTGCGCGAGGGAAAGCCGTTGGGGTAGCTGTGTACTTCCGCATTGTATAAGTCAGTGTTGTAAAATGGCGGCGAATGTGTATGTGGTACGCGGCTGTGGATGATGTAGCGTCCTTGGTAAGAGTGTATTTTGTACCTCGTACGGCTTTTTTAAAAAGCCGTATGTGCTTGATGGTGTTTTGAGTCTTTAGGGGCCTGGAGCCTCGTTTTCGTTTTTTTGCGGCGGCCATCTTTTCTCTCGCTTAGGGTATTTTCGTGTGTCTAAACTCGGGAATTTGGACTTAAATTGAGGTGTAACTTCACTTACAGAGGTCCTGGGTGCCCCCCTTGCTGTGGACAAGCTTTTTATGTATTTTTTGTGTGTATTTACTCTTTTTTTAATGTTTTCCAGATAACTGGAGAAAAGAGCAGGTGATACCTATATTTAAGAAGTAGGCAAGAGCAAATCCGGGGAATTATAGACCTGTAAGCCTCACTTCTGTAGTGGGAGAGCTTTTAGAAGGGTTAATAAGGGATAATATATAAGAGTATGTCTATTCAAACATCATTATAAGTAGGACCAAGATGGA
This sequence comes from Discoglossus pictus, assembly GCA_027410445.1. Taxonomy (NCBI): domain Eukaryota; kingdom Metazoa; phylum Chordata; class Amphibia; order Anura; family Alytidae; genus Discoglossus; species Discoglossus pictus. The sequence continues at coordinate 298,386,484 of CM050163.1, forward strand.
TTTATGAAGGATAGGTCATGTCAAACAAATCTAATGAGTTTCTATGAGGAGGTTAGTAGGAACCTGGATCAAGGCAACTCAGTGGATGTAGTCTTTTTAGATTTTGCAAAGGCTTTTGATACAGTGCCACATGGGAGACTATTGTGCAAACTAAGGGATACAGAAATTGCAGTAAATATATGCCCATGGATTGAGAGCTGGCTAAAAGACAGGAAGCAAAGGGTTGTTGTAAATGGAACATACTCTGATTGGACTAATGTGGTAAGTGGGGTTCCTCAGGGCTCAGTATTAGGTCCCCTCCTTTTTAACATATTTTTTAACGACTTAAAAGGAGGATTGGAAAGTAGTGTCTCCATTTTTGCTGATGACACAAAGTTGTGCAAGGTAATTAAATCTGAAAGTGATGTACTTTACCTCCAAAGGGATTTGCATAAATTATAGAAATGGGCCATTAAATAGCAGATGAGATTTAATACGAATAAATGTAAGGTTATGAATCTGGGAAGAAAAAATAGCCATGCAATCTATAAACCTAATGAAGCAAATCTAGGGGTATCTGATATTGAAAGGGATTTGGGAGTGCTTGTGGACAACCACCTAGGTAACAGTTCTCAATGCCAAGCAGCAGCTGCAAAGGCAAATAAACTATTAGCATGAATTAAGAAGGGTATAGAAGCCAGGGAAGCAAATATAATTCTATCACTGTACAAATCCCTAGTAGGCCCTCATTTGGAATATGGAGTACAGTTTTGGGCACCAATTAATAAAAAGGACATTGTAGAACTGGACAAAGTACAGAGAAGGGCTACAAAACTAATAAGGGGAATGGAGGGGCTAAGTTATGAAGAAAGACTAACCAAATTAAACGTATTTTCTCTAGAAAAAAGGCATCTAAAAGGGGATATGATTACCTTTTGAGACAATTGGCAAAGTTTCACTGGGGTTTTTTTGTTTGCCTTCCTCTGGATAAATTAACAACTAATCCGTATATAGCAGATCAGAGGAGATCTTAGAAGGTTGGACTTGATGGGTTAAAAGTCTTTTTCCAACCTCAATTACTATGTAATAAAAGCATTTTTAGAAAACAAATCTTAAATTTAGATGACTGTCAGCCCTATTAAATTCCCTCAACGTGTAAAACCGTAGCCCGTAAGACTTGTGGCTATTAAATTGGCCCTGTGAAGTAGCCCACCAACGACTTGCCGGGTAAGGGCGAAAAAAACCTACAGGATGTTGAAAATTGCACTGCGTGGCAGCAAATCCTTTGTTCTGTCACTATTAAATTGCAACAAATTCACTGATGTTCAACCCCGTAACCTAGAGAGGACCCACAAGGGGGTTAAAGTCCTATCCTTAGCACTGTAAATGGGAATATACACACACTACTGCACTTATAATTAAAGGGAAAGTGATGTTAGGTATTAAAGTTAATAGCACAACATTCTCAAGCTCGCAAATCTGCAATATAAAATATATTATTTTCTGTTTAATTTCTGTGATATATTGATCCCGGCAATCAATGTGTTAATACATATAATGGAACTCACATGGACTAGAATATCATATTTACTGATTTATTAATATTGCTTTATTACTGCTTTATTTCTGGAATGCGGGTAAGATTGAAACTCGTAATTGAAACCCGTAAGGCTTTGAAATCTAACCTCCATCTTTCAGTGACGTAATGATGACCATCTAATTTGCCATTGGCTCCGTCTACGGTTTGACTAATTGATCATGTTCATGGCCGCACATCCAATGTGCGCAAGAATGGTTATACAGGCTTGCGTCTCAAGCCCGTAACTCGCGGCATGGTCTAATTTAATAGCTCTGTAACACAGCCGATTTTCTAGCCTGCAGCCTTTGCCAGTGTACCAATGCTGCTATGGGTTTTGAATTTAATAGGGGTGTGTGTCATGGAAGATTCCATCTCGGACTGCTAGATCGTCTGTAGCTTGAGATGTTATCCTATGGAGGCTTACACTGCCATTGAATTCTATAGTGAAGGATGTTATTTGGAGACGATGTTTTAACAGAAGTGAATACAGATCGTGTCTGAATCCACAGTTCTTTCTGGTTTTTAATTATTTTAGGAGCAAAGAAAAAATGTCTATTATCATTAATGCAGAGACTGAATACAATCATTTGAAGACAATAGTTCAAAATTAAAGGCTTTGTAAAAACATTATGCATAATATTCAAATGCAATACTATAAATATGACACTTCAGTGGTCCTTTAAGGGTTTTCTTTATGCAAACTGATAATATTTTAATGGGATTTTTTTTCCACAGAATGCAAGGATATAAAATATATTTAAAATATGGTGACATTTGAGGTTCTTCAAAACCAAAATAGAATAATATTATTTTCAGTCTAGAAAAACTTGCAATCTAATAACTATTATAAACCAATATTTAATATATAAAGGAATAGTAGTAGAAAATGCCTATAACCGTTGGAGGGTCCTCCGAAAGGGAAGGCTCACTAACTGATGCCCCAAATCTAGCTTATGAGCCCTAACATTAAATATAATAATAAAAAGAGATCATTGTACAGATGCCTACCTCATATTGCCAAGTACTAAATGGACTTCTCCATAATCAATTTCTCAACAAATCTTATCTAAGTATGTCTCCTACTGTATTAAAACATAAAAAAGGTTATATAGGAAATTGTGTCGCCCTATACATTCTAATTGTATAAATAGAGCTACAGGTTGTATCCACAATTGACACTTGGAATATTATTGGGAACCTCACAGCTCTTTTCACAATTATAATCAATAAAAAAAGTAGTCTAATGCCTAACGATAGTTTTTGCCAGTCTGTACCGGCTTGCTCAAAGGCAAAATCAAGGGGAGAGAGAGGGAATTCAAAGGGAGGAGAGGTAGATCATGGTGGGGCAAAGAGATATAAAGGGGGAGAGAAGGATCATAGGGAGACAGTGGGATGAAAGGGGTTCAGGGGGTCAAGGGAAGAAAGGGGATCAAGGGCAGAGAGAGATGGATCAAGGGAAGAGGGGGATTAAGGGGAGAAAGTGGGATCAAGGGTAGAGGAGGGTCAATTGGAGGAGGGCAAATCAAGAGGAGAGGGGATGAAAGGAAGCTCAGGGGGGTCAATGGGAAAGGGGGATCATGGGGAGAGAGGGATCAAAGGGAGAATGGTATCAAGGGGAGAGGGGGATCAAGGGGGAGAGGAGGATCAAGGGGGGTAGTGGGGGTCAAGGGAGGGAGAGGGGCATCAAAGGGGGAGGGGAGATCAAGGGGGTGGAGGAAGGTTTAAAAGTCGAGATAGGGGGATCAAGGCGGTAGATAGTGAGATTATTGGGAGAGAGAGAGGTGGAGGGGGATCAAGGGGAGAGAAAAAAGTAGTTGGAGGGGGAGTTTAATGAAATAGAGAAGGTGGATCAAGGGGAGAGGGAAATCAAGGAGGGAAGGGGAGGTTGGTACAGGGGGAGATCAGGGGAAAGATGTACTTGGAGGGCACATGGGGGAGATAAGGTAGTCCGGAGATAAGGGGCAGAGAGAGGAGCCTGGGGAAGAGAAGAGGAGATGGAAGGTTAAGGGAGAGAGGGGTGGTTGAAAGAAAAGGGGAGGAGATAAGGAGAGAGAGTAGATTGGGGCAGAGAGAAAGATAGGGTGTTTGGGGAGATAAGTGGGAGCGTGGATTGAGGGGTAGAGGGTGAGAAGGGGAGATTGGGGGGAGAGTCAGGGAATGTGTAGAGTGGGAGTCGATTTCTTACTTGAAGATTTGAATTTTAAATTCTTTTGTGTAAAATGTATAAAAATATTGTCTTTTAGCAAAGACTAGTAATTAACAGCCTTATTAAATTGCGATTCTGCCAATTCAATAGGGCTCTATATAAGTAGAGAATATTTTTGTTACAGAAGTTTTTAGTTAGTGAACTTCTATCCAAAAGCAAGGTCTTCACTAACTAAGAACTTCTGTAAAAAATATACTCTGTGCTTATATAGAGCCCTATTCAATTGGCCAAATCGCAATTTAATAAGGCTGTAAATGTTTTTAGGAAATGAAGCATGTTGGGTTTTTCTGAACTCAGTATGGTCTGTACATTTAGATGATATATACATTTCGGGGATTATGCTGATATACAGGGATAAACTAAACTTTTTAGGCACTGGTTGCCTGTAATGTGCTTATAAAGGCAAGGAAAGCCTTTTGTGCTCTTGTCAATTAATGATGTGTTTAGTCAGTAATACGTGTAATGTTACCCAAATGTATTACCAGTGTACTCATAAGATCTGTAGCTTTAGATATTAGCAAAAATGCCAATGATCATATTGGTTTTAGTAAAAATACAAAGTTTTATATATTCCTTATGTTACATACAACCAAAATAACAAATATACAAATAGACAGCTGAACGTCTACTGAAAAGAAAAACAAACAAACAATATTTGATTTTTGTGGCAGAAGCAGCCACAAGAGACTTTTGCCTTGATTATTGCCTGTATTTGAACTGTATGTTATTTTAGCATAGTGGATTTTATTAGACTGGTTCTGGCCCTTTTAAATGCTCTGACAAAGGATCTGCAGTTTTGTTATGCACTTTGGATGCAGAGTGTGAAGAAAAACCCTGTTTTATGGACTTAGTTTGACTGTTTTATTCCCCTCCCTCTTAGAACACCAGTTTAGAACCCTTAATAACTGTCATATTTTCAAATACTGTCTGTTTTCAACTGTCAGTTTTCTCTGTCTGAGGAGGAGTTGCTCTGGCTGTGTGAGTGCTGGTGCTTTGGGTGCTCATTAAACAGACCTACTTGACCCTTTCTGGAAGCCTTGGCTCATGCTTGGGGAAATGTGATAAGTCGGAGTGCCAGTTACAATTGGTGGCAGCGGTGGGATTCAAACCTCACAGCAGACCGTTGTTCGGCAGTTACAGCCATTTGGGAAATTTGCTATTTTGTATGGAACTGAAAGGAAAGGGTATGTGAATATACCCGAACGGATAGTGAATGGGGACAGACTATACCAACTTGAAATGGGCCACGCTAAAAGAGCTATTGGAAGCAAGGGGAATTATTGCCAGCAATAAAACCAAAGCTACCCTTATTGCTGAACTCATGGAGGGAGACCGGGCAGCTGCTGCAGCATCTCTTATGGACAGCACACAGAATGAGTTTGGAAGAGAACTCCAAAGCAGACTGGCCTTTTTCCCAGGTACGCCTCCCACAGAAACCTTGGAAAGGATTATGGCAGATGTCCACGAATACATAATGGAAAAGCAGCGAGCAGACCGGAGGTCCAGAGAGGGGTCCCTAATCACACCACACATACTACCGGGGAAGCCTAAAATCCCGTACCATGCTTTTAAAAACTATGTGGAGACCGAAGACATCGATGGCTACTTGCATGACTTTGAGAGGTTATGCCAATTACACGAGATCAACGCCGCCGACCAGGTACCCCTGTTGGTGGGTAAGCTAGCAGGCCGGGCATCAGAAGCCTACCGCACCATGCCAGACGAGGATAGCAGAGACTACCAGAAAGTAAAGCAGGCGATCCTGGACAGGTATGCAATTACCCCGGAGGCATACCGGCACCGGTTCCGAGAAAGCTGAAAGACGGAGAAAGATACTCACATGGAGTGGGCACACCGCTTAACTAGGGCGGGCAACGGTTGGGTGCAAGCCGCACAAGCAACCACAGTGGAGGACATGCTACAATTACTGCTACTGGAGCAATTCTTCCAGGGGTTAACCCCGGATTTACGAAACTGGCTGAGGGATCGGAAACCTCGCATCTTAACCGACGCCGCCAGGTGGGCAGACGAGTACCAAGATGCCAGGAGGGCACAGCGAGCACAGGCACGGTCCATCTTGGGAGCTGCTAACCCACCTCCCATCATTAACCCCACGTCCAGGTGGTGGGAACTACCAAACCCCTCCACGGTACAACAATGCCCGATCTTTCATCAGGTGCCACACGTGTAACCAGCAGGGCCACATACAGAGACACTGTCCCAGAAACAGAAACCGCTCCACGTGGAATACTCCAACTAATTCCCCTGCAAACCGGGCAGCAGTACACTGCTACCAGAGTGAGCCTCAACAACCTTTCTTCAGGACCCGGTCTAATGAAGAATCTTTGGGCACCCTCCACCAGGTTAACCCAGTACAAGCAGCTGCAGACAACCGACAGGGACACCGCCAAGGGGTACACGTAGAGGGAAAACGCCTTCAGGGTCTGCGCGATTCTGGGGCCACCATAACCCTGGTTCGCAATCACCTAGTCCCCAAGCAACAGCTCACTGGAGAATATGTGGCAGTCCGGGTGGCAGGGGGAGCGATTTACAAAATTCCCACTGCTAAAGTACATTTGGATTGGGGAGCGGGGTCTGGGAATGTGGAAGTGGGCCTCATGCAGGACTTACCAGCTGATGTCATCCTTGGTAAAGACTTGGGGGAGCTGACCTCTGCTTTTGTTTCTCAGTACCCCGCGCAGGAAGCGCTACCCGTGGTAACACGGCAGCAGGCCCGCACCACTGCATCTTCTGAATACTCCGAGGCTCCGGTAAGTAGTAGTACTGATCCACCTTTCGTCCCCTGGGCTCCCCCCTTAGAATTTGGTACTGAAGTAGTCACCGACCCTTCCCTGCAGGTATACCGGGATAGGGTTACACAGAATCAAGCAGGGTTTGAGGGGGAAAGATACGGTTGGGAGAAATGTTACAACTAGGAGTGATAGAACACTCAGATAGCCCATGGGCCTCTCCGGTAGTGCTGGTACCGAAGCGGGACGGAACCACCCGCTTCTGCGTTGACTACCGGAAACTTAATGATAAAACCATTTCCGATGCCTAGCCCATGCCCCGAATCGATGAGCTCTTAGATAAAATGGCCAGGGGCCAGTATCTCACCACAATAGACTTGGGCAAAGGGTACTGGCAGATCCCACTAGCCGAGGATGCCATCCCAAAGTCCGCATTCGTCACCCCGTTTGGGCTATACCAATTCAAGGTGATGCCATTCGGGATGAAGAATGCACCAGCTACGTTTCAGCGGATGGTGGACCGGTTACTGGACGGATCCCAGGAATATGCTTGCGCCTATTTAGATGACATAGCAATATTTAGCAACTCCTGGGTCGAGCACTTGACCCATATAGGAGCCATCCTCGACCGCATCAGGGAGGCAGGTCTCACGTTAAAACCCAGCAAGTGCCACGTAGGGATGGCCGAAGTGCAGTACTTAGGCCACAGGGTGGGCAGTGGGCAGCAAAAGCCAGAACCCGCTAAGATAGAGGCCGTAGCTAAGTGGCCAACCCCTCGCACGAAAACTCAGGTTTTAGCTTTTCCAGGGACGCCGGCTATTACCGTAAATTTGTACCTAATTATAGTGCCCTAGCCAAGCCCCTTACTGACCTCACCAAAAAGAACTTACCCAAAGTAGTGACCTGGAGCCCAGAGTGTGAGAAGGCATTCCAAGAACTGAAAACTGCCCTAATTCATGCCCCTGTACTGGCCGCTCCCGATCCAACTAAACGCTTTCTCGTTCATACAGACGCTTCTATGTTTGGATTGGGAGCAGTGCTGAGCAAAGTTGGGGCCGATGGCGGCGAGCATCCAGTCACTTACTTAAGTCGGAAACTACGACCCAGGGAAGTAAGCTATGCCGCCATCGAAAAGGAATGCCTGGCGGTGGTGTGGGCCCTTAAGAAACTACAGCCCTACTTATATGGACAACAATTTGCCTTGCTCACAGATCACAACCCATTGGTGTGGCTAAACCGGGTGTCAGGGGACAACGCTAGACTACTGAGATGGAGCTTGGCACTACAACCATTTGATTTCACCATCCAGTATCGCCCAGGAAAACAAAATGGTAACGCCGACGGGTTGTCCAGACAGACAGAACTCGAGAAATGATCTGTGAGCACTCCTCCGGACATTCCCAAGCAGATCCGTTGGGATCAGACTGTGTATGCCGGCTTGGTTCTGGGGGAGCATTGTAGCAGAAGCAGCCACAAGAGACTTTTGCCTTGATTATTGCCTGTATTTGAACTGTATGTTATTTTAGCATAGTGGATTTTATTAGACTGGTTCTGGCCCTTTTAAATGCTCTGACAAAGGATCTGCAGTTTTGTTATGCACTTTGGATGCAGAGTGTGAAGAAAAACCCTGTTTTATGGACTTAGTTTGACTGTTTTATTCCCCTCCCTCTTAGAACACCAGTTTAGAACCCTTAATAACTGTCATATTTTCAAATACTGTCTGTTTTCAACTGTCAGTTTTCTCTGTCTGAGGAGGAGTTGCTCTGGCTGTGTGAGTGCTGGTGCTTTGGGTGCTCATTAAACAGACCTGCTTGACCCTTTCTGGAAGCCTTGGCTCATGCTTGGGGAAATATAATAAGTCGGAGTGCCAGCGGGTCCGTTACAATTTTCACATGCAAATATAAATAAGCTGATAGGATCTGTGTGAAACAAATGCATAGCAACATTTTGCAAATGAGTCCGGCCTTCTGGTTCAGGAAAATGTCCCGAACCCCTGGCACTGAAAAGGTTAAGGACTGCTATAGTGCCATATATACCATATGCTCTTTTGACACATTGGACTTGATAACTGGCAAAATAATAGTCTCCTGTTATATGCAAATGTTATTTACTGGGGACAGCTATTGGTGTCTTTGTGTAGCTTCATTATCAACAAGGAGGGATTCACCCACTTGTAGAAGTATATAAACAAAATAGTGGCTCCTTCTGCTGCATAACTGAACATAACAGTTAAAAAGAAGAGCTGATTTTCTTTATACATTTTTAAAATATTTTGACTATTATCCAGTGTAATTCTTCAAAAGAGCATAAAGTGAATAGAAAAGGTTGGCAGTTCTCTATATGGATATTTGTATATATGGATGCTGTATAATGAAGCACCTCTTATAGGTGTACATCACTCTCTTTTTATGTATACCATCTATAAAGATATGTTTGCATTAACATTGTAGGCTGGTGTGCTCATATCACTACTAATACTATGTCTCCAAATCATTTGTTTAGACAACTAGAAAAAATAACAATTTGTACTATGTTATAGCAGTGAGATATTGGACTAGTTCCCCATTTTAAATGGGTTATTTTCAGCAAAATGATATTGTCACAACCGGTTTTGTAGGGGCCAGGGTGGGACGCCAATAAACCCAACAACCAATGGGCCTTCAGAGCCCAATAATGGTCTGTCTGACTCATGGGCTCATGGACTCAATTTTTGTGTGGACAACTTATCATGTAGGACACTAGTCCATGTGGCTACCAACCTCAAGGGCTATTACATTGGTCACAAGACTTGCCTTAAGGAACTATGACACTTTTTCAGTTATTTGTGGTGTAATGTTGGGCCTCAGGCCTTCTGTATATACCAACTAGTTATTTGCAAGTTTGTAATTTTTAAGCATTTATTTTGTGTTTAAAATGTGCTTTAGGATGTGACACTATGATATAAAGTCTCTGCAGGTATTGCAAACCTAATTAGTGTAGTGACATAGTACTACTGTATCGAATTGATGGTACATAAGAGAAGACAATCACTTCTAAGGACTGGATTTAAGAAATCATAGTGACTTATTTAGTAGTACTGTTTGTATCTATTTATTGTTCTCTTCAAGTGTTCATTATTAGTAGTAGTTACTAAACGGGTTCCCTAGTGGTCCAGTGTTTAGAATAAGGGGCTTTCACTTCTGCGTTTGGGTTTGATTCCAGTCAGGAAACCAAGAGGTCACACCACCCTGAAACCATGTAGGGTCAGTAGACCACCTAACAATACCAGGAGCTGTATACTGTGGCCCACTGGAGAAGGAACTGCAACCCATTCCAGTATCTCTGCCATGAAAACAGAGTTGATCAGCACGGTGTGTTGTGGTCCATGAGGTCACAGATAATCAGACATGACTGAACAACACATATAAATTACTAAACTCTTCACAACTTACTGTGCAGCAATAATGTTATAAAGGTATCTAATATGGCTACATTGTGACTCTTTGTAACCAAGATTTTGTAAGCGATGAGGGGAAAAGACATCCATTTTGCATGTTTTCTACCATTGTTGTGTTTAGTACGCCATGTTGTTGGTCTAACATCTATTTTTTGACAGGATACTTAGCAGGATACTGCAAAACGATGCCATGCTGTGTCCAGATCCTGCTGAAGGTTACTGATATCTAGGACCCTAGACTCCTTGGCACCTAGGGGAGGAGAGGAAACAGGATACCCAAGTTACTGGAACCAGCCTGACCTACATGGGGCATTTAGGATATTTCAAAGGGGGTATATTCTGTTTGGTTATAGAAATGGTTCTTTTATGTTTGTCATATAAGAATGGTATAGAAAGAGGTTAAGTGACCATTACAGGTATGCTTTCTCTGGGAAACATAGGACAGCTTTTATTATTTTACTGAACTATTAACCACTTGTATCCTGAATCACTGTTGGTGTCCTAAAAAGAATGTATTGAAGAACTGTTGTGGATCAGAGGGTAGGATTGGTCTCTGTTACAACTGAGATTTGAGGGGCAATGTGCGCCTCAATTTTCTCCTTCTAGGTTGTACATTTGTGTTCAATCTCAGCACCCAGCAGTTCAATTCAGATCAGGACATCATTCCTGAAGACCACCGTTGTTTAGTGCATTCCTTTTGTTAGAATGTCCAACTCAAACTGAGACAATACCGTTGATTAGCATGTCAGAATGAGACTGCCTAGTTTATTTTTTTTACTTGCATAGAAATATATCCCAGACACAAAAATACTTTAAGGTTACCTACCCCCATCACTAGTTTCTAGATCTCCTTTTACAGAGTGTCATAAGCTAATCTCCCACAATACGACTTTCCTTTGATCATCCATGGAAGTCTGCAAAGCAGCCAGATGATTTTCTGGGTAATGTATTAACTAATATCCCTCCCCCCAGTGCCCACTCTGACAGAACCCACATTCCAATAGGCCATATACACATTCAAATTCCTGCAGAGTTAACTCTTTTGTGTCCCACTAGCCATGACCACAGAAACGGTATCTAGCGCTAGTTACAGGTAAGATAACAATATTACAGTGAAGATAACATGATATAGTAACCCCAACATTAATTATTGTGGCCCACACTACACAACACACAAAAATCATCATGTCACAGTCCCCAAAACAAGTTTCATGTCCATTTTAATAATCCTGGATATTAGCAAACCAGTGTGCCACAGTTCCAAATAGCAGGGTTGCATGTGGGTTCAGGGGAGTCCCAAAATCAGTCATGACAGTCTCCTTGGCCTTTTTAAGCCCACTAAAATGCTGGCAGCTATTGATCCTGTGGTCCTGGTTTTCTGCTGGTGGTCCTGACCTGTATGCTGGGTATCAATATGTCCATCCCCTTACAATACTGAGGATGCATTTCTGTAGCAAAAGACAGGATTTTTTTGGGGGGTAAAGCAAATTCCCCTCCCCTGGGATGTGACAGATAAATGTTCCCAGGCTGTGATCTCTATTCAGCTAATCAGACAATTAGAGCTAGTGTAAGTGCTTAAATATTTCAACATTAATATAATAACTATGTAAAAACAAAGTCTCTGACCCTGATGATCCAAAGGTTATTTTAATAAATTTAACAGCACTCATCAAAGGTACAAACGTTATTATTGTATAAAAATGTGTTATAAAAAGGTTAGTTATGTACAGGGAGGGGGTAAGAACGTGTAATATTATGTCCAGGATTCCTGAGGGCAGCAAGAAACACTCGATTGCTATCAAGATTATAAGCAGCATTAAAAAAGGAGTTCAAATCACTGTTGTAGTTAATATTGTATGATTAGTGAGAAACACAGGGTAGGCAGGTCTCAGACATCCATGCCCACACCTAGCCTCAGGTACCTTCGCCTCTCCAATTCTCAGTGTTAGATGCAGCATGGTACTGTCTCTGCATCCAGATTTCCCGCTGTGGTTATGAACATCTTACATACTGTTTAGATTGGCTGGATTTGTGTGGGAATAAAGTTAACAATCTGTTTTGTTAACCAATTAAGCCATTGTTGGGGAAACTGCAGATGTTAAGGGGTGTCAAGTGCTGTAACTGATACACCTTTGACCTGGTTAAGTGGTGTTATTGATACCCCTTTGATCTATTGTCTGTGGTTAACCACAACATTTGCATAGCTTCCTACACAGATTACAGATTACCCATGACTTGCTACTACATTACCAGCATAATCACATAAATAATTTATATTGGGACTGGACAGAAGGGGTGAAAATTGAGATATATATGTGACACAGTGACTGGCACCTTGGGTATACGCCTTTCCTGGAGCATGTAGCATATGCCTTATCCAGTAGCCCTCCCTAAACATTAACTTGCCTATCTAGTGGTCACATAAGCCTGCTCCAACCAGGCAACCCCAAAGGGAACTCAGTAGCATCTTCCACTGCTTCCCAAGCTTGGCATTCAACCAATCACTAAAAGGTCAGTCTGGTCAGTTTTTAGTGGACCCCTGGGTAGCCAACCAGTAGGAAAGGGGCCTACCAAATGTATTTCCAAGCTCATGTTTTGACAAGCTGGTGGCAGTGGTGGGTTTCCCACTGACATGTAGGGATGGAGTACGAGGCGAAAAATAAATAAATGTAACAGCAAAGTTTAGGAAAATGTTTAAGCCACAAATGAGACTGTATCAGATGCTCTGATCACCATTTTTACCCAAGTGGGCTTTCCTAGGGAGATCGGGGCACCCAATTTATATCCAATTTGACCCAGCAATTATGGCAGATTTGTGGCATCAAACACCTGTGTTCTTCTCCCTACCACACTCAAAGAAATGGGTTACCCGAACAGTTTAATGGCACTCTCAACATAAGCTGCAGGCCTTTGTGGATCAGAAGAAGGTTTGGGAGAAGCTGATCCCACACCTTTTCTTTGAACTCTGTATGGCTGTCAGATGAGAAGACCCTGGTAGTCCTGGTGACCTTGGAAGTCTTGGCAGGGGGAATATGACAGGGAGGAGATGGCCGTGGTGCCTTATGTGCTGGCCTTTCAAAACAAATTAGAAACAGTTCAATATAGAGCACCTTGAAGCAGCCCAAGATAGACAGTGGTATGAAAAGGAGGCTAGAGATCAGGAATTTGTAGATGTTCAGTGAGTAGTGATGTTAGTTCCCACAGAACAAACTGTAAGCTTCATGGGAAGGGCCCTATGTAATTATGCGAAAGCTAGGAGACAACACTATATTGGAAGTCGATCTTTGCCGGTATATACATAAAACCCTGCATATAAATATGTTAAAAGCATTTCAGAGCAGGGAGACCCCAGTTATGGCTGTCTGTCTACTGACAGGCAGTAACCCAGAAGAGGGCTGCTGCCAGATCTGTTAGAGGAAAGGGAGACATGATCCCTAGAGAAGACTCTGATGAGGGAAAGATTGAAGGCACACAGAGCACATCACAGACAGAGATGGATAGATATGAGTTCACTGAAGCAATGAACATGAACTTGATAGAGCTCAGAGGGGCAGTGTACCTGGTGTGCTGCGGTCCATAGGGTCATGGAGAGTCAGACTCAACTGAATAACTAAACAACAACAACATTATCACATTCCCACTTAAAAGAACTTGCGATTCAGGTCAGTATGGTGCTTTGCTATTGTATCCTAAAAAGGGAAACATTTTCTGTAATATCTTGCAGTATGATGTTTTTGTCATCAGGGGATGAACCATTGGCCATAACCTTAGAGTTAGCAAACTGGCAAAATCAGTTCCCCACATACTTGATGATCAAAATATTGTACTTCTGCCATCTCTATTTGGTACATATCTAGCCTAATGAACAGTCCTGTCTGCTGAATTTGTTTGAACACTAACACAATCTAAAATAGGTATTCATTATTATTGTTATTACCGTATTTCCTTTATTTGTAATGCGCCAACATATTTTGTATCGCTATACAGTGGTAAGTTCAGGGAATAGTAAGATGGTGGGGAAAGGAGATGGTGGGGAAAGGAGACACAAGGGGACAAGAGGAAAGGAGACACAGGGGAAAGGGAGAGGGGGAAATAAGGTACAGAGGAGGGAGATGGGGGAAGGAGACACAGGGGAGGGACAGGAAGAAAGGGAGAGGGGGAAAGGAGGTACAGGAAAGGGAGAGGGGTATGGAGACACAGGGGAGAGAGGGGGGTAAGGAGACACAGGGGAGGGAGGATTTTATTCCCATAATTTTTGATGGCCAATTTCCTTACATCCAATATTTGTGAGTGTCCCGCCCCAGCAATTTGTACAAGTAAGCACTCAGGTCCAAGGAGTTGGAAGTTTTTGGAGCTACAGCGAGAGTGAAGGAGAAGTCTGAGTTTGGAGTGCAGGTTTATATTCTTTTTCATTCTATTGGATGATTAAATACTACTTTACACTTAATTTTAAATTACACATAAATACTGATATCACATAAAATACATACACATAGGATAATACAACACAAACACACACTTATAGCTAGGCCACACCATTCACATAGTCCCACCCTATACCCTAACATCTAAAAATACATATAAAGCATACATTTGTTTCATCAAAGATACATACACATATTCTTTCTTTTATTTATCCTTATATTTTTTGGGGCTAGCAATGGAGGGAGGAGCCCAGAGGGGAAAGGTGGTGAGGAGAGGAAGAAGAGACAAGGAGATAGAGGAGAGTGGCCCTGGTAGGGAGAGGGGGGAGAGGAAAGGAGAGGGAGGGAGAGAGAGAGAGTGGAGGGATGGAGACATAGGGAGGAAGTGGGGAGGGCTAGAATTGGTAGTTCTGGATGGGGAGGGTGGGAGGTGAGGTAGAGGGAGGAAAAGAGTTCCCCATAGTGATAGGTACCCTTAGTTCAGGATGGTGTGAATGGACAGGCCTCAGAGTTAGAACAGGGAAGTCCAGATACCAGCGCACAGTCAGAAGGACAGGAGGCTGGAGGCAAACACAGGGCATCTAACTACAGGCACGAGAAGCTGGTGGTATTCCTCAATGCCATCCATGCTTGATCCCATATCATTACAGGGTGAGGGAAGTTAAAGCCGAACCAAGGCCTGAAAGCTTCCGCAGTCAATGAGGTCGGTTTTGTGGCTAGGAATTTGAGGTCTGTAAGGCATGGTTATGACAACTGCCAGTCCAAGGTCAGGAAGATGATGGAAGAGGGAGGTCAGAGCTCCAAATGGTGGCCTCAGAATGATTGTTCAGTACAACGAGTGGGAGAGGTTGCTGAAGATGATGGAAATAGGGACCAGGTCTGGTGGCACCACCGGACCTAGCCTTCTTTCCAGTTATTCTTGTCAGATACACCAACATTTCAAAACAATCTATAGGACATATAAACTTCATAATGCTGTATTAAAAACCATGAAAACCCACGTGACCTGGTACACAATACTATAGGGATCAACATATAATGAGATGTGGTACAGTACAAACTTTGCAATTTCTTGCAATTGGTAATAATAGGGCCTCTCAATGTAGAGAAGAATATCAATTAAGCAATGGAGAAGAGCCCTCAATCCACCATGATTACAAAGGTCAGTTGTAGTAGTATATAGCTAACAGTAATAGATGGAGAGAGAGAACCCTTTGACCGTCACAGATATTTTATTTGCCTTCGCAGATGCTGCTTGGCATTGAGAACTGTTATGTAGGTGGTGTCATGAATCACCCAGGGGCCATATTGGATTTGGCGTGAACTATGCTGGGGCCATCTTGAGACTGGCAGCAGTGGCCTATATTGGGGCTGGACTGTTATATACCAATAGCCGCCATCTTGGGGCTGGTATATCATCCACAGTTGGTGCCATATGGAGAGTAAGAGTTCTGGGTTTAGGAGACCCACTGTATATTGTGTTATGGGTTATAATATGTTAGTATTATATTGTATATTGTATTATGGAGTGATAGCTATGTTTTAATTAGTCAACCATCCCCCATTGTATAAACTCTCAGTCAGGAGTTGGCCATATGGTCCGTAGTGTAAACAAAGGAGATAGCAGACCAAATAGATTTGCCAGACTGCCAGGCACCGCAGGACAATGGTATAGTATGGGGTTTCCCAACCACAAGCCCAGGGGCATAGTCCAAGAGCTAATACAGGATGTTTCCAGTCTGAGACCCAGACCAAAATGAACTAGTAGCCACGCCTGGGGGAGGCCCTGGGGGAGGAGACTAATAAGTTCCCACAAATTACTTCGGTGAGAATGGCCAGAGGGGAATGAGGGTTTAACTAAGAGTAGCCACTCCCTCCACTGTGTGTGTGTGAAATGTTTTAAATATGTTGTTCCAAAATAAAACGTGGTTCATAATTTTCATCAAGACGTGGCGTGTAGATGTATTATTTACCCGGGGACATATGCTTGCAGTAAGATTCATCAGACTTACTGTCAATATTGCTCAGTCTAACCCAAGGGCTGAGACATGATGTTCCTGTACTCAAAGCTACTCCAAGGTCCAGAGTAACCCAAATCCGGTCAGCAGACCCCAGCCAGAGAGTGGGTCGTGACAATTGGTGGCATAGTGGTGGGGTACTCTGAGAAGGACCAGAAAATGGAGCAGCAGTATGAGGACATGTCGAAGGAGGCAAGACGCAGGTTCTGTATAGCCAGGGAGTTTTGCCCCGGGGAGATAACGCTGGAAGAGGCAATTAAAGGACTGAACCTAATAAAGCAGCAAATACAGGAAGAATGTACAGGGGTGAGTGTCCAAGCTCAGCAAAGGCTTGGGGTCAACCCTGCAGAGATGCCAGTAAGAGTCAAACTGGCAAATCAGAATTTTAAACAGTCCCAGGATGATAAAGAAAGCATTGACGGATTTATCCAAGAGGACTACAGAGGAAGGGTCCTGCTAAATCAATGGATGGCATTCCTGCAATTATGGCATGGCCATGAGCTGGCAAGCTGGTTGGAGGAACTGGTAGAGAAAGAGAGGGACTTGGAGGAACAGTATCTGGCCAGGGTAGAGTCCTTTGGTGGCCGGACAGAGGATCTCTATTTTCATTTGGATCTACAATATGGGGTTGAGGAGATTCTGAATGGTGATCCGGAATGTGGCATGGGAACTGCAAGGAGACATAATAACTTGTTTGTTGAACGCTGACGGGGTCTGGGACTGGAACCATGGTTCCCGGAGGCTCCTTTGCTAGAACCCCTGGTTCGGCAAGAGCAGCAACTGGAGTCTGAGTATGTTCAATTGTGGGATGCGATACCCAAGAAGTATTTTGGCCTATCCGGATGGGAGGACGGCTCACCAGACCCTTACAACTCAGACGGTATGTACCAGAGTGAGTATGCTCACTGGAACTGGGGAGAGGCTTTTCTAGACGGTAAACAAAGTGAGGAGTGGGAAGGGGTAAACACTGTTCCTTTGCCAACTCCTGGGGATGGAGAATGTTGTCCCCTAGAACATGCAGCTACTGTGTCAGGGCCTAGTCACCAACCCAAAGAGCCAGAGACCCAGTGGAATGTTCCCTGGGTGGGGTCACATAATCCATGTCTGCCCCCTGATACCCCAAGAGATTTAATCCCAGAGGAAGTGGGAACTGCTCACAAGCTAGGGCCAGATAATTTAAGTCTGCCCTCAGAAGTTCTAGGCAAAGTGTGTTGGCCAGAACTGCTAATGGAGCCAGAGGCTCTGGATTATTATGTGATGGACGGTGGGAAGGGAGCCTTAGAGGCCAGGCTGGGTGGGAATGATGAGATTCCCCAGCCTGCATCAGATAACCACTGTCTGTACCCTGACACCCCAGGGGAGTTGTTCCCAGAGGTGCTAGTGAAGCACAGAGCCCAGGAGGGTTGTTTAAGAGACTGTGGGGAGGGAAAGGAATTGGTTTCTGGCTACAGGGAACCTCACCTCACACAGCAAGAGAGTGCCAGGGGCACAAAGAGCCAGGCCAGGGCAGCAAGCATGCCAGCCTTGGCAAAAGCGTTATGGGTGCAGAGTGGCACCATGAAAGAGGGTGTACCAAGTGGGGAGATACCCTGGATAACCATTGTCCAGGGGCCCACTGGAACAGACACCACTCCAAAGACCCAGTTCAACAGAAAGGACTGGGATAAAGTTGCTCAACCTCGGGCAATGGAGGAGTCCGGCACTTCAGCTGGATGGGAGCAGCATAGCCCCCCAGCCAAGTCAGAGGAGTGTAAGCACAGCTTGGGTGGGAGCAGCGTAGCTCCCCAAGCTGCAACGGAAACAGCTGGACCAGAGGAAGAAAGCCAAGAGGAGCTGTCCCTTTGTAGTCCCATAGGCCCAGAGACTGTTTTAGAGATCCCAGCCCAGCTGTGGGGACTGGCTGGAGGGAAAGGGGTTGCTACGGGACAGGGATTGTATGGGGTTCCAAAAAATACTGTGTTGCCTCAGAAGAGTGTATGGGTGCAACCCTCTGTGTCCCCAGTGACTTCCATGCTGCTGCCAAAAAGAGAGAGATGGGATTCTGAAATATTTGGGTGGGGGTTGCATGGGAAGAGCAATTTGCTCTATACAGTGGGAGCAAGGCCAAGGGCTGGGGGAGGTTGTTACTCTACACTTTGGGACTGTTTTCTAAAGGACTTGAACGTGGAGAGAGTGCAGAGGGCCTAGCCAATCCAGAAGAGTCATGACTATCAGCGTAGCTGGGAAAATCCTAGGGGCATGGATGTTTCCTGCCACCCTTGGGGAGGTGTTGTCATGAATCACCCAGGGGCCATATTGGATTTGGCGTGAACTATGCTGGGGCCATTTTGAGACTGGCAGCAGTGGCCTATATTGGGACTGGACTGTTATATACCAATAGCCGCCATCTTGGGGCTGGTATATCATCCACAGTTGGTGCCATATGGAGAGTGAGAGTTCTGGGTTTAGGAGACCCACTGTATATTGTGTTATGGGTTATAATATGTTAGTATTATATTGTATATTGTATTATGGAGTGATAGCTATGTTTTAATTAGTCAACCATCCCCCATTGTATAAACTCTCAGTCAGGAGTTGGCCATATGGTCCTTAGTGTAAACAAAGGAGATAGCAGACCAAATAGATTTGCCAGACTGCCAGGCACCGCAGGACAATGGTATAGTATGGGGTTTCCCAACCACAAGCCCAGGGGCATAGTCCAAGAGCTAATACAGGATGTTTCCAGTCTGAGACCCAGACCAAAATGAACTAGTAGCCACGCCTGGGGAGGCCCTGGGGGAGGAGACTAATAAGTTCCCACAAATTACTTCGGTGAGAATGGCCAGAGGGGAATGAGGGTTTGACTAAGAGTAGCCACTCCCTCCACTGTGTGTGTGTGAAATGTTTTAAATATGTTGTTCTAAAATAAAACGTGGTTCATAATTTTCATCAAGACGTGGCGTGTAGATGTATTATTTACCCGGGGACATATGCTTGCAGTAAGATTCATCAGACTTACTGTCAATATTGCTCAGTCTAACCCAAGGGCTGAGACATGATGTTCCTGTACTCAAAGCTACTCCAAGGTCCAGAGTAACCCAAATCCGGTCAGCAGACCCCAGCCAGAGAGTGGGTCGTGACAGGTGGTTCTCCACAAGCACTCCCAAATCCCTTTCAATATCTGATACTCCTCGATTTGCTTCATTAAGTTTATAAATTGCATGGCTATTTTTCCTTCCCAGATGCATAACTTTACATTTATTAGTATTAAATCTCATGTGCCATTTGCCCATTTCTCTAATTTATGCAAATCCCTTTGGAGGGAAAGTACACCATTTTATGATTTAATTACCTTTCACAACTTAGTGTCATCAGCGAAAATGGAGACAATACTTTCCAGTCCTACTTCTAAGTTGTTAATAAATATATTTAAAAGGAGAGGACCTAATACTGAACTCTGAGGAACCCCACTTACCACATTAGTCCAATCTCTTACCACATTAGTCCTCAACCCTTTGCTTTCTGTCTTTTAGCCAGCTCTCAATCCACTTGCATATATTTACTGCAATTCCTGTATCCCTTATTTTGAACAATAGTCTCCCATGTGGCACTGTATCAAAAATCTTTGCAAAATCTAAAAAGACTACATCCACTGAGTTACCTTGATCCAAGTTCCTACTAACCTCCTCATAGAAACTAATTAGATTTGTTTGACATGACCTATTCCTCATAAATCCATGTTGGCTCCTACTTATAATCCTGTTTGAATAGACATATTCTTGTATATGATCCCTTATTCACATCTAGCAAATTATAGCTCCACACAATATCAATTAAGTGAACTATCCAGGTTCAGGACAACAGGATGTGAGATAGATAGGAACACATAGCAATCAAATGATCATATAATCTTATTAAGCATCTACCCGGAGGTCTGGGTCTATTACAGAGCCAGACGCGAAAGCGTCAGCTCAGTCCAAGCCAGAGATTGGTGTCTATGCTCCCGCCCATCAGGATCCACCGCAGGAGGAGGAGGCAAGGAGAGGATTAGAGGGTCCGGCGTCAGAGGAGGACTCTAGATTTATGTGGTCAGTGAGGAGAATTGCTGGACCCTCGGCCACTCCAGTGGCATTTGACACCACTGGCCCACTTTTCCCCCAAATAGACTCTCTGCCCGAGCCCTCTTACTGGACAGACTTAAAATCCTTTCCTCCGCCACCGCTAACTCCTCCTCCCAGCAACTCCACTAGCTTGCTCCCACCACCACCAAGCCCAAGGCCACCCTCATCCAGTCCACAGCACCTCCGGCCTGGGCCACCACCACTGGTGCCTTCTCACCAGCATAGCATCTCTCTCCTCCCTCCTCCCTGGTGAACGAAGACCTCCATCCTCAGGCCCACCATTAGAGGCCACCATGGGGGAGATGCTAGTCCTGATATGTGAGGAAAGAGATGCTCTGTGGGGGATCCTGGCCAGGGTCTCCTCCCATGGAGGCTCAAAAGGGAGGTGAGGAGGCATAACCAGCAGGTGGAGTCGTAAATGGCCAGGTGCACCCACGCAGCTGAGCATGGATATCACCCAGCATACTCTGGTTCCCAGCACTGCTTCCTTCACCCCAGTGGGACTAGCAAAGTCCGACAAATGCCTGTTATGCCAAGACAGCATTAATACATGCATTAGTTAATCATGTATTGCCCTCATTAATATGAGAACAGATATGTTACAACCCAAAGTTGGGGGGCCATGTGCACCTAATTTTTCTCCTTCTCGGTCTTGCCTTTTGTGTTCAATGTCAGCATCAAGAAATGTAATTCAGATCAGGACATTATTCCTGAAGAGGCAGGCACAATCACATGCACCTTCTCATAGTGCCAAACAGACTGCCATTATTCTCTCTTTCCTTTTATAGATATATCAAACACAACAAAACTTCTTCCACATAATTCCCTCCCTGTTAGAGGGGGTTTGAATGTTTAGTGTGACCTCTTCACTCCGTCACTAGGCCATAAATTCCCATCCCTGTTTTGCTCTGTCAGGAATGGTGGGGGTTATCTATCTGGTCAAGCTTATCAAATTTGACGACTATCTGAGACCAAAGAGAGTAGATGCCTGGCCGCTCTCAGGGGTCATATAGTCTCATAAATTCTTGTAGAAGCTTGTCCCACTAACAATCATGGCAGAAAATGTATCTCTGCTAGTTACAGGTAAGATAGCATTATTTCAGTGCATATAACATGATATAGTATCCCACACATTAATTATTGTGGCCCACACTACACAACACACAAAAACCATTGTCTCCACAACAAGTCCATTTTAATAGTCTTGGATCTTAGTTCCAATGGCCTTTGTCTTCTCTCAGTATTAATGGGTACATGATCATACATTGTGATATCCTAACAATCAGTTATAATCTGATAACAACTGTATTCAAGAAAAACGTGATATCCATGTAAAAAAAATAATAGCCTATAGTGATGGTGATAGTACTCTGACCTCACTGTCTCTGGTCACAACTAAGCATTCCCTGATACCACATCAGTGATGGCAAGGGATTTCTTGTTGTTAATCTTCCTGTTAATGAAGTTCGTACATACAGATTTTTTTATAAAGTTTTTTTTCCTCCTCTGCCTATTTTAGCTTATGACCACCTTATTTTTACATTTTCTGAATGCACTGTATGTGTGTAATGTGTGGTAATGCATTTGTGAAATGGAGCAGATGAAGACCTGATGTTTGTGCTATGTGCATTACTGGTTGCTTCTATTATATGTGGTGTTGAATGATGAGATTTTTAATCATATCAATATGGTTACTGTGGTGTAATGACTACATGTGACTCTAGTAGATACTAAACATCATTATTATTATACAACTAGTCGTTTGCCTGTCATAAATGACGGTATAATATTTGATGTGCTCTGTCTCTCTCTCTCCATCCTTCTGTCTCTCCATCCCTTCTCTCTCCCCATCCTTGTTCTCTTGTGCCCCCTCCCCTCCTTGTTCACTCTTACCCCACTCCACTCCTTCTTCTCTCTTACCCCACTCCACTCCTTCTTCTCTCTTACCCCACTCCACTCCTTCTTCTCTACCCCCCCCCCATGTCTCTCCCCTATCTACCCACCCCCCCCATGTTTCTTCTTGTGGAATAAATCAGTGATATCTACACTATTGGATTTTTGCGCTTTGCTCTCTTCCCCATACCCTTTTGTCTTTTATACCTGTGTGCACTAGTGAATAGTGCTTGGACAGAAGAAGCTGCAGACCCATATGAGAGATTTTGATATCAGCGAATCAGAAATTTCCTACCTACACAAGAGGACTGGTGTTACTATCTCTACAAGATAACATCCCTACAAGATAACATATCTACTTGTACAGATTGGAACCATCACCAGTAAGGTTGTATACCTTTTCAGAGACTCATTATCTCAACCTGGGACTTTGTAGTATAGACATTAGTAAAATACACTGGGTGTTCACCTTACTGATACACAGTGGTGGTACATTGGGTGACATTGGTATCCATGACATATTTCAGTTACTATTTTTGACTTTTGATTATTTTCAGTGGGTATATACATATATATATATATAATTGAATTAGTTGTACCACACATATGAATGATTTTCTAATACTCTATGTGATACGTCTTATTTTGAGAGATATATATATTTCACTGCCCGCCAGCGCTACAGATTTGTGGTTTCCTGAATAGGATTCCTATTTATTCTTCCTTTGTTTGACACGTGTAATCCCCTTTGTCATGATATGTCCCTATATGGTCATGACCCTGTGCCTATAATACCGTTACTTACATGATCTATGTTTAAATTCAGTGTGTGGCTTTTGCTATGTTATGTTGTACCTATGGCTTTCATCTCCACCATTTCTCCACCATTGGTGTCAGCCAGTCCTCTTTTTAAGGCTTAATGCTGCCCATCATAACATCTTCCCCCCGTCCCCCCAGTGTATGAGACCCCAGGTTATTGTGTAGATGACATATCTTGCCATTGCTGATCTCTGTGAGCACTGTCCTGTGGTGATGATCACTCCTGTTGCTGAGTATTGTGTGTGGTGTGTCTATCCCTTTAATAGTGAGAGCCTCCTGGCATCTGCGGTGGTCCATGTGTGTTTGCTGATTGGGATTAACCTCCTGCGTACTGTGGTCTATGTTCCCCTGGACATTGTGACGTGTTATGTGGAGGTGTAATATTGCCAATAGGTGGTGTTCCATTAAATATGTGATGAGTCCAAATGACGTGATAAATCACAGTCCACTGGAAAAGCAACCCATGCCAGTATCTTTGCCAAGAATACCTTATGGATAAACCCAACTAGACACAAGACATGCCTGGCATGCTGCAGTCCATAGGGTCACGGAGAGTCAGACACAACTGAATGACTAAGCAATTTGCGATATAGGGAAATAGAATGGGTGTATAGCTCAGAATCTATATTCTGTGTACATGTTCCAGTCTAACACTTTGGCCTGTTTATATATGGATTTAGGTTCTTAAAAGTACACACTCAGACTTCAGCCTGCCACATATAAATCCTCTGTTGTGTATTTAATCAAATCAGCTATATATATTGTTTAAAAGCAATTAACTCTTGTTTATCCTGTATGACCTATGGCCTAAGCCTGGAAAGCCAGTTTTATTCTTACCGTATTGGGTCTAAATTAAGGCGGCGCCTACATAGAACCCGCACCTGTGAAATTCAAGAGGAAAAAAGAAAAAAAAAAGATAATACCTGAATATAAGCCACACCCTTAAAATTGGAGAGATAAAGACAAAAGTCAATTAGATTAAGGGAATAAAATAGTGATTTGATTTTACCATATACCAAATATGATATCTAGTACTTGGAAAACATTAAACCTCCTTAGGCAGGTTATCAATATTAACTTTCCCTACAAAGGGATTTGCATAAATTAGAGAAATGGGCGGCTAAATGGCAGATGAGATTTAATACAAATAAATGTAAGGTTATGCATTTGGGAAGGAAAAATAGCCATGCAATCTATAATCTTAATGGAGCAAATCTTGGTGTATCAGATATTGAAAGGGATTTGGGAGTACTAGTGGACAACCACATAGGTAACAGTGCTCAAAGCCAAGCAGCAGCTGCAAAGGCAAATAAAAAATTAGCATGTATTAGGAAGGGTATAGAAGCAAGGGAAGCAAATATAATTCTGCCACTATACAAAGCCCTAGTACGCCCTCATTTGGAATATGGAGTACAATTTTGGGCACCACTTCATAAAAAAGACATTTTAGAGCTGGAAAAAGTACAGAGAAGGGCTACAAAAATAATAAGGGGAATGGAGGGGCTAAGTTATGAAGAAAGACTAACCAAATTAAACTTATTTTCGCTAGAAAAAAGGCGTCTACGAGGGGATATGATTACCTTATTTAAATACGTCCAGGGTCAATATAAGGCTTTGTCAAGTGAACTTTTTGTAGCAAGAGATTTTCAACTGACAAGAGGACATCCCTTGAGGTTAGAGGAAAAAAAGATTTCACCTTAAACAAAGAAAAGGGTTCTTTACAGTTAGGGTGGTTAAACTGTGGAATTCTCTACCAAAGGAGGTGGTAACAGTGAATTCGATAGACAACTTCAAAAAGGGGTTAGATATATTTTTGAATAAAGAGGGCATTCAAGGCTATCCTAGATAACTAGCAAAGAAATATTGATCCAGGGAGAAATTTGATCGCCAGTTTCTGGGGTCAGGAAGGAATTTAGCTTTTTTTCCCCTTATGAGACAATTGGCAAAGTTTCAATGGGGTTTGTTTTCTGTTTGCCTTCCTCTGGATCAATTAATAATTAATAATAAATAGTGCACATTAAAAAGATCAATAGAGATCTAAAAAGGTTGAACTTGAGGGACTAACTCTTTATTCATCCTCCAATACTATACTATTAATAATTATTTAATCAATAATTTAATTAATAACTAATCCGCATATTGCAGATCAGAGGAGATCTTAACAGGTTGAACTTTATGGACTGAAAGTCTTTTTTCAACCTTAATTACTATGTAACTATGTAACATCAAGAGTAAGGTAAGATGACATAAAACGTAAGGTAACATCAAATGTAAGGTAACAAGGAAACTTTTTTCTTAGGTCAGGTAACACATTTGACTGTACTTGGCCTATTCACCGTCATCACTGTTGTCACTACTGACTTCGCTACCAGTATTCACTTCATTACTCTCACTGTTTTCTTCACTTTCCTCCCATAGTGAGTTGTCCTCGCTACCATCCAGTGCATTTGACACGCAGCATTTTTTGAACCCCTGATGATGGACTTTGATGATATTCTTGACCATGAGGTGATAATCCATTGGCACAGAAGAGTAATTGATGGCTTCTTAATCTTGCCAGACGGTGTGAGGGCAAAGATCCCCTTCCTGAAGCCAATCTCAATACTGTTTTCGGAGGTTGTCTTTGAACGGCTTGTTCACGAAGACATCAAGCACTTGTAGCTTTGAAGTCATGCTTTTAGTTATAACAACGAGGTCTGTCTTCTGTACAGCAAGTTTATTCTTCACTTCAGATGACCCTTAAAAGCATCTAAGACTAGCATGGCTCTCTTAGGCCCTCATTCAATTGCAATTTGGCCAATTGAATAGGGCTCTAAATAAGCACATAACATTTGTTTTAAAGAAGTATTTAGTTAGTAAACATCTATCCAAAAGCAAGGTCTTCACTAACTAAAAACGTATTTAAAAAATATGCTATGTGCTTATTTAGAGCCCTATTCAATTGGCCGAATCACAATTGAATGAGGGTAAGCAGTGCTCCAGGTCTGCAATTCCAAACTACAGACAGCCAGTCAACCATCAGTTCCGTCGTCATCCAGCCTTTATCCAGGCAATGAATCACTAAGCCCTCAGGAATGCCTTTTTTATGCTTTAGAATAACATAGGGGGTAACTTTCCTCCATCAGCAGTAACAGCTAACATCACCATTACTCTGAGTTTTTCATTGCCGGTTGTTCTTAAGGTGACACTTTTTGCCCCTTTCTGGTCTACTGTCGTATTGCTTGGCATGTCGAAATATACGGTCGTCTCATAAGCATTGCCAATCTGGTGTAATGGGTATGAGTGAAGCTGCCGCAATTGGATGACATATTGCTGGAAATTAGTCTATTTCTCCTCAAAATCTGCCGGCAGTTTCTGTGTCAATGAAGTGCTTCGGCGAAGAGTGAGACTATTTCTCCTAATAACCAATGCTCGCATGGAATTACCTCTTCTTTATTTTTAACGTTCTTGTAATCCAACTGAAGGCCTTGGAAATTGCTTCTTGTGACATAGGCATCTTTTCTCATATCTTGCACGTAGGAACAAACCCTAGCTTCAAGTTCTGGATATTTGCCATGTTTTGATCCCCTGAAAGATTTTCTAGTTGAAACTTTTTTTCAATTTCTGCTCTGAAGCAACCCAACGTCGCACATTAGATTCGTCTAATCCATATTTTTTTCAGCCTCTCTGTTGCTTGTGGTCTTAGCATAATTAACAACTGCAAGTTTGAAACTTGCATCATAACTACGCCTCATTCCTAGGCTTGATGATGGTTTTCTCTACAAGTGATCAGCCATAACTGCGAGAAACAGGCTTTCTAATCAGTATCTATGGTAACTTCTTTTTCAAGTTACAGGCTGAAAATCGTAGCCCGCAAAACATTAGAATCGCTAAAACTGCAAATCTCTATTCAATTGCTACAAATCCGCAGGCACTCACACCCGTAAATTGGCAAACGTAAAAGAAAATGCGGGTTCCAAATAGGATCCGCAAGTGGGTTAAATGTAGCACCATAAATGCTAATTAAAAATCAATACTGCACTGTAAAATACGGGGAAAGCGATGAATGACATTCAAATTAATTGCGCAATAGTCTCAAGCCTGCAAATAAGCAATAATTTTTACAGTCGCGAATATAAGCTGCACCCATAATTTCCAAGCTCTGAAATCGGAAAAAAAAATGCAGCTTATGTTCGGGACAATACGGTATTTTATACAATTGTTAACAGCGTCAACTCTAGGGGATTTGAAATCCCTGTCGCCAGTGGCAGAGCTAGTGAATGATGGACCCCAT
Source organism: Discoglossus pictus (assembly GCA_027410445.1). Lineage (NCBI taxonomy): Eukaryota > Metazoa > Chordata > Amphibia > Anura > Alytidae > Discoglossus > Discoglossus pictus. The sequence goes on from CM050163.1 coordinate 298,413,961, forward strand.
GCAAAAAAAAAAATAAGATCTGCCCCCCTAGGTGCAAACAACATCCCACCAATGGTGCCCTTCATAAATCAGCTCCCTTCCCCCAAATGAACCCCTACCCTCTTAATTTTCTCAGTCCCCCTCTCCAAGGCCACTTTCCAAAGAAGCACCCCTAATTTACACTACTTTCCAGAGCAGCTTCCATTCCAAAGCAGCCTCCCTCCCCACGACTACTTCCAAAATCAGCTCCCCAAAACCTCTTCCATTCCCAAAACCCCCATCCCAAATTAGCTTCCCTCCCCAAGACACAGGGGCCCCCAGGATGTCTCTCTCACTCATCCCCTCCCTTCTCTCTCTTTCTCTCTCCCTCCCGCCTACTTTCTCTCAATCTCCCCCCCCTCTCCCCATGTCTCTCCCTCCCCCCTCTCCTATCTCTCTATCCCCATTCTCTTTCTCTCCATCCCTTTCAATCCCAAACTCCCCTCTTTTTCTCTCATTCTCCCCCTTTCTCTCTATCCCCCCTCTTTTTCTCCCCCCTTTCTCTTTATCTCTCTTTCACTTCTCTCTACCCCTCTCTTTGTGTGCCTCTCTCTTTCTCTCGCTCTCTCTCCATCCCCTCCCTCCATGTCTCCCCCTTTCCCTTCATGTCTCCCAGTTGCCTCTCTCTCTTCCACCATTTCTCCCCCATGCCTCCCAATCCCCCCAAGTCTCCCCCTCAACCCCATGTCTCACCCTCACCCTCCATATATCCCATTCCATTTTGCCCTTGCCTCTCTCTCTCCCCTTTCTTTTCCCTCTCTCCCATGTCTCCCCCTTACCTCACCCTCTCTCCATGTCTCCCCTGCATGTATCCCATTCCATTTTCCCCTTGCCTCTCTCTCTCCCCTTTCTTCTCCCTCTCTCCCATGTCTCTCCATGACTTCGCCCTCTCCCCATGTCTCCCCCTTGCCTCTCTCTCCCAGCATGTCTCTTTCCTGTAGCCTTTCCCTCTACTCCATGCCTTTCTCTCCCTCTTTCCCCTTGCCTCTCTCCCCTATCCCACCATGTCTCCTGTTTGTCTCTCTCTCCCTCTTTCCCCTCTCTCCCTCTTTCCACTTGACTCTCCCCCCCAAAGTCTCTCCCTCCCTCCCTCCATGCTGCTCCCTCATCTCTTACCTCCTGCTCCGTGCTGTGTGCACCATGTTTAAAAAATAAGTCCTGATCAAACGATATCATTGTCTTCCACTTTCCTGCCACTAGATGCCGCTGTGGCGCAAGCCTGCACAACCTCAGTGGAGGCAGTAATAAAACCCAAAAGGTCCGTGCTCTGTATCATCATCACATATTATAATTGTCCAACTACGATTCGATCAGGCGATCAGATCAAGCGCATGCGCATTGCGAATAAGGAGAGGGAAGAGACACAGAGGGAGGGGCGGGGGGAAGAGACACAGAGGGGCGGGGGAAGAGACACAGATGGAGAGGGGGGAAAGAGGCACAGAGGGAGAGGGGGGGAAAGAGGCACAGAGGGAGAGGGGGGAGAGACACAGAGGGAGAAGGGGGAGAGACACAGAGGGGGAGAGACACAGAGGAGAAGGGGGGAAGAGGCACGGAGGGAGAAGGGGGGAAGAGGCACAGAGGGAGAAGGGGGGGAAGAGGCACAGAGGGAGAAGGGGGGAAGAGGCACGGAGGGAGAAGGGGGGAAGAGGCACGGAGGGAGAAGGGGGGGAAGAGGCACGGAGGGAGAAGGGGGGGAAGAGGCACGGAGGGAGAAGGGGGGGGAAGAGGCACGGAGGGAGAAGGGGGGGAAGAGGCACAGAGGGAGAAGGGGGGGAAGAGGCACAGAGGGAGAAGGGGGGAAGAGACACAGAGGGAGAGGGGGGAATAGACACACCGAGAGAGGGGGAGAGAGACACAGAGAGAGAGGGGGAGAGAGACACAGAGGGAGAAGGCGGGGAATAGGCACAGAGGGAGAAGGGGGGGAAGAGGCACAGAGGGAGAGGGGGGGAGAGACACAGAGGGAGGAGGGGAGAGACACACAGAGAAAGGGGGGAGAGACACAGAGGGAGAGGGGGAGAGAGACACGGAGGGAGAAGGGGGGGAAGAGGCACAGAGGGAGAAGGGGGGGAAGAGGCACAGAGGGAGAGGGGGGGAGAGACACAGAGGGAGAGGGGGGAAGAAACACAGAGGGAGAAGGGGGAAGATACACAGAGGGAGGGGGGAGAGAAAGAGAGAGGGGGGAGAGAGACACAGAGGGAGAGGGTGGAAAGAGACACAGAGGGAGAGGGGGGAAGAGACACAGAGGGAGAGGGGGGAAGAGACACAGAGGAGGGGGGAGAGACACAGGGAGAGAGAGGGGGTGAAGAGACACAGAGGGAGGGGGAGAGACACACAGAGAGGGGGGAGAGACACAGAGGGAGAGAGGGAAAGATACACAGAGGGAGAAGGGGGGAAGAGGCACAGAGGGAGAAGGGGGGAAGAGGCACGGAGGGAGAAGGGGGGAAGAGGCACAGAGGGAGAAGGGGGGAAGAGGCACAGTGGGAGAAGGGGGGAAGAGGCACAGAGGGAGAAGGGGGGGAAGAGGCACAGAGGGAGAAGGGGGGGAAGAGGCACAGAGGGAGAAGGGGGGGAAGAGGCACAGAGGGAAA
>CM050163.1:298416664-298588284 GCA_027410445.1 Discoglossus pictus
TAGAGAAACAGACACCACACACCACAGCAAGCTGCATAACAGCCGCCATTACACACCTCATAGAGAGAGAGACAGCACAGACAGGCCACACACAGACAGACAGTACAGAGAGAGAGACAGCAAAGAGAGAGAGGGAGAGACAGCACAGAGAGAGTGACAGACAGTAGAGAGAGATACAGCACAGAGAGAGGGAGCCAGACAATAGAGCGAGACAGACAGCAAAGACACAGATAACCACCACACACCAGCCACCATTACACACCAGCCACACACATACAGACAGTACAGAGAGAGAGAGAGACCAACAGCAAAGAGACAGACAGGCAACAGAGAGAGCACAGAGAGAGAGAGAGAGAGAGAGAGAGAGAGAGAGACAGACAGACAGCAGACAGAGAGAGAGAGCACAGAGAGATTGAGAGACAGCACAGAGAAAGAGAGACAGACAACACACACACACACACACACAGACAGCAAAGAGACAGACAACCCAGAGAGATAGAGACAGCAAAGAGAGAAACATCAGAGAGAGCACACAGAGAGAGAGACAGACAACACACAGAGAAAGAAATAGCACAGAGAGAGAGACAGCAAAGAGAGAGACCACAAAACAGAAAGAGGGAATACATACAGAAAGACAGCACAGAGAGAGAGAGAGAGACAGTGAGAGAGACAGAGAGCAAATAAAGAGAGACAGGCAGATAGCAAAGATAGAGACAGCAAAGTGAGAGACAGCACAGAGAGAGAGACAGACAGGAAAGACAGATATAACCACCACACATCACAGCAAGCTAAGAGCCGCCATTACACATCTCAGAGAGAGAGAGACAGCACAGACAGACAGTACAGAGACAGACAGCAAATAGAGAGAGAGACAGCAAATAGAGAGAGACAGACAGACAGTAGAGAGAGAGACAGCACAGACAGGCCACACACAGACGGACAGTACAGAGAGAGAGACAGGCAGCAAAGAGAGAGACAGACAGCAAATAGAGAGAGGGAGACAGACAATAGAGAGAGACAGACAGCAAAGACAGAGATAATCACCACACACCACAGCAAGCTGCACAACAGCCACCAATACAAATCTCAGAAAGAGAGAGAAAGACAGCACAGACAGGCCACACACAGACAGACAGTACAGAGAGAGACAGCAAATAGAGAGAGAGACAGACAGTAAAGACAGAGATAACCACCACACACCAGCCACTATTACACACCTCGGAGAGAGAGAGACAGCACAGACAGGCCACACACAGACAGACAGTACAGAGAGAGAGAGACAGACAGCAAAATAGAGAGATACAGCACAGAGAGAGAGAGAGAGACAGACAGCAAAGACAGAGATAACTACCACACACCACAGCAAGCTGCATAACTAGACTGTACTTTAGTTAGTATATTTGAGATGGAAATTAAAATAGTTTCCATTCATTATTGTTATTACACTAGGAACTTGCCCGTCAAAAATTACGGGATTAAAATTGTAAGGCTGGAAATGCGGTTGGCCACACAATGTGAGGCTTTTGCTCCTCTGAGCACCTTCGGCTCTCATTGGGCACAATTAACAAATTACAAGTTATAAACAAACTGTAAGGGAAATAGAAAAACAAAATAAATGGTTCAATAGACAGTTTGGTATAAGAGCTGAGGTCTATTTCCTCTGTGGAAAATTGGCAATGCAATTAATTACAACCACTGCAATAGTTTATTGAATCTGCTTCATTTTCAGACTTTGAGGACTACGCAGTATTTTAAATTTGTACTTATAATCACTAGATGGTGCTATATACATATATTCTATAAGATAGCTATAGATAGCACCATGCTATTGTATATATCAGTAACAAAAGTATATTGTAACAAAAGATTACAAAATGTCAGCCAAAGTCCTTTTTTTTTTTACCTAAGGTGCAAGATCTGTGCAAATATTCCGAGCTTCATCATACTCATTTTAGCGCTATGCCCTGGTTAGGCTACCCACTTTGCCTTGAATGTGGGGGATTATAGTCCTAGACTGTATTAAATTATGTAAGGACTATTGTCTCAGAGTTTCAGGCAACTTCTAGGGTTACATTTTAAGTACCTGCGAGAATACATACATTTCAGGACTCACTAAAGCAGTTTCACCCCTTGTGAGGATATTTCTCCACCACATCCCCAAAATACATTTGTTGTATACATGTGTATTATATGTTTCTTATTAGCAACTCCCTGTATTACATGAACTGTTTATAACCTACATATGAGTTATTGCTTTAACTGAATGGGGCATAATGAAAATGCTACTCCTGCCTTGCCTCCAATGGGAGAGAATCACTAAGCTACTGTAGGGGTTCCAAAGGCTTCAATGGAAATAGAGCACATCTAAGCACATTACAGCCCCTATGATGCATTGTTGTTCTCCACCATTGCAATACCCAAAGGCTGCGTGGGATATCAGTCTCCAAAGTAGAGAGAACTAGTTTAGTTTATCCATTCCAACACAGATGTAATATACTCACTGGCCGAGATTTAGATTTACTAAGAAATTGCAAAGGGTTCCAATGCATAGCTAATCTGTCTTAGAGCCCATCCTGATTTATTAAATTATGTTTCCTAGAAATTATTCACTTCATCCTAGGCATTTTCTGGGTTGGTTGCCCTAGCCACAATCCTAATCTCCTGATTTACTAAGCCAATTCCTTGTTCTTCACTTGTGCAAAGTTTCTATCCAGCATCACAAAGTAAATGCATGAACCCCAAGCATTATTATAATGAAAAGAAACCATCACACTTTATTAACCTTTGGATCCTCTGCCCAAACTGTTGGTGGGGGGATCCAAAGGATGGCAGTTATTGTTTCTATTTTATCAACCCCTTTCTAGTCACTGTTGTGGAAGGGAATGCTTATGCTAGAGTCATTAAACACTGATCTGTATGTTTAACCCCCCTTCCCTTCTTCTAAAGTAATAGCCCATATATGTATTATGCTCAGTGGTGAAAACCTAGGTAAAGAGAGATGCTAGGCTGAGCTCATCTCACTCATTCTTATTAGATGTCTCTACAAGAGTATATGCAGTAATAGCTGAAATGTTGGAAAATGCCTTAAGGTGTCAAACCATCAGTACATATGCCTCACAGGAAAACATAAGAAGAGTTCTCAGTGTTTCACCTTAGTATATCTAGCCTCCTGTATCATTTTGTACATATAATTCCATAATAGCTTAATAACCTTAAACTCAAAACAAGATGAAATGTTATGTGAATGGTCTCATGGTACATAGTATGTGCTGCATTAAATATAGATTATGGGGACATTTTACAACTGGTGCCTCCATTACTTTGGTCTGCCATGAAACAGTAAATATGTTATAATATGATTATTATATAATAGATGACAAACAGTATCTTTAAATTGTATTTATATAATGATATGTTTTTAAGCTAAAGTTTTTACATCTGCATAAGTTATATAGTTGTCCTTTTATAAAATGCAGATGGATGTTATCGATTCTTTTGCTAGAATACCTCTATCAACAGGTGAGATACAGAGGAAGAGATGTAAGCTGTTTTTTAATGGCATGAAAGGGGTTACATTATTCTAATAAAACCTCCCAAACTACCCAAGCTCAGATTTATAATTTGAGATTTTCTTTCTTTAATGAAGTTTTAATGTGGCAGTTTCCCCTCTAGCAGGGGACAGAGGATGCAGACCCTATGTTTTCTTGGAATGAAGCCGGCGTGCAGGGGGCACGCAGAGTTCCAGAATTCGGGGGGATGCCTCCGCCTGCTTTGCAGATGTAGAGATCTTATATGGGTCGTAGCCTTCGAAAATTGCCTTGCGTGGTTTTGGCTTGGCAAGCTGACAGACACGGTCTGATGCACTGGATTTGAGGGCTTGCGCAGGGACCGGCCTCTGGACTGGGCCGTCAGGCATGTATTCGGGATGCTCTGTTTTGGGCACTTGGGAGAACAGAAACATGGATTACCAATAATATGTTACCTTAGTGACCCACCATAGATTAGGTAAAATGTCACATGATTGTGAGTTATGCAACAAGACACAGAGAGAAAGGGGGGTGAAGAGACACAGAGGGAGGGGGAGAGACACACAGAGAGAGGGGGGAGAGACACAGAGGGAGAGGGGGAGAGAGACACAGAGGGAGAGGGGGAGAGAGACACAGAGGGAGAGGGGGAGAGAGACACAGAAGGAGAAGGGGGGAAGAGGCACAGAGGGAGAGGGGGAAGAGACACAAAGGGAGGGGGAGAGACACAGAGAGAGTGGGGGTGAAGAGACACAGAGGGAGGGGGAAGACACACAGAGAGAGGGGGGAGAGACACACAGAGAGAGGTGGAAAGAGACACAGAGGGAGAAGGGAGAAGAGACACAGATGGAGAGGGGGAAAGAGACACAGAGGGAGGGGGGAGAGACAAAGAGAGAGGGGGGGAGACACAGAGGGAGAGGGGGAAGAGGCACAGAGGGAGAGGGGGGAAAGAGGCACAGAGGGAGAGGGGGGAAAGAGGCACAGAGGGAGAGGGTAGAAAGAGGCACAGAGGGAGAGGGGGGAAGAGACACAGAGGGAGAGGGGGGAAGAGACACAGAGGGAGGGGGAGAGACACAGAGAGAGAGGGGGTGAAGAGACACAGAGGGAGGGGGAGAGACACAATGAGAGAGGGGGAGAGACACAGAGGGAGAGGGGGAAAGAGACACAGAGGGAGAAGGGGGGAAGAGGCACAGAGGGGGGAAGAGACACAGAGGGAGAGGGGGGGAAGAGACACAGAGGGAGAGGGGGGAAAGACACACAGAGGGAGAGGGGGAAAGAGACACAGAGGGAGAGGGGGGAAAGAGGCACAGAGGGAAAGGGGGAAAGAGGCACAGAGGGAGAGGGGGGAAGGAGACAAAAAGGGAGAGGGGGAAAGAGGCACAGAAGGAGAGGGGGGAAGAGACACAGAGGGAGGGGGAGAGACACAGAGAGAGAGGGGGGTGAAGAGACACAGAGGGAAGGGGAGAGACACACAGAGAGGGGGGAGAGACACAGAGGGAGAGGGGGAAAGAGACACAGAGGGAGAGGGGGGAATAGACACACAGAGAGAGGGGGAGAGAGACACAGAGAGAGAGGGGGAGAGAGACACAGAGAGAGAGGGGGAGAGAGACACAGAGAGAGAGGGGGAGAGAGACACAGAGGGAGAAGGGGGGAGAGGCACAGAGGGAGAAGGCGGGGAAGTGGCACAGAAGGAGAGGGGTGAAGAGACACAGAGGGAGGAGGGGAGAGACACACAGAGAAAGGGGGGAGAGACACAGAGGGAGAGGGGGAGAGAGACACGGAGGGAGAAGGGGGAAGAGGCACAGAGGGAGAGGGAGGAAAGAGACACAGAGGGAGAGGGGGGAAAGAGACACAGAGGGAGAGGGGGGAAAGAGACACAGAGGGAGAGGGGGGAAAGAGACACAGAGGGAGAGGGGGGAAAGAGACACAGAGGGAGAGGGGGGGAAAGAGACACAGAGGGAGAGGGTGGAAAGAGACACAGAGGGAGAGGGGGAAAGAGACAAAGAGGGAGTGGGGGGGGGAGAAACTGAGGGAGAGGGGGAGAAATAGACAAAGGGGAGGGGGAAAGAGATGCATTGGAGGGAGAGGGGGGAAGAGAAATGGGGGAGAGGGGGAAAGAGACACGGGGAGAGGGGGGTAAGAGACAAGGGGGGGAAGAGAGGGGGGGAGATACAAGGGAGGGAGAGGAGGGGGAAATGAGACACAAGGGAGGAAGTAGACTGGGGGAGAGACTCGCAATGAGCTCCAAAGGCATTGCCAGGCTTCACTTTTTATTGACGTCATTTTTGACAGGCAAGTCGCTAGTCTACTATAATAATTACCAGTTTCTTATGACTGTCACACTGGTCAGAATATGACATCATCAAGAGGAGGGGCCATGATATCACTGAGGGCAGGAACTGAGAGCATATCAGCAGTCATTACGCACCTCAGAGACAAAGACAGCACAGAGAGACACAGCACACAGAGAGTGAGACAGACAACAGAGAGAGAGCACAGAGAGATTGAGAGACAGTATGGAAAAAGAGAGGCAGACAACACACACACACAGAGACAGCAAAGAGACAGGCAACACAGAGAGATACAGCACAGAGAGATAGAGACAGCAAAGACAGAGACAACAGAGAGAGAGAGCACAGAGATTGAGAAACAGACAACACACAGAGAAATAGATAGCACAGAGAGAGACATCAAAGAGACATAATAAACACAGAGAGAAAGACAGCACAGGGAGAGAGAGACAGTGAGAGAGACAGACAGCAAAGGAAGAGAGACAGGCAGACAGCAAAGAGAGAGACAGCACACAGAAAGAGTAAGACAGCAAATAAAGAGACAGCAGACAGAAAGTGACAGTACAGAGAGACAATAAAGAGAAAGAAAGATACTGCACAGACAACAAATGCACACACACACACAGAAAGAGACAGCACAGAGAGAGCAAAGAGAAAGGCAGGCAGCAAAGAGAGAGAGAGACAGAACACACAGAGAGAGAAACAGCACACAGAGAGAGAGACAACACAGAAAGAGAGATAGACAGCACACAGAAAGAGTGAGACAGCACAGAGACAGCAGACAGAGAGACAATAAAGAGAAAGAAAGATACTGCACAGACAACAAACGCACACACACACACACAGAAAGAGACAGCACAGAGAGAGCAAAAAGAAAGGCAGTCAGCAAAGAGAGACAGAGCACACGGAGAGAGACAGACAATAAAGGGAGAGACAGACAGCAGAGAGAGAGAGAGACAACACAGAAAGAGAGATAGACAGCACAGAGAGTCAGACAGCAAATAGAGAGAGAGACAGCACAGAGAGAGAGAGAGACAGACAGTAGAAAGAGACAACACAGAGAGGGAGGCAGACAGCAAAGAGAGAGACAGACATCAAATAGATAGAGAGACAGCACAGAGAGAGGGAGACAGACAGTAGAGAAACAGACACCACACACCACAGCAAGCTGCATAACATCCGCCATTACACACCTCATAGAGAGAGAGACAGCACAGACAGGCCACACACAGACAGACAGTACAGAGAGAGACAGACAGCAAAGAGAGAGAGACAGACAGTAGAGAGACAGACACCACAGCAAGCTGCATAACAGCCACCATTACACACCTCATAGAGAGAGAGAGAGAGAGAGCGAGACAGCAAAGAGAGAGGCAGACAGCAAAGAGAGAGAGTGAGAGACAGCACAGAGAGAGAGACAGTGACAGCACAGAGAGACACAGCAAAGACACAGCACATAGAGACAGCACACATAGAGAGATACAGCATTTAGAGAGTGAGACAGACATCAAAAAGAGAGAGAGAGAACACACTCACATAGAGTACAGAGAGAGACAGCACAGAGAGAGACAGCACATAGATAGAGACAGCACAGAGAGACAGAACAGAGAGACACAGCACAGAGACACAGCACACAGAGGCAGCACAAAGAGAGATATAGAACTCAGATAGTGAGACAGACAGCAAAGAGAGAGAGAGAGACAACCCTCACAGATAGTACAGAGAAAGAGAGACAGCACAGAGAGAGACACACATCTCACAGACAGCACACAGAGAGACAGAGACAGCACAGAGACACAGCACACAGAGACAGCAGAGAGAGAGAGATACAGCACTCATAGACAGTATAGAGAAAGAGAGACAGCCCAGAGAGAGACAAACAATAGCAAATAGCCAGACAACACAGAGAGCACACAGAGCGAGAGAGACAGACAACAGAGAGAGAGAGCACAGAGAGATTGAGAGACAGTATGTAAAAAGAGAGGCAGACAACACACACACACAGACAGCAAAGAGACAGGCAACACAGAGAGATACAGCACAGAGAGATAGAGACAGCAAAGAGAGAGACAACAGAGAGGGAGAGCACAGAGAAACAGAGAACACACAGAGAAAGAGATAGCAGAGAGAGAGACCACAAAACAGAGAGAGATAATACATACAGAGAGAAAGACAGTACAGGGAGAGAGAGACATTGAGAGAGATAGACAGGCAGACAGCAAAGAGAGAGACAGCACACAGAAAGAGTAAGACAGCACAGAGACAGACAGCAAATAAAGAGACAGCAGACAGAGAGTGACAGTACAGAGAGAGACAATAAAGAGAGAGACATACTGCACAGACAATAAACGCACACACACACACAAACAGAAAGAGACAGCACAGAGAGAGCAAAGAGAAAGGCAGGCAGCAAAGAGAGAGACAGAGCACAGAGAGAGAGACAGACAGCGTAGAGAGAGAAACAGCAAACAGAGAGAGAGACAACATAGAAAGAGAGATAGACAGCAAATAGAGAGACAGCACAGAGAGAGACAGACAGCAAATAGAGAGAGAGACAGCACAGAGAGAGAGAGAGACAGACAGTAGAGAGAGACAACACAGAGAGAGGGAGACAGACAGCAAAGAGAGAGACAGACAACAAATAGAGGGAGAGACAGCACAGAGAGAGGGAGACAGACAGTAGAGAAACAGACACCACACACCACAGCAAGCTGCATAACAGCCGCCATTACACACCTCATAGAGAGAGAGACAGCACAGACAGGCCACACACAGACAGACAGTACAGAGAGAGAGACAGCAAAGAGAGAGAGGGAGAGACAGCACAGAGAGAGTGACAGACAGTAGAGAGAGATACAGCACAGAGAGAGGGAGCCAGACAATAGAGCGAGACAGACAGCAAAGACACAGATAACCACCACACACCAGCCACCATTACACACCAGCCACACACATACAGACAGTACAGAGAGAGAGAGAGACCAACAGCAAAGAGACAGACAGGCAACAGAGAGAGCACAGAGAGAGAGAGAGAGAGAGAGAGAGAGAGAGACAGACAGACAGCAGACAGAGAGAGAGAGCACAGAGAGATTGAGAGACAGCACAGAGAAAGAGAGACAGACAACACACACACACACACACACAGACAGCAAAGAGACAGACAACCCAGAGAGATAGAGACAGCAAAGAGAGAAACATCAGAGAGAGCACACAGAGAGAGAGACAGACAACACACAGAGAAAGAAATAGCACAGAGAGAGAGACAGCAAAGAGAGAGACCACAAAACAGAAAGAGGGAATACATACAGAAAGACAGCACAGAGAGAGAGAGAGAGACAGTGAGAGAGACAGAGAGCAAATAAAGAGAGACAGGCAGATAGCAAAGATAGAGACAGCAAAGTGAGAGACAGCACAGAGAGAGAGACAGACAGGAAAGACAGATATAACCACCACACATCACAGCAAGCTAAGAGCCGCCATTACACATCTCAGAGAGAGAGAGACAGCACAGACAGACAGTACAGAGACAGACAGCAAATAGAGAGAGAGACAGCAAATAGAGAGAGACAGACAGACAGTAGAGAGAGAGACAGCACAGACAGGCCACACACAGACGGACAGTACAGAGAGAGAGACAGGCAGCAAAGAGAGAGACAGACAGCAAATAGAGAGAGGGAGCCAGACAATAGAGCGAGACAGACAGCAAAGACACAGATAACCACCACACACCACAGCAAGCTGCACAACAGCCACCAATACAAATCTCAGAAAGAGAGAGAAAGACAGCACAGACAGGCCACACACAGACAGACAGTACAGAGAGAGACAGCAAATAGAGAGAGAGACAGACAGTAAAGACAGAGATAACCACCACACACCAGCCACTATTACACACCTCGGAGAGAGAGAGACAGCACAGACAGGCCACACACAGACAGACAGTACAGAGAGAGAGAGACAGACAGCAAAATAGAGAGATACAGCACAGAGAGAGAGAGAGAGACAGACAGCAAAGACAGAGATAACTACCACACACCACAGCAAGCTGCATAACTAGACTGTACTTTAGTTAGTATATTTGAGATGGAAATTAAAATAGTTTCCATTCATTATTGTTATTACACTAGGAACTTGCCCGTCAAAAATTACGGGATTAAAATTGTAAGGCTGGAAATGCGGTTGGCCACACAATGTGAGGCTTTTGCTCCTCTGAGCACCTTCGGCTCTCATTGGGCACAATTAACAAATTACAAGTTATAAACAAACTGTAAGGGAAATAGAAAAACAAAATAAATGGTTCAATAGACAGTTTGGTATAAGAGCTGAGGTCTATTTCCTCTGTGGAAAATTGGCAATGCAATTAATTACAACCACTGCAATAGTTTATTGAATCTGCTTCATTTTCAGACTTTGAGGACTACGCAGTATTTTAAATTTGTACTTATAATCACTAGATGGTGCTATATACATATATTCTATAAGATAGCTATAGATAGCACCATGCTATTGTATATATCAGTAACAAAAGTATATTGTAACAAAAGATTACAAAATGTCAGCCAAAGTCCTTTTTTTTTTACCTAAGGTGCAAGATCTGTGCAAATATTCCGAGCTTCATCATACTCATTTTAGCGCTATGCCCTGGTTAGGCTACCCACTTTGCCTTGAATGTGGGGGATTATAGTCCTAGACTGTATTAAATTATGTAAGGACTATTGTCTCAGAGTTTCAGGCAACTTCTAGGGTTACATTTTAAGTACCTGCGAGAATACATACATTTCAGGACTCACTAAAGCAGTTTCACCCCTTGTGAGGATATTTCTCCACCACATCCCCAAAATACATTTGTTGTATACATGTGTATTATATGTTTCTTATTAGCAACTCCCTGTATTACATGAACTGTTTATAACCTACATATGAGTTATTGCTTTAACTGAATGGGGCATAATGAAAATGCTACTCCTGCCTTGCCTCCAATGGGAGAGAATCACTAAGCTACTGTAGGGGTTCCAAAGGCTTCAATGGAAATAGAGCACATCTAAGCACATTACAGCCCCTATGATGCATTGTTGTTCTCCACCATTGCAATACCCAAAGGCTGCGTGGGATATCAGTCTCCAAAGTAGAGAGAACTAGTTTAGTTTATCCATTCCAACACAGATGTAATATACTCACTGGCCGAGATTTAGATTTACTAAGAAATTGCAAAGGGTTCCAATGCATAGCTAATCTGTCTTAGAGCCCATCCTGATTTATTAAATTATGTTTCCTAGAAATTATTCACTTCATCCTAGGCATTTTCTGGGTTGGTTGCCCTAGCCACAATCCTAATCTCCTGATTTACTAAGCCAATTCCTTGTTCTTCACTTGTGCAAAGTTTCTATCCAGCATCACAAAGTAAATGCATGAACCCCAAGCATTATTATAATGAAAAGAAACCATCACACTTTATTAACCTTTGGATCCTCTGCCCAAACTGTTGGTGGGGGGATCCAAAGGATGGCAGTTATTGTTTCTATTTTATCAACCCCTTTCTAGTCACTGTTGTGGAAGGGAATGCTTATGCTAGAGTCATTAAACACTGATCTGTATGTTTAACCCCCCTTCCCTTCTTCTAAAGTAATAGCCCATATATGTATTATGCTCAGTGGTGAAAACCTAGGTAAAGAGAGATGCTAGGCTGAGCTCATCTCACTCATTCTTATTAGATGTCTCTACAAGAGTATATGCAGTAATAGCTGAAATGTTGGAAAATGCCTTAAGGTGTCAAACCATCAGTACATATGCCTCACAGGAAAACATAAGAAGAGTTCTCAGTGTTTCACCTTAGTATATCTAGCCTCCTGTATCATTTTGTACATATAATTCCATAATAGCTTAATAACCTTAAACTCAAAACAAGATGAAATGTTATGTGAATGGTCTCATGGTACATAGTATGTGCTGCATTAAATATAGATTATGGGGACATTTTACAACTGGTGCCTCCATTACTTTGGTCTGCCATGAAACAGTAAATATGTTATAATATGATTATTATATAATAGATGACAAACAGTATCTTTAAATTGTATTTATATAATGATATGTTTTTAAGCTAAAGTTTTTACATCTGCATAAGTTATATAGTTGTCCTTTTATAAAATGCAGATGGATGTTATCGATTCTTTTGCTAGAATACCTCTATCAACAGGTGAGATACAGAGGAAGAGATGTAAGCTGTTTTTTAATGGCATGAAAGGGGTTACATTATTCTAATAAAACCTCCCAAACTACCCAAGCTCAGATTTATAATTTGAGATTTTCTTTCTTTAATGAAGTTTTAATGTGGCAGTTTCCCCTCTAGCAGGGGACAGAGGATGCAGACCCTATGTTTTCTTGGAATGAAGCCGGCGTGCAGGGGGCACGCAGAGTTCCAGAATTCGGGGGGATGCCTCCGCCTGCTTTGCAGATGTAGAGATCTTATATGGGTCGTAGCCTTCGAAAATTGCCTTGCGTGGTTTTGGCTTGGCAAGCTGACAGACACGGTCTGATGCACTGGATTTGAGGGCTTGCGCAGGGACCGGCCTCTGGACTGGGCCGTCAGGCATGTATTCGGGATGCTCTGTTTTGGGCACTTGGGAGAACAGAAACATGGATTACCAATAATATGTTACCTTAGTGACCCACCATAGATTAGGTAAAATGTCACATGATTGTGAGTTATGCAACAAGCTAGCAGCATTAGCAGTTGTATAAGCGATGAGCATAAAAGCATTTTCAGAGAACACATTTTATAGACTCTGCTAGTATGCAGGAGCTGCCACAACCTACAAAATCTGAAGAGAGCAGGGCAAATAGTTCTTGCAAGCTTACTTGCAACTGTCCTCTAATGAGCATGTGAGGATGAATACCAATTGCTAAAAGCCTATCTGACTCAACAAGACATTCTCCTCCCTCTCCCATCTTTCCAGTGTAGAATAATAAAAATAACTAGAAGATTAACCCCCTCAAGACTCCAAGCCAGCAGGAAGTGTGGAATACACAAACATGGAATCCATCTGCCTAATATTATTTCCAAATTGCTTTTATGCTGGTTGCTTACATAGCTGCGTATGTTACATATTTCATAAATATATGAAGTGTTTTAAAAAATCACCAATTGTATTCTATTACATGGGTAGTAGTAGACTCACACACACGAGCTCAATGCATTCTCTTTCAGCACATCCCTATACACACATACACCACAATATATATAGTACAGATACTTACCAGACAGACTTCTCACGTGTATTGCTCTGTATGAAATGTATACATAGTAAAGATATATATCACATGCCATTACACCACTCCACATCATACACTCACTACTCCACTCTAATGTATACAGAGCACACAAATAAACCAAATAGACAGTTCATCACAAACACACCTCTACATTGCCATTCATAAACTAAATATACAAAGAGCAATATCCAGTAATCCCACGCTCCTAGTAGACGTGTCACAATATAAATACATAGAAATTATACATACCCACACAAACACACATGTAGATACAGAGCAGGCAGAGGTAGTGGCAGTATCCCCCTTGTAATTGCAGATTTTCTTACCTGCCAGTTCCTCTGTTCTAGCTGTAGGACCCCCAGACTTTTCTGATTTGGAGCAACTATCGTCATCCTGTTGATCATGATTTGATGAATTTGTTACAGACTGGAGATTGCATATTTTTGGTTGGGACAGCTGCAGGGTATGGGTAGTGGCAGATGCTTTCTTTGCTCCTTCAGAAACCTGGGGACCATTATAGATAAAAGGTATGTTTTAGTTCTCAATGAGCACCATATCCCACTTGATAGGTCATTGTGATAGCTCTATATGATGTAAGAGCACAGTATACTCACCGTACTGTATGGAGATCTGTCCTCTTTCCAGTCTGGGCTCACACCCTTTCCTTGTGCCAGCTGCTCCAAGCGTGGGGAGGGAACAGCCAGCAGGGCGGTGGAACTGACTGGCCACATGGGGGAGTTTCTGCAACCAAAATGCAAGAGCACTATGGTTAAGTGGCCCATATTATCTTTATGATTGATAACATCCTACACACAGATGTATCTCTGCAGCTCACCTTGTCCTGGCTTTTTATAATATTCCTATAATGGCACATTCACATGGTCTAACCTCTGCATGTAAGCTCTTGACTGTTATTCTTAGGCACACACTGCTTTGTTATTCTGTCACTAACCAGAAACAGCCTTTCCCAAGATTTCCATCCTACCCTCTAGTCTTATCCACTGTCCTAGTCGTCCAGTCACATAGAGCTGTCACTGCATCTCCATCCTACCCTCTAGTCTTATCCACTGTCCTAGTCGTCCAGTCACATAGAGCTGTCGCTGCATCTCCATCCTACCCTCTAGTCTTATCCACTGTCCTAGTCCTCCAGTCACATAGAGCTGTCACTGCATCTCCATCCAACCCTCTAGTCTTATACATTGTCCTAGTCTACCAGTCACATAGAGCTGTTGCTGCATCTCCATCCTACCCTCTAGTCTTATCCACTGTCCTAGTCGTCCAGTCACATAGAGCTGTCACTGCATCTCCATCCTACCCTCTAGTCTTATCCACTGTCCTAGTCGTCCAGTCACATAGAGCTGTCGCTGCATCTCCATCCTACCCTCTAGTCTTATCCACTGTCCTAGTCCTCCAGTCACATAGAGCTGTCACTGCATCTCCATCCAACCCTCTAGTCTTATACATTGTCCTAGTCTACCAGTCACATAGAGCTGTCGCTGCATCTCCATCCAACCCTCTAGTCTTATCCACTGTCCTAGTCTTCCAGTCACATAGAGCTGTTGCTGCATTTCCATCCTACCCTCTAGTCTTATCCACTGTCCTAGTCTTCCAGTCACATAGAGCTGTCGCTGCATCTCCATCCTACCCTCTAGTCTTATCCACTGTCCTAGTCTTCCAGTCACATAGAGCTGTCGCTGCATCTCCATCCTACCCTCTAGTCTTATCCACTGTCCTAGTCTTCCAGTCACATAGAGCTGTTGCTGCATCTCCATCCTACCCTCTAGTCTTATCCACTGTCCTAGTCGTCCAGTCACATAGAGCTGTCACTGCATCTCCATCCTACCCTCTAGTCTTATCCACTGTCCTAGTCGTCCAGTCACATAGAGCTGTCGCTGCATCTCCATCCTACCCTCTAGTCTTATCCACTGTCCTAGTCCTCCAGTCACATAGAGCTGTCACTGCATCTCCATCCAACCCTCTAGTCTTATACATTGTCCTAGTCTACCAGTCACATAGAGCTGTCGCTGCATCTCCATCCAACCCTCTAGTCTTATCCACTGTCCTAGTCTTCCAGTCACATAGAGCTGTTGCTGCATTTCCATCCTACCCTCTAGTCTTATCCACTGTCCTAGTCTTCCAGTCACATAGAGCTGTCGCTGCATCTCCATCCTACCCTCTAGTCTTATCCACTGTCCTAGTCTTCCAGTCACATAGAGCTGTCGCTGCATCTCCATCCTACCCTCTAGTCTTATCCACTGTCCTAGTCGTCTAGTCACATAGAGCTGTCGCTGCATCTCCATCCTACCCTCTAGTCTTATCCACTGTCCTAGTCCTCCAGTCACATAGAGCTGTCACTGCATCTCCATCCAACCCTCTAGTCTTATACATTGTCCTAGTCTACCAGTCACATAGAGCTGTTGCTGCATCTCCATCCTACCCTCTAGTCTTATCCACTGTCCTAGTCTTCCAGTCACATAGAGCTGTCGCTGCATCTCCATCCTACCCTCTAGTCTTATCCACTGTCCTAGTCTTCCAGTCACATAGAGCTGTCGCTGCATCTCCATCCTACCCTCTAGTCTTATCCACTGTCCTAGTCTTCCAGTCACATAGAGCTGTCGCTGCATCTCCATCCTACCCTCTAGTCTTATCCACTGTCCTAGTCGTCCAGTCACATAGAGCTGTCGCTGCATCTCCATCCTACCCTCTAGTCTTATCCACTGTCCTAGTCTTCCAGTCACATAGAGCTGTTGCTGCATCTCCATCCTACCCTCTATTCGTATCCACTGTCCTAGTCTTCCAGTCACATAGAGCTGTCGCTGCATCTCCATCCAACCCTCTAGTCTTATCCACTGTCCTAGTCCTCCAGTCACATAGAGCTGTCACTGCATCTCCATCCAACCCTCTAGTCTTATTCACTGTCCTAGTCTTCCAGTCACATAGAGCTGTCGCTGCATCTCCATCCTACCCTCTAGTCTTATCCACTGTCCTAGTCTTCCAGTCACATAGAGCTGTCGCTGCATCTCCATCCTACCCTCTAGTCTTATCCACTGTCCTAGTCTTCCAGTCACATAGAGCTGTCGCTGCATCTCCATCCTACCCTCTAGTCTTATCCACTGTCCTAGTCTTCCAGTCACATAGAGCTGTCGCTGCATCTCCATCCAACCCTCTAGTCTTATCCACTGTCCTAGTCTTCCAGTCACATAGAGCTGTCGCTGCATCTCCATCCTACCCTCTAGTCTTATCCACTGTCCTAGTCTTCCAGTCACATAGAGCTGTCGCTGCATCTCCATCCAACCCTCTAGTCTTATCCACTGTCCTAGTCTTCCAGTCACATAGAGCTGTTGCTGCATTTCCATCCTACCCTCTAGTCTTATCCACTGTCCTAGTCTTCCAGTCACATAGAGCTGTCGCTGCATCTCCATCCTACTCTCTAGTCTTATCCACTGTCCTAGTCCTCCAGTCACATAGAGCTGTCACTGCATCTCCATCCAACCCTCTAGTCTTATCCACTGTCCTAGTCTTCCAGTCACATAGAGCTGTCGCTGCATCTCCATCCAACCCTCTAGTCTTATCCACTGTCCTAGTCGTCCAGTCACATAGAGCTGTCGCTGCATCTCCATCCTACCCTCTAGTCTTATCCACTGTCCTAGTCTTCCAGTCACATAGAGCTGTCGCTGCATCTCCATCCTACCCTCTAGTCTTATCCACTGTCCTAGTCTTCCAGTCACATAGAGCTGTCGCTGCATCTCCATCCAACCCTCTAGTCTTATCCACTGTCCTAGTCTTCCAGTCACATAGAGCTGTCGCTGCATCTCCATCCTACCCTCTAGTCTTATCCACTGTCCTAGTCTTCCAGTCACATAGAGCTGTCGCTGCATCTCCATCCTACCCTCTAGTCTTATCCACTGTCCTAGTCTTCCAGTCACATAGAGCTGTCGCTGCATCTCCATCCTACCCTCTAGTCTTATCCACTGTCCTAGTCTTCCAGTCACATAGAGCTGTCGCTGCATCTCCATCCTACCCTCTAGTCTTATCCACTGTCCTAGTCTTCCAGTCACATAGAGCTGTCGCTGCATCTCCATCCTACCCTCTAGTCTTATCCACTGTCCTAGTCTTCCAGTCACATAGAGCTGTTGCATCTCCATCCTACCCTCTAGTCTTATCCACTGTCCTAGTCTCCCAGTCACATAGAGCTGTCGCTGCATCTCCATCCTACCCTCTAGTCTTATCCACTGTCCTAGTCTCCCAGTCACATAGAGCTGTCGCTGCATCTCCATCCTACCTTGTAGTCCTCTATTCTACCCCATCACACCTACTACTATGGCACACACATGACTTTTAGACCTGTGCATGGCCTTAAAAACAAACTTCAATAACAACCTTATATATATTAACTTGAAGGGAGACATGAAAGGTTTGATAAGGCAGAAACCTTCAAATATATGTAGGAATTTCATAAAGTTCCAGAACAATAGCAGTTCTAGAACAAGAGACCATGATGTTAAACTGAAGTTGATAATGCACAGATTACTTCTGAATCTTATGTAAAGAATCACTGACGTTTTAATAACTTCTCTGGATAAATGGAAACATTTCTCACAAAGGGTAGAAAATAGATACAGCTTATAAATCTTGTATTTGATTTTGCTTTAATGGAGCCACTATTTGATTTTGTGTCTAATGGGATCTTAAACATGGGGGAAGATATAGATACGATCTCCATTCTGTTCTATTGGTACTTAATAGTATTATATTGAAATTTTAGATCACAGTAGAACTACCCTCCCCACTCAGGCTCCAGCCAACAACAAGAGCTCTAAAGATCCAATATGGAAGCCATTAGACATAAGCAGAGTCTGATAAAACTGAGATTTTGTCTAAACTATTTTATGCTCCTGGCTTACACAGATGTTCATTTTGTCAGTTTGTTACTTCATTATCAGGGACAGAAACACCACAAGTGCAAGTGGTGCAGCAGGACCCTCACCTCCAGGGGGGCCTATCCCCTCTCACAGAGTTTGTAAGTGAGTAAGGTAGGCAGGCATCTGTGAATCTCCATATGCTATTTAGCCAGTGGCTTACTACTGATCCACATGTTCACATGGTGTCACTTCTAAAGTAGGAGTCAGCACCATGTGAGAATGTGCAGACCAGTAGGAAGGTACTGGTTGTGGTGTGAGAATTAGCAGCAACAATAAGGAGATACCTGCTTGCCTCACGCAGTGACACACTCCCAGGGATGAGAGGAATGAGAAAGATCAACATGGCAACCCTTAGAGACAAGTAGAGAGAGATGTAAAAAAATAATTCACAACCTTATATAATTTGGCTGCTTGCACTTGCAGTATACTAGATGTAACTTATTGTGCCATTACTTTTTTTTACAGCTGTAGTGCCTAGTTAAGTCTGAGCTTTTATGTTAGCTAGAAAGGGTTGACCATAGGTTTCTATTGGTTCTAGCATATTTGATATTACCCACATGACAGCAGTTTGACCTATGCACACATGTTTGCTTATGTTTCTTGCCCTGCAGTCTACTCTGCTATTCATATACTGATCCTCAGACATCTCTTTGTGGTAAGGCACCTTCGTCTCGTCCTAGTTTTGTTCTCACCCCACAAATACAGCTATGTTACTGTGCTTACCAGCCAACAGCTGCTTTATTACTCCTGCTCTGATACACCACATGCCCTTGCATCTGCATCGTAATTCTGTCCCTCAGGCCACCCCATACTTAGCCGTTGTACCTTCATCTTGCCATGCAGTCTTCTCTGCTATTCACTGCACCTCAGCTGTGATGATCTCACCTGTTGTCTTTATATTCTTTGTTTATTAATTTAGGCTGTGCCAGTTCCTCTTGTCTTGCACTCATACCTGACAGACATAAATCAACAGTATCATGTGAATATGTTATTTTTCCACATAACACAGACATCTCTTGG
Organism: Discoglossus pictus; assembly: GCA_027410445.1. Taxonomy (NCBI): domain Eukaryota; kingdom Metazoa; phylum Chordata; class Amphibia; order Anura; family Alytidae; genus Discoglossus; species Discoglossus pictus. The sequence continues at coordinate 298,435,694 of CM050163.1, forward strand.
GTAGGAACATTTAGTGTTACAGAGTTCCTATTTATATCATTTAGAACAGTTAGACAGTGACATTTTAACACACTTATTTTCAGGCAGAAATTCTTTAACCATTTTTCTTACAGATAACTACTCACAAAATGTTTTTTTCTTAATTTAAATATTTAAAAAAAAATGAAAGTCGCAACAAAAAAAATCCTTCTTTAAAAATCAGTCTTGGGGGGAGTCTTGGGGGAAAGGGAGCTGCTTTTGGAAGGGGTCTTGGGGATTATATTACAAATATTATTTTGCAAGTGACACTAGGGTTGGGGGAGAAGGTGACGTCATGTACATTTTCACCTGGAGGGGCCATCCATTCACTAGCTACATACCCGATGAGACCTATATACAGTGGTGTAGGAACTAAAATAATTATACAGATTAAACAGTTCATTGTATACATTGACCACTATCTATATACATATTATGCACACTGATAAATCTGGGGTATTTGACCCACTTGATGACCCCAGTTCCTATACCTGTGTCTGTATATAACAAATTGCCCTTGAGGACCCAGTCAGTCAAGCTGTAACCTGTTTGTGTTAGCCCAGGGCATAGCTGTAAATGACCTCTGTGTAGCTAGGATCTATTGTTGCCAGTACTTGCAAAGGGTCACCATGGCTTCAGGCCATCTATCTAGGACACCTACTGTGCTGCTATGAACATTTATAATGTTTGTCTAGCAATAAAAAAAAACTTCATGGTACTGTCATGACTTAGGGCCACATTCAATTCCAAGCCAGTAACTCGATCGCAGACAGCCATGTGACTGAGAGTGAGTTGCAAGCTCTCGTTGGTTTTTGTTTGCATCAGGTCGCGAGTTGTGATCTTGAAGCCAGCCCCGTAAACCATGCACTGGTTCAGAGCAGTTGTGGTCGGGAACCGTATCAATTCACCAAGCCTGTAACCGCCCATTTCGAATTGGCCAATAGAAAATGAGACTATAATAATTACGGCAGTAAAACATGGAGGTTACGAGTCAATCAAAACATAGGAAATACAGAATAATGAAAAGAATGCCAATACCGTTCTAGTACATATGGGTGGCCTGATATGTATAACTCATTGATTTATTGTAATTTAACCCCGAAATGACACGTAAATACAAATATAATTTCCTGCAGTTTTGCGAGCTTGAGACTGTTGTGCAATTAATTCTAATGTCTTTCATCACTTTTCCCGTTATTTACAGAGCAGTATTGCTTTTTTATTTGCATTTACAGTGCTATGAATTGGTGTTTAATTCTTTGCAGGTCCTCTCGAGCACATGTAGGATTTTCTCCTCCATTTGTGGTTTGTGGATAAGTTTGCAAGCTTGGGGAATTGGAGCAATTGAATAGAGATTTGCGATTTTAACCCTGCGAAAGTGACAGATCAAAGGCTTCTGGAGGCTGTAAGTTATGAGTTTGACAGGCACCATTTTTTCAAGTTCGTAACTCATAACCCCGATCCGAGCCCGCTAACATACCAACAGGCCTCCGGATCTCAAATTTGCACAATTGAATGGGACTATTAGTGTCTGTAAGTGAGATAACCTGCACTATAAATAAATAAGTAAGATCTCTGAGTATAGGAGTCACCTTTCACATAATCTGGAGATAATAATGTGCCTGTTTTCATCCTGCTAGGCTAAGGTTATTGCAGAGGCTGTGGATAGGACCACCACACTGATCTTTTGTTAGAATACTTAAGATACCTGTTTTTCCCTCTTTTACCTGGGATTCTTAAATGTTAAAAAGCTAATTAGCACTGATGCAGAGCATACTACTGCTTCCCTTCAACTGTCTCATCTTTGTACAATACCACATAGACAAACAAACTTAAACCAATGCTATACACTTATACACCAGCCAAAAGATCTAAGAAAACAGCTTTTTCATTGTAAATTTTACCATAAGAGATCATTTTTAACTCTAATAAACTGAATTTTTTTTAGACTGAACCTTAATACTTAAACAACCTCTGCAGTCCCATTTTTTTATGGTAACTAAACTAGATAATGGGCAAAATAAAAAAGAAATACAATCTTTAAACTTTTACAGGTTATTAGTATTTACTGGTTGTTCCATTTTTTTCTGTTACTTTCAGAACGGGAACTTCCTCTGCGTTCAAAGTCTCCTCCTATATCAGGAAGGCGATCTGAGTATAATTTCTTATAATAGTTAATAAGCTATACGTTATATTATACTTTGTTTACATTCTAAAGACATTTTCCTATTTTCATGTGTAGTCCATCAAAGGAGTATAGTTTACATAGTGGCTGTTTAAAAGCTGTAGCATTTAAGGGGCAGGTGCTCAAAAATGACCAAAAAAAAAAAAAAGCCAAGGTTATTGGCATATCTCTCCTAAAATGCTCCTTTCTTTGGTGAAGATAACAGACCTGTTATTGACACCCACAGTGCTAGAATGCTGTATATTAAATGGTAGAAGAAGTATTAGGTGACATGACACCAGTGTGATGATCTCACTGAACTTTATGCTGGCTGGAAGGTAACATTCAACTCCATAAATGACATTAGCACAATAGCTTGTGACTTACCACATTCAGATGCTGATTTTACCCTGTCCACCCAGTATACAGATGGCCTGTAATTAGAGAAGACGAGTTATCTGACATGTGCATGAAACAGGATGACACACACAGGGTGTGGGAGATTTCATGGGATTTGCTAACAACACAAATGCCAAAAAAATATTCATCAGCTGGAATAAAAGTGTTATCTGTGAGAAACCTAATACTATATAAAGTCTGATGCTTTATGTGCAGCATTTACAGGCCACAAAGTTGTCTATTCTGTATTCAAAGGGGAAGTTCCACCTAAATAATAGAGACCTCATTAAATTGGCTTGAAATTTGCGACAATTACAGAGCGTTTCAATTGAAAAAGCCCACAAGTTACTGGCCGAAAGCCGAAACTGTAAACCATGCAATCTTAAGGAGCATTTCAGAGCATGGTCATGATGAATTAAGCAAGGCCATAACTACCCAGTTAGAAACAGCCAATAGAAAATGAGACCGTCATCAATAGGTCAGTAAAACATGGAGGTTACATGTCAATCAATAAACGTTTAAGAGGTCCGTTATGCGATCAGACTCGCAATCCTGCAATGTACAAAATAATAAAAATGAATGAAGGAAATGTTCTAGTCCATGTAGGTGTCCTGATATGTATTAACTCATTGATTCCAGAACTGATATAACCCATAACAAAAAATAACTTTTGATGGCAAATTTACGAACTTGAGACTGTTATGCAATTAATTCTAATGACTTTCATCACTTTCCCTATCTTTTAAAGCGTAGTATTGATTTTTTTTATTGTATTTACAGTGCTATGAACAGGGGTTAAACCCTTTGCGAGTCTTATCTGGTGCTCTTAGGATCTTCTTCTACATTTGACATTTAGGGGTGTGAAAACATTTGTGGGCTTGAGGAATTGTAGCAATTGAATAGCGATTTGTGATTGTAACTCTTGCGGTCTTGAAAGATGAAAGGCTTAGATGTGAGTTACGGTTGTAACAACTGCAGGGATTTTCAGCCCGTGACCCGTAGATCGTTTGTGGATCGCAAAAAGACAACAAATGAATAGCAAATTAGTTTACGGGCTACATTACGGGCTCTCATAAGCTACAATTTCCCAAGTGAATAAGGCCCTTGGTGTTGTAATATGAAACAGTACACTTACAAACCTCTGTATTTTAGGTAATATGAGTTGCTGAAGAACACAGAAATATGAATGTAGCTGCCACACGTCTGAACTGAGGCTGTACCTTAAATGGCTATTGATCTTTTGACCAGATCAAATTACTTAGCCAAGTTTTTAATTGTCTGTTACAGAAATGCAACACAATTTTTGCCATTAACGGTGGCTCCCCCTCTCAGTTAATCTTTTTTAGGTGTCGTTTTTAATATAAAAGAACATTGGCTTTAGGTGGCACTTGCCTTCTAAAAGACATTGGGACAAATTTTATTGGCTGTTTGCAAATGCCTCTAACTCACAAATTTAGCTGTGGGTGTTTTTATTTTTTAACAAATGTGTAGATATATTCTACTGACTCCAGATTGCAAATTCCGACTGCAAGGCTGAACTCGTAAACCCTGACTTTGTAAGTCGGATTTCAGGGGGTGTGATCATATGATCATCTGACAATATTTAAGCAAGCCCATAGTTTACTTCTTAAACACTCGCAATACTTCCTAGTCCCTGGATCCATTTCACACAAAAAAACATAAAATATATATATATATATTTTATTTTTTAAGATTGATAGTGTTCTGCAATTACTGCTAATGTCTTTCTATGCTTTCCCATATTTTTTAAGTACAATATTGAGTTTTTAATAGCTGTGAAGGCTCTAATATTTGATTGGAAAATGCCTTGCAAGTCCTCTTGAGTATTCGTAATATTTTTGCGAATTAGAGCTGCGATTCTAATAGAATATCGATTTTGTGTAACCTTATTTGGTTAGCACTCATAAATCTTGAGTGTGCTAAAACCAATGGAGTTTTAAGGCTGTTTTTGTGGGTTTGGCTGCACCGTAGTGATTGTGGGCGGGCAACTTGTAATCGGATTGCGAGTCGCTAATATAATCTGTGGCAATTTTCAGAATGGTTTAAAGTGTTTATAATTTTACAAATTGGGCAATAGAATATGGCGCATTGTTTTTAATATCAGAAACAAATGATTTGAGGTTTGTACAATAGAAAATTCTCATCCTTAAACATGGCAATCTGATATGCCAATTTGCTTTGTTGGTGAATAAAAATTAGAAGACTTAACTGCCATTTGGAAGTGTAGGCATGTGTCTGGGCAGGCTTGCCTGTAGGGTTGCATTATGTTTTTGCTAGCTTATTTTGGTTTATAGGAAGCACTTTGTGCTTGGGTGTAGCAAAACTTCTCTCTGAATCGTGACTGGCTAAATGGTACTTCCTTTGATTTCTACGTAGTATGCTTGGAAATGTACTTAAATCTTCTTATCAATTATATCAAATATAGAAACAGGAAGCTTAGCTCCAACATCTTCAAGGGGAACAAACAATGAGGATGGTCACTCATTGAGATAGTCCATGTAAGACATCATCAAGAGCAGCACTGGAGATGGTCACTCATTGAGATAGTCCATGTGAGAGATCATCAAGAGCAGCACTGAAGATGGTCACTCATTGAGATAGTCCATGTGAGATATCATCAAGAGCAGCACTGGAGATGGTCACTCATTGAGATAGTCCACGTGAGATATCATCAAGAGCAGCACTGGAGATGGTCACTCATTGAGATAGTCCATGTGAGAGATCATCAAGAGCAGCACTGAAGATGGTCACTCATTGAGATAGTCCATGTGAGATATCATCAAGAGCAGCACTGAAGATGGTCACTCATTGAGATAGTCCACGTGAGATATCATCAAGAGCAGCACTGGAGATGGTCACTCATTGAGAATAGTCCATGTGAGATATCATCAAGAGCAGCACTGGAGATGGTCACTCATTGAGATAGTCCATGTGAGAGATCATCAAGAGCAGCACTGAAGATGGTCACTCATTGAGATAGTCCATGTGAGATATCATCAAGAGCAGCACTGGAGATGGTCACTCATTGAGAATAGTCCATGTGAGATATCATCAAGAGCAGCACTGGAGATGGTCACTCATTGAGATAGTCCACGTGAGATATCATCAAGAGCTGCACTGGAGATGGTCACTCATTGAGATAGTCCATGTGAGATATCACCAAGAGCAGCACTGGAGATGGTCACTCATTGAGTTGGTCCATTTGAGACAGTGAGATTGCATGAGAAAAGCGGGCAGAAGTGGAAAAATCGAAATTTACAGACCATGTGCAGCTTGTACTGTTTAAGATATTAATTGCCCCTTAACTCCATCTCTGCCATTACAAACACTAGAGTAGAGCTGCAAATGAAAAACTTGTATGCAACCTATAAATTATTCTGGCAGCTAAAGGGTTAAACATTGAATGACAACACATATTAATAGTTAATATTTTGGCATTACACAATAAAAATGTATATTCAATATTCTGCCAAATCATTGCCAGGCTATAATCTAATTTCACAAGATTTTCTCTAAAGTGCTTTAATGCTCTTGACTTACACAGCTGCTAATGATGTTAGTTTGTTACATACTTCACAAATATGATTTCCCCAACAAATTACAGTGGTACTTTAAGGGTGTGACTTATTTTTCTGTAATGCAGAGAACATTCTGATTATTAATTATTTTATTCTATGCTCTGAGATAGCTGAGGTTACTAGGAAGTACTTGACAGACATGATAATTGAGGGTTTTCACAGCATCCTGGCATTTAGAGCGCTTATTAATGAGGGTCACCTGTAATTACAGCCTTTTGTACACTGTGGGGGACCGGTGATTAATAGGATATTATTAAATGACATAATAAGCATTCATGTGTGTACAACCCTTCATAATAACTATAATTGTACATGACTGGTGTTTATACGTAAGCAGCAGATCCTACAAATGAGATTAATACAGACCTGTGCGAGGAACATTTACTCAGAGACATGGGATAAATATATAGACTCTTCCTACAGAACACAACCTGTGAAATAACTAGGTGGAATTATATGGAAAACATATGTGGAGTGATATGTGAAATTATAGAAAGGGATAATATGGTGACATAGGACGTAATATAGAGAGAGTTTATGTGTAGATGAGTTATAGGAAGGGGCTATCTGGGGAATAGATATAGTTAACATGAATTGCAATAGGATGAGTTTTTGGAAATTGTTTTATTGAAAAATAAGAGTACTTATTATAGAGTAATAGGGAATGTCCTACTGAGCAATGGAATCAGCCATAAGAGCTGGTTGTATGGTTCAAGTTTAGTTGTTAACGTGTGATGTATATGGAGATGTAAGAAATTAGCTGGAGGGTATGTACTGTAATTGTAGGAGTTACATGGAGGTATTATAATTATTTCTTAAAGCAATAGACGCAGTTCATGTCAGGATTATGTGTAGTAGGAGACATGCATTTGGAGGATTACATGAAGCAATTGAAGAAGTTATACAGGCAGTCCTATAAAGTAATAGAAGTTATATAGATATCCCTGTGTAGCAATAGGAGTGACAGATTTGGTCATCAGAACAACATGAAAAGTTAAACAAGGGTCATATTGAGCAATGTAAGAAGGGGGAAGTTATAGGAAGGGATCACATAATTTAATTGGATTATTTTGAGTTTATTTGGAGGAGGAGTTACAGAGAGTTATATGTAAAAAATAGCAGGGTTATAGGGAGGGAATGGAAGTTATGTTGAAGGGTTACATGGATCAATGAGGTTTTTATGGAAGTTTGTTGCAATGGTTATATGAATGAATTTATCCAAAGCAAGAGTTATCTGGATGCTTATACAGTGGATATAAAAACACCCCTGTTAAAATGTCAGGTTTCTGTGCTGTAAAAAAAATGAGACAAAGATAAATCATTTCAGAACTTTTTCCAGCTTTAATGTCACCTATAAACTGTACAACTCAATTGAAAAACAAACTGAAATCTTTTAGGTGGAGGGAAGAAAGAAAAAAAAGAAAAATAATGTGGTTGCATAAGTCTGCACACCCTCTTATAACTGGGTATGTAGCTGTGTTCGGAATTAAGCAATCACATTCCAAATCGTGTTAAATAGGAGTCAGCATACACCTGCCATCATTTAAAGTGCCTCTGATTAACCCCAAATAAAGTTCAGCTGCTCTAGTTGGTCTTTCCTGAAATTTTCTTAGTCGCATCCCACAGCAAAAGCCATGGTCTACAGAGAGCTTCCAAAGCATCAGAGGGATCTCATTGTTAAAAGGTATCAGTCAGGAGAAGGGTACAAAAGAATTTCCAAGGCATTAGATATACCATGGAACATAGTGAAGACAGTCATCATCAAGTGGAGAAAATATGGCACAACAGTGACATTACCAAGAACTGGAGCTCCCTCCAAACTTGATGAAAAGACGAGAAGAAAACTGGTCTGGGAGGCTACCAAGAGGCCTACAGCAACATTAAAGGAGCTGCAGGAGTATCTGGCAAGTACTGGCTGTGTGGTACATGTGACAACAATCTCCCGTATTCTTCATATGTCTGGGCTATGGGGTAGAGTGGCAAGACAAAAGCCTTTTCTTACGAAGAAAAACATCCAAGCCAGGCTACATTTTGCAAAAACACATCTGAAGTCTCCCAAAAGCATGTGGGAAAAGGTGTTATGGTCTGATGAAACCAAGGTTGAACTTTTTGGCGCAAAAACAAAACTGCACATCACCAAAAGAACACCATACCCACAGTGAAGCATGGTGGTGGCAGCATCATGCTTTGGGGCTGTTTTTCTTCAGCTGGAACTGGGGCCTTAGTTAAGATAGAGGGAAATATGAACAGTTCCAAATACCAGTCAATATTGCCACAAAACCTTAAGGCTTCTGCTAGAAAGCTGACCATGAAGAGGAACTTCATCTTTCAGCATGACAACGACCCAAAGCATACATCCAAATCAACAAAGGAATGGCTTCACCAGAAGAAGATTAAAGTTTTGGAATGGCCCAGCCAGAGCCCAGACCTGAATCTGATTGAAAATATGTGGGGTGATCTGAAGAGGGCTGTGCACAGGAGATGCCCTCGCAATCTGACAGATTTGGAGTGTTTTTGCAAAGAAGAGTGGGCAAATCTTGCCAAGTCAAAATGTGCCATGCTGATAGACTCATACCCAAATAGAGTGCTGTAATAAAATCAAAAAGTGCTTCAACAAAGTATTAGTTTAGGGGTGTGCATTCTTATGCAACCATATTATTTTTAAAAATATTTTTTCTCCCTTTTACCTAAAAGATTTCAGTTTGTTTTTCAATTAAGTTGTACAGTTTATAGGTCACATTAAAGGTGGAAAATGTTCTGAAATTATTTATATTTGTCTAATTTTTTTTACAGCACAGAAACCTGACATTTTAACAGGGGTGTGTAGACTTTTTATATTCACTGTATAGAGCAATATGAGATATAAGTTACATGGAGGACCACAAAAGACTATACAGAGAAACAGAAAAGAATAAAAGTCTTCAATCTGGCATAGAAAATGATTTTGAATACGCTTTTTAACTATATATTTGATCAAATAAGTTGCTGCTCCTCATCCTTCTTGGGTATACCCCTTCTACCACTGCACTGACCTGTCTCGGAATTTGGTCAGATCCATCTTGGGACGAGACAAGAAATCGAGACGGTTTTCGAAGGACACTGAAACTGGAGCTGAAGACATGGTGTTTGTAAGGGGCTGACTCTGGAGCCAACCTGGGGGGCAGAGGGAAATATAATATAACTCAAAGATAAGGCAAATCAACCCAGCAGGGACTGGAATACTAACAGGTAACATTATCCAGACAGTGTCTACAAAACTCAGATGCTACACACTGAGAGCTCACGATAGATAGATAGATAGATAGATAGATAGATAGATAGATAGATAGATAGATAGATATTGGTATAGAGATATGTATTGTTATAGATAGATAGATAGATAGATAGATAGATAGATAGATATTGGTATAGAGATATGTATTGTGATAGATAGACAGACAGACGACAGACAGACAGACATATGGATAAACCGTGATACATAAAAGACAGATAGATAGCAAAATAGATATATATTGTTATAGATAGATAGATGATAGATACTGAGAAATATAGTACCAGACAGATCGATTGTGATAGATAAAACACACATGTGTTTCTATGCATCATGACACACTATCAGTAGTAGTAGAAGACAATATTTACCAAATGTAAGCACACAATGAGTAAATATCTGCCTCCTGATTCCTCCTTTACCTGCTGTCCAGTGTTTCCTCTCTCCAGTGATATTACATTAATATATACAAGGTACAATCTATTTTACTGCAATGTTTGCTCAGCTGTCACCTTTCCTCCAGATAGTGCCTCCTATAATAATTATATTTACTCTAACACTCGCTGATCTCTGCACATATCCCCATCTCTATATACACATCATGACATTACTAATATACTTAGACTATATACTTATGTACACACACACACCACATGCTGCCTGTCTCACCTGTCTGCAACTCACTCTCTCTCTCTGCTCTGTCTCCCATTCTCCCCACCCTCTCCCCGGCTAGTGTTGCTAGGAGACTATGAACGCTCAGGTTTCCAGGGCAACTGAGAAACTACATGGGGCGGGAGGGGGGAGAGGACAAAACATGTGATAGGCCCGGAGCCACAGGCACATTGTGACACATAGACTGGTAATGTGATAAACTGTGACACTGATACATACACTGACACTGAAAGTGTGATACACTGTGACACTGACATATAGACCGACACTGATAGTGTGATACACTGTGACACTGACATATAGACCGACACTGATAGTGTGTGATACACTGTGACACTGACATATAGACCGACACTGATAGTGTGATACACTGTGACACTGACACATACACTGACACTGATAGTGTGATACACTGTGACACTGACATATAGACCGACACTGAAAGTGTGATACACTGTGACACTGACATATAGACCGACACTGATAGTGTGTGATACACTGTGACACTGACATATAGACCGACACTGATAGTGTGATACACTGTGACACTGACATATAGACCGACACTGATAGTGTGATACACTGTGACACTGACATATAGACCGACACTGAAAGTGTGATACACTGTGACACTGACATATAGACCGACACTGATAGTGTGTGATACACTGTGACACTGACATATAGACCGACACTGATAGTGTGATACACTGTGACACTGACATATAGACCGACACTGATAGTGTGTGATACACTGTGACACTGACATATAGACCGACACTGATAGTGTGATACACTGTGACACTGACATATAGACCGACACTGATAGTGTGTGATACACTGTGACACTGACATATAGACCGACACTGATAGTGTGATACACTGTGACACTGACACATACACTGACACTGATAGTGTGATACACTGTGACACTGACATATAGACCGACACTGAAAGTGTGATACACTGTGACACTGACATATAGACCGACACTGATAGTGTGTGATACACTGTGACACTGACATATAGACCGACACTGATAGTGTGATACACTGTGACACTGACATATAGACCGACACTGATAGTGTGATACACTGTGACACTGACATATAGACCGACACTGAAAGTGTGATACACTGTGACACTGACATATAGACCGACACTGATAGTGTGTGATACACTGTGACACTGACATATAGACCGACACTGATAGTGTGATACACTGTGACACTGACATATAGACCGATACTGATAGTGTGATACATTGTGACACTGACATATAGACCGACACTGATAGTGTGATACACTGTGACACTGACATATAGACCGACACTGATAGTGTCATACACTGTGACACTGACATATAGACCGACACTGATAGTGTGATACATTGTGACACTGACATATATACTGATAGTGTCATACACTGTGACACTGACATATAGACCGATACTGATAGTGTGATACATTGTGACACTGACATATAGACCGACACTGATAGTGTCATACACTGTGACACTGACATATAGGCCGACACTGATAGTGTGATACATTGTGACACTGACATATAGACCGACACTGATAGTGTCATACACTGTGACACTGACATATAGACCGACACTAATAGTGTGATACACTGTGACACTGACATATAGACCGACACTGATAGTGTGATACACTATGACACTGACATATAGACCGATACTGATAGTGTGATACACTGTGACACTGACATATAGACCGACACTGATAGTGTCATACACTGTGACACTGACATATAGACCGACACTGATAGTGTGATACACTGTGACACTGACATATAGACCGACACTGATAGTGTGATACACTATGACACTGACATATAGACCGATACTGATAGTGTGATACACTGTGACACTGACATATAGACCGACACTGATAGTGTCATACACTGTGACACTGACATATAGACCGACACTGATAGTGTGATACACTGTGACACTGACATATAGACCGACACTGATAGTGTGATACACTATGACACTGACATATAGACCGACACTGATAGTGTGATACACTGTGACACTGACATATAGACCGACACTGATAGTGTGATACACTGTGACACTGACATATAGACTGACACTGATAGTGTGATACACTGTGACACTGACATATAGACCGACACTGATAGTGTGATACACTGTGACACTGACATATAGACCGACACTGATAGTGTTATACACTGTGACACTGACATATAGACCGATACTGATAGTGTGATACACTGTGACACTGACATATAGACCGACACTGATAGTGTGATACACTGTGACACTGACATATAGACCGACACTGATAGTGTCATACACTGTGACACTGACATATAGACCGACACTGATAGTGTCATACACTGTGACACTGACATATAGACCGACACTGATAGTGTCATACACTGTGACACTGACATATTAACCGATACTGATAGTGTCATACACTGTGACACTGACATATAGACAGACACTGATAGTGTGATACACTGTGACACTGACATATAGACCGACACTGATAGTGTCATACACTGTGACACTGACATATAGACCGACACTGATAGTGTCATACACTGTGACACTGACATATAGACCGATACTGATAGTGTCATACACTGTGACACTGACATATAGACCGATACTGATAGTGTCATACACTGTGACACTGATACATACACTGACACTGATAGTGTGATACACTGTGACACTGATACATACACTGACACTGATAGTGTGATACACTGTGACACTGACATATAGACCGACACTGATAGTGTGATACACTGTGACACTGACATATAGACCGACACTGATAGTGTGATACACTGTGACACTGACATATAGACCGACACTGATAGTGTGATACACTGTGACACTGACATATAGACCGACACTGATAGTGTTATACACTGTGACACTGACATATAGACCGACACTGATAGTGTCATACACTGTGACACTGACATATAGACCGACACTGATAGTGTGATACACTGTGACACTGACATATAGACCGATACTGATAGTGTCATACACTGTGACACTGACATATAGACCGACACTGATAGTGTGATACACTGTGACACTGACATATAGACCGACACTGATAGTGTTATACACTGTGACACTGACATATAGACCGACACTGATAGTGTCATACACTGTGACACTGACATATAGACCGACACTGATAGTGTCATACACTGTGACACTGACATATAGACCGACACTGATAGTGTCATACACTGTGACACTGACATATAGACTGATACTGATAGTGTTATACACTGTGACACTGACATATAGACTGATACTGATAGTGTGATACACTGTGACACTGACATATAGACCGACACTGATAGTGTCATACACTGTGACACTGACACATAGACTGACACTGATAGTGTGATACACTGTGACACTGACATATAGACCGACACTGATAGTGTGATACACTGTAACACTGGCATATAGACCGACACTGATAGTGTGATACACTGTGACACTGACATATAGACTGATACTGATAGTGTCATACACTGTGACACTGACATATAGACCGACACTGATAGTGTCATACACTGTGACACTGACACATAGACTGACACTGATAGTGTGATACACTGTGACACTGACATATAGACCGACACTGATAGTGTGATACACTGTGACACTGACATATAGACCGATACTGATAGTGTGATACACTGTGACACTGACATATAGACCGACACTGATAGTGTCATACACTGTGACACTGACATATAGACCGACACTGATAGTGTGATACACTGTGACACTGACATATAGACCGACACTGATAGTGTCATACACTGTGACACTGACATATAGACCGACACTGATAGTGTGATACACTGTGACACTGACATATAGACCGACACTGATAGTGTGATACACTGTGACACTGACATATAGACTGATACTGATAGTGTGATACACTGTGACACTGACATACACTGTGACACTGACATATAGACCGACACTGATAGTGTGATACACTGTGACACTGACATATAGACTGATACTGATAGTGTCATACACTGTGACACTGACATATAGACCGACACTGATAGTGTCATACACTGTGACACTGACATATAGACCGACACTGATAGTGTCATACACTGTGACACTGACATATAGACCGATACTGATAGTGTCATACACTGTGACACTGACATATAGACCGATACTGATAGTGTCATACACTGTGACACTGACATATAGACCGACACTGATAGTGTGATACACTGTGACACTGACATATAGACCGACACTGATAGTGTCATACACTGTCACACTGACATATAGACCGACACTGATAGTGTGATACACTGTGACACTGACATATAGACCGACACTGATAGTGTGATACACTGTGACACTGACATATAGACCGACACTGATAGTGTGATACACTGTGACACTGACATATAGACCGACACTGATAGTGTGATACACTGTGACACTGACATATAGACCGACACTGATAGTGTGATACACTGTGACACTGACATATAGACCGACACTGATAGTGTCATACACTGTGACACTGACATATAGACCGACACTGATAGTGTCATACACTGTGACACTGACATATAGACCGACACTGATAGTGTCATACACTGTGACACTGACATATAGACCGACACTGATAGTGTCATACACTGTGACACTGACATATAGACCGATACTGATAGTGTCATACACTGTGACACTGACATATAGACCGATACTGATAGTGTCATACACTGTGACACTGACATATAGACTGATACTGATAGTGTCATACACTGTGACACTGACATATAGACCGACACTGATAGTGTCATACACTGTGACACTGACATATAGACCGACACTGATAGTGTGATACACTGTGACACTGACATATAGACCGATACTGATAGTGTGATACACTGTGACACTGACATATAGACCGACACTGATAGTGTCATACACTGTGACACTGACATATAGACCGATACTGATAGTGTCATACACTGTGACACTGACATATAGACCGATACTGATAGTGTCATACACTGTGACACTGACATATAGACTGATACTGATAGTGTCATACACTGTAACACTGACATATAGACCGACACTGATAGTGTGATACACTGTGACACTGACATATAGACCGATACTGATAGTGTCATACACTGTGACACTGACACATAGACTGATACTGATAGTGTGATACACTGTGACACTGACATATAGACCGACACTGATAGTGTGATACACTGTAACACTGACATATAGACCGACACTGATAGTGTGATACACTGTGACACTGACATATAGACAGACACTGATAGTGTGATACACTGTGACACTGACATATAGACCGACACTGATAGTGTCATACACTGTGACACTGACACATAGACTGACACTGATAGTGCGATACACTGTGACACTGACATATAGACTGATACTGATAGTGTGATACACTATGACACTGACTTATAGGCCGACACTGATAGTGTGATACACTGTGACACTGACATATAGACTGATACTTATAGTGTCATACACTGTGACACTGACATATAGACCGACACTGATAGTGTGATGCACCGTGACACTGACATATAGACCGACACTGATAGTGTCATACACTGTGACACTGACATATAGACCGACACTGATAGTGTGATACACTGTGACACTGACATATAGACCGACACTGATAGTGTGATACACTGTGACACTGACATATAGACCGACACTGATAGTGTGATACACTGTGACACTGACATATAGACCGACACTGATAGTGTGATACACTGTGACACTGACATATAGGCCGACACTGATAGTGTGATACACTGTGACACTGACATATAGACCGACACTCATAGTGTGATACACTGTGACACTGATAAATAGACTGATACTGATAGTGTGATACACTGTGACACTGACATATAGACCGACACTGATAGTGTGATGCACTGTGACACTAACATATAGACCGACACTGATAGTGTGATACACTGTGACACTGACACATAGACTGACACTGATAGTGTGATACACTGTGACACTGACATATAGACCGACACTGATAGTGTCATACACTGTGACACTGACATATAGACCGACACTGATAGTGTGATACACTGTGACACTGATAAAAAGACCGATACTGATAGTGTGATACACTGTGACACTGACATATAGACCGACACTGATAGTGTGATACACTGTGACACTGACATATAGACCGACACTGATAGTGTGATACACTGTCACACTGACATATAGACCGACACTGATAGTATGATACACTGTGACACTGACATATAGACCGACACTGATAGTGTGATACACTGTGACACTGACATATAGACCGACACTGATAGTGTGATACACTGTGACACTGACATATAGACCGACACTGATAGTGTGATACACTGTGACACTGACATATAGACCGACACTGATAGTGTCATACACTGTGACACTGACACATAGACTGACACTGATAGTGTGATACACTGTGACACTGATAAAAAGACCGATACTGATAGTGTGATACACTGTGACACTGACATATAGACCGACACTGATAGTGTGATACACTGTGACACTGACATATAGACTGACACTGATAGTGTGATACACTGTGACACTGACATATAGACCGACACTGATAGTGTGATACACTGTGACACTGACATATAGACCGACACTGATAGTGTGATACACTGTGACACTGACATATAGACCGACACTGATAGTGTGATACACTGTGACACTGACATATAGACCGACACTGATAGTGTGATACACTGTGACACTGACATATAGACCGACACTGATAGTGTCATACACTGTGACACTGACATATAGACCGACACTGATAGTGTCATACACTGTGACACTGACACATAGACTGACACTGATAGTGTGATACATTGTGACACTGACATATAGACCGACACTGATAGTGTGATACACTGTGACACTGACATATAGACCGACACTGATAGTGTGATATACTGTGACACTGACATATAGACCGACACTGATAGTGTCATACACTGTGACACTGACATATAGACCGACACTGATAGTGTCATACACTGTGACACTGACATATAGACTGATACTGATAGTGTCATACACTGTGACACTGACATATAGACCGACACTGATAGTGTCATACACTGTGACACTGACATATAGACCGACACTGATAGTGTGATACACTGTGACACTGACATATAGACCGACACTGATAGTGTGATACACTGTGACACTGACATATAGACCGACACTGATAGTGTCATACACTGTGACACTGACATATAGACCGACACTGATAGTGTCATACACTGTGACACTGACATACAGACCGATACTGATAGTGTCATACACTGTGACACTGACATATAGACCGACACTGATAGTGTGATACACTGTGACACTGACATATAGACCGACACTGATAGTGTGATACACTGTGACACTGACATATAGACCGACACTGATAGTGTCATACACTGTGACACTGACATATAGACCGACACTGATAGTGTCATACACTGTGACACTGACATACAGACCGATACTGATAGTGTCATACACTGTGACACTGACATATAGACCGACACTGATAGTGTGATACACTGTGACACTGACATATAGACCGACACTGATAGTGTGATACACTGTGACACTGACATATAGACCGACACTGATAGTGTCATACACTGTGACACTGACATATAGACCGACACTGATAGTGTCATACACTGTGACACTGACATACAGACCGATACTGATAGTGTCATACACTGTGACACTGACATATAGACCGACACTGATATTGTGATACACTGTGACACTGACATATAGACCGACACTGATAGTGTCATACACTGTGACACTGACATATATACTGATACTGATAGTGTCATACACTGTGACACTGACATATATACTGATACTGATAGTGTCATACACTGTGACACTGATAAATAGACTGATACTGATAGTGTGATACACTGTGACACTGACATATATACTGATACTGATAGTGTCATACACTGTGACACTGACATATATACCGATACTGATAGTGTCATACACTGTGACACTGACATATAGACCGACACTGATAGTGTCATACACTTTGACACTGACATATATACTGATACTGATAGTGTCATACACTGTGACACTGACATACAGACCGACACTGATAGTGTGATACACTGTGACACTGACATATAGACCGACACTGATATTGTGATACACTGTGACACTGACATATAGACCGACACTGATAGTGTCATACACTGTGACACTGACATATATACTGATACTGATAGTGTCATACACTGTGACACTGACATATATACTGATACTGATAGTGTCATACACTGTGACACTGATAAATAGACTGATACTGATAGTGTGATACACTGTGACACTGACATATATACTGATACTGATAGTGTCATACACTGTGACACTGACATATATACCGATACTGATAGTGTCATACACTGTGACACTGACATATAGACCGACACTGATAGTGTCATACACTTTGACACTGACATATATACTGATACTGATAGTGTCATACACTGTGACACTGATAAATAGACTGATACTGATAGTGTCATACACTGTGACACTGATAAATAGACTGATACTGATAGTGTGATACACTGTGACACTGACATATAGACTGATACTGATAGTGTGATACACTGTGACACTGACATATAGACCGACAGTGATAGTGTGATACACTGTGACACTGACATATAGACCGACACTGATAGTGTCATACACTGAGACACTGACATATAGACCGACACTGATAGTGTCATACACTGTGACACTGACATACAGACCGATACTGATAGTGTCATACACTGTGACACTGACATATAGACTGATACTGATAGAGTGATACACTGTGACACTGACATATAGACCGACACTGATAGTGTCATACACTGTGACACTGATAAATAGACTGATACTGATAGTGTGATGCACTGTGACACTGACATATAGACTGATACTGATAGTGTGATACACTGTGACACTGACATATAGACCGACACTGATAGTGTCATACACTGTGACACTGACATATATACTGATACTGATAGTGTCATACACTGTGACACTGATAAATAGACTGATACTGATAGTGTCATACACTGTGACACTGATAAATAGACTGATACTGATAGTGTGATACACTGTGACACTGACATATAGACTGATACTGATAGTGTGATACACTGTGACACTGACATATATACTGATACTGATAGTGTCATACACTGTGACACTGATAAATAGACTGATACTGATAGTGTCATACACTGTGACACTGATAAATAGACGGACACTGATAGTGTCATGCACTGTGACACTGACATATAGACTGACACTGATAGTGTGATACACTGTGACACTGATAAATAGACGGACACTGATAGTGTCATACACTGTGACACTGACATATAGACTGACACTGAAAGTGTGATACACTGTGACACTGTCATATAGACCGACACTGGTAGTGTGATACACTGTGACACTGACACATAGACTGACACTGAAAGTGTGATACACTGTGACACTGACATATAGACTGACAATGAAAGTGTGATACACTGTGACACTGACATATAGACTGATACTGATAGTGTCATACACTGTGACACTGACATATAGACTGATACTGATAGTGTCATACACTGTGACACTGACACATAGACTGACACTGAAAGTGTGATACACTGTGACACTGACACATAGACTGACACTGAAAGTGTGATACACTGTGACACTGACATATAGACTGATACTGATAGTGTGATACACTGTGACACTGACACATAGATTGACACTGAAAGTGTGATACACTGTGACACTGACATATAGACCGACACTGATAGTGTGATACACTGTGACACTGACATATAGACTGATACTGATAGTGTCATACACTGTGACACTGATAAATAGACTGATACTGATAGTGTCATACACTGTGACACTGACATATAGACCGATACTGATAGTGTCATACACTGTGACACTGACATATAGACTGATACTGATAGTGTGATACACTGTGACACTGACATATAGACCGACACTGATAGTGTCATACACTGTGACACTGACATATAGACCGACACTGATAGTGTCATACACTGTGACACTGACATATAGACCGACACTGATAGTGTCATACACTGTGACACTGACATATAGATCGACACTGATAGTGTCATACACTGTGACACTGACATATAGACCGACACTGATAGTGTCATACACTGTGACACTGACATATAGACCGACACTGATAGTGTGATACACTGTGACACTGACATATAGACCGACACTGATAGTGTGATACACTGTGACACTGACACATAGACTGACACTAAAAGTGTGATACACTGTGACACTGACATATAGACTGACACTGAAAGTGTGATACACTGTGACACTGACATATAGACTGATACTGATAGTGTCATACACTGTGACACTGATAAATAGACTGATACTGATAGTGTCATACACTGTGACACTGACATATAGACTGATACTGATAGTGTCATACACTGTGACACTGACATATAGACTGATACTGATAGTGTCATACACTTTGACACTGACATATAGACCGACACTGAAAATGTGGTGCACTGTGACACTGACATATAGACCGATACTGATAGTGTGATACACTGTGACACTGACATATAGACTGATACTGATAGTGTCATACACTGTGACACTGACATATAGACTGATACTGATAGTGTGATACACTGTGACACTGACATATAGACTGATACTGATAGTGTGATACACTGTGACACTGACATATATACCGATACTGATAGTGTCATACACTGTGACACTGACATTTAGACTGATACGGATAGTGTGATACACTGTGACACTGACATATAGACTGATACTGATAGTGTGATACACTGTGACACTGACATATAGACTGATACTGATAATGTGATACACTGTGACACTGATAAATAGACTGATACTGATAGTGTCATACACTGTGACATTGACATATAGACTGATACTGATAGTGTCATACACTGTGACACTGATAAATAGACTGATACTGATAGTGTCATACACTGTGACACTGACATATAGACTGATACTGATAGTGTCATACACTGTGACACTGACATATAGACCGACACTGATAGTGTGATACACTGTGACACTGACATATAGACTGATACTGATAGTGTGATACACTGTGTATATATATATATATATATGTATATATATATATATATTTTTGTATTATTATTTTTTTACGAAACTTTATACAAATATATTATTTTGTATTCTTTATTTTTCCCTCTAAATTTTTGTAGACAAGAATAATAGCAACCAGTGGCAACCTCACTCAGTGTACATCCTGTCATATGTATGCATTACTGGAATAGCTGATCTATGTCCATACATCTGTGGCAGGTGTGAGCATATTGCCTCTCTGGAAGCTCAAATTGGAGAACTGGAGAGGAGAATTGCAGCACTTACTGATATTCCACTGGAAAGGGAGTTGGTGCTCAATGAGCAAAGTTTAGCTGGCGCTAGCATGGAGGGTGAAGATGGGTTTAGTGAGAATGTCCAGGGAGGAAGCTGGGTAACAGTTAGAAGGAGAATCAGGGGGAACAGAAGGAGGCAGGTCAGTTCTGAGTTGGCAAACACCAACAGATTTGCCAGATTGAGGGAAACTGTTGGGGATTGTCCATTCAGGAATGGCATTGCCAGATAGAGCTGTTCCCTCTAACAGCCGGGAGAACAGTTCTACTGGAGGAGTGGGAGAGCAGAATAGGCAGAGCAACAGACAGGTTTTGGTGGTAGGGGACTATTATTAGGAAGGTAGACGGAGTGATTTGTCACCCAGATCCCAGCAATCGAACAATTTGCTGTCTCCAGGGTGTTCAGGTTCATCATGTTGTGGATCGGGTAGACGAATTATTGGGAGGGGCTGGAATTGAACTGGCGGTCTTGGTACATATTGGTACCAATGACAAAGTTATTGGAAGATGGAGTGTCCTAAAGAATGATTTTAGAGAACTAGGTAATAAGCTGAAGGCAAGGACCTCCAAGGTAGTATTTTCTGAGATACTACCAGTGCCACATGCTAGCCCATGTAGGCAGAAGGAGCTTAGGGAGGTTAATGCATGGCTAAAGATGTGGTGCACTAAGGAGGGGTTTGGGTTTTTAGAGCACTGGGCTGACTTCTCACTTCGGTACAAATCTCTATAGCAGGGATGGATTGCACCTTAATGATGAGGGGGCTTTTGTGCTAGGAGATAGGATGGTAGAAAAGCTGGAGAGTTTTTTTAAACTAGTAGGTGGGGGAAATGGCTAGATATAAGTAACGGGCTAGAAAGTGTAGAGGGTATAAGGGATGAATTAACAACTCATAGCAGAGGAGATGGGGGGAGGGTTAGTATATTCAATAGGGAGATAGTACTAAGTAATTCAAGTACAGTGGCAAGCACTTCAGAACTACAGACTTATAACATAAGGTGTATGCTTGCTAATGCCAGAAGCTTGCCAGGAAAAATGGGAGAGTTAGAATTATTAGCAATTAATGAGAAATGGGATTTAATAGGCATTACTGAAACATGGTGGGATGAATCTCATGACTGGACTGGTAATCAGGATGGTTATAACCTTTTTCGGAAAGATAGAGGCAATGGTACAAGAGGAGGAGGGATTTGTCTGTATGTTAAGCCTGAATTAAGCCTATAGTCACAGAAGATATATATGGCGGAACTAGTGATAAAGCTGAATGTTTGTGGGTAGAGTTTGTAACAGAAACCCATCACTGTTATTATACCAAGGACATTACATCCTTGCCCAGGACATTATACCAGGCCAGGGAAGGGTTAACTGGTAGGGAAGGGTTAACTGGACTATGCGAGGCCCAAGGTTTAATCTTGGCTTTCCATCCTCTTGTTTAGAAATGGGAGTCTGCAAGGGACAGGAAAAGCTAACCCATTTATCCATCTGCTTTGTTTGTAGCTCTATTGTGTATGGAACCAGTTGGCTCCCGTGATGATGTGATAAGATTATAATCCAGTTGCTAATTAAGTCTTTGTATGGCCAAAGGTGGGAGTATTCCATTGTCCCTGTGGAGACTCTCACCCCCTTCTGACTGTATATATATGTGTGTAAAAGAATTAAAAGTTATTCCTGTTCTGAAAATCCACGGTGTGTATCGTCCATTGTGGAGAGAGGGACTTGTGGAACCGGGCTGTGCTACACTTGGCTCTATTTGTTATTTATTATCGGAGATATTGACCTCTGATGTCACAGCTCCGTTACAGAGTTAAATAGCGGAGCAGCAAATTCCAAAAGAAGATGAGTAGGAGTATGCTATAAATCCCCAAATATAGCTGAAAGTGAGGAAATACTATTATTGTTACAGATTGGAAATGCAGCTAAGCATGGTCAAGTTCTAATAATGGGAGATTCTAACTACCGTGAAATATATTGGATAACTGAGACCAGCAGTTCAGCAGGTTCTTGAGTACACTCAGGGATCATTATCTGGCCCAGGTTTTACAAGAGCCTACTAGAAATGAAGGTATCTTAGATTTAGCCATCACAAATAAAATTGATATAGTATCAAATGTTGGAATAGGGCAACCTTTGAGAAACAGTGATCACAACATAGTCTCATTTGATATTGAATTAAAAAAAAAATTTTTTTTAAGGGGTCATCAAAAACTCTTAATTTTAAAAGGGCAGATTTTAACGGTCTAAGGGAAGCAATACAAAGTATAGACTGGGACAGAGAACTGATAGGTAAAAACACTGAACATAAATGGACAACATTTAAATCCTTAATAAATATACATACTTATCACCATATACCAAGTGGGAATACAAGTAAAAGGAGTAAATCACATCCAATGAGAGTAAGACTAACCCTAAAATATTTTTTTATATATTAATGGGAAGAAGGCGAGGAAGGAAGCTATAGAAACATTACAATGTGGCACAGGCCATCTGAAAATTAATGACCAGGAAAAGGTAGATGAGCTAAATAGGTTATTTTCTTCGGTATACACAAGGGAGGTACCATTGGTTGGGACACTGCAACATAATGGGGCTTCACTACCTTTGCCAAATATTTGGATAACGCAGGAAAAAATCCAAAAGAGGTTGAAAAAAATAAATGTTAATAAAGCCCCGGGTCCAGATCGATTACATCCAAGGTTACTGAGGGAACTGGGTTCTGTAATAGCAAAACCATTATATCTAATTTTTCAAGATTCACTCAACACAGGGTCTCTACCAGATGACTGGAGAAAAGCAGATGTGATACGTATATTTAAAAAGGGAGCAAGAGCAAATCTGGGGAGTTATAGACCTGTAAGCCTCACATCTGTAGTTGGGAAGCTTTTAGAAGGGTTAATAAAGGATAATATACAGGAATATGTCTATGCAAACAGGATTATAAGTAAAAGTCAACATGGATTTATGAGGGATAGGTCAAGTCAAACAAATTTAAGTTCTATGAGGAGGTTAGTAGGAACCTGGATCAAGGCAACTCAGTGGATGTAGTCTTTTTGGATTTTGCAAAGGCTTTTGATACAGTGCCACATGGGAGACTATTATGCAAACTAAGAGATACAGGAATTGCAGTAAATATTTGCTCATGGATTGAGAGCTGGCTAAAAGACAGGAAGCAAAGGGTTGTTGTAAATGGAACATTCTTGGATTGGACTAATGTGGTAAGTGGGGTGACTCAGGGTTCAGTATTAGGTCCTTTTTAACATATTTATTAATGACTTAGAGGCAGGACTGGAAAGTAGTGTCTCCATTTTCGCTTATGACACAAAGTTGTGCAAGGTAATTGAATCAGATAATGATGTGCTTTCCCTCCAAAGGGATTTACATAAAATTGAGGAATGGGCATCAAAATGGCAGATGAGATTTAATACGAATAAATGTAAAGTTATGTATCTGGGAAGGAAAAAAAGCCATGCAATTTATAATCTTAATGGAGCAAATCTAGGTGTATCAGATATTGAAAGGGATTTGGGTGTACTTGTGGACAACCACCTAGGTAACAGTGCTCAAAGCCAAGCAGCAGCTGCAAAGGCAAATAAAATATTAGCATGTATTAAGAAGGGTATAGAAGCCAGGGAAGCAAATATAATTCTACCACTATACAAATCTCTAGTACACCCTCATTTGGAATATGGAGTACAATTTTGGGCACCACTTCATAAAAAGGACATTTTATATCTGGAAAAAAGTACAGAGAAGGGCAACAAAACTAATAAGGGAAATGGAGGGGTTAAGTTATGAAGAAAGACTAACCAAATTAAACTTATTTTCTCTAGAAAAAAGGTGTCTAAGAGGAGATATGATTACGTTATATAAATACATCCAGGGTCAGTATAAATATTTTTTAAGGGAGCTTTTTGTGCCAAGAGGTTTTCAATTGACAAGAGGACACCCTTGAGGTTAGAGGTAAAATGATTCCACCTTAAAGAAAGAAAAGGGTTCTTCACATTAAGAGTGGTTAATCTGTGGAATACACTTTGACACTGACACATACTGTAGACCGACACTGATAGTGTGATACACTGTGACACTGACATATAGACCGACACTGATAGTGTGATACACTGTGACACTGACATATAGACCGACACTGATAGTGTGATACACTGTGACACTGACATATAGACCGACACTGATAGTGTCATACACTGTGACACTGACATATAGACCGACACTGATAGTGTGATACACTGTGACACTGACATATAGGCCGACACTGATAGTGTAATACACTGTGACACTGACATATAGACTGATACTGATAGTGTCATACACTGTGACACTGACATATAGGCCGACACTGATAGTGTAATACACTGTGACACTGACATATAGACTGATACTGATAGTGTCATACACTGTGACACTGACATATAGACCGACACTGATAGTGTAATACACTGTGACACTGACACATAGACCGACACTGATAGTGTGATATACTGTGACACCAACTAATACACTGATAGTGTGATACACTGTGACACTGACTTATAGACTGACACTAATAGTTTCATACACTGTGACATTGACATATAGACCGACACTGATACTGATAGTGTGATACACTGTGACACTGACATATGGACTGATACTGATAGTGTCATACACTGTGACACTGACATATAGACCGACACTGATAGTGTGATACACTGTGACACTGACATATAGACCGACACTGATAGTGTGATACACTGTGACACTGACATATAGACCGACACTGATAGTGTGATACACTGTGACACTGACATATAGACCGACACTGATAGTGTGATACACTGTGACACTGACATATAGACCGACACTGATAGTGTCATACACTGTGACACTGACATATAGACCGACACTGATACTGATACTGTGATACACTATGACACTGACATATGGACTGACACTGATAGTGTGATACACTGTAACACTAACTCATAGGCCCACACAGATAGTGTGATACACTGTGACACTGACACATACACTGACACATAGACCAACACTGATAGTGTGATACACTGTGACACTGACTTATAGACTGACACTGATAGTGTGATACACTGTAACACTGACATATAGGGCCACACTGATAATGTGATACACTGTGACACTGACACATAGACTGACACTGATAGTGTGATACACTGTGACACTGACATATGGACTGACACTGATAGTGTCATACACTGTGACACTGACATATAGACCGACACTGATAGTGTGATACACTGTGACACTGACATATAGACCGACACTGATAGTGTCATACACTGTGACACTGACATATAGACCGACACTGATAGTGTCATACACTGTGACACTGACATATAGACCGACACTGATAGTGTGATACACTGTGACACTGACATATAGACCGACACTGATAGTGTCATACACTGTAACACTGACTCATAGACCGACACTGATAGTGTGACATACTGTGACACCGACTAATACACTGATAGTGTGATACACTGTGACACTGACTTATAGACTGACACTAATAGTTTCATACACTGTGACACTGACATATAGACCGACACTGATACTGATAGTGTGATACACTGTGACACTGACATATGGACTGATACTGATAGTGTGATACACTGTGACACTGACATATAGACCGACACTGATAGTGTGATACACTGTGACACTGACATATAGACCGACACTGATACTGATAGTGTGATACACTGTGACACTGACATATAGACCGACACTGATAGTGTGATACACTGTGACACTGACATATAGACCGACACTGATAGTGTGATACACTGTGACACTGACACATACACTGACACATAGACCAACACTGATAGTGTGATACACTGTAACACTGACACACTGATACATAGACTGACACTGATAGTGATAGGGTGATGCACTGTGATACTGACTTATAGACTGACACTGATAGTGTGATACACTGTAACACTGACATATAGGGCCACACTGATAATGTGATACACTGTTACACTGACACATAGACTGACACTGATACTGATAGTGTGATACACTGTGACACTGACATATGGACTGACACTGATAGTGTCATACACTGTGACACTGACATATAGACCGACACTGATAGTGTGATACACTGTGACACTGACATATAGACCGATACTGATAGTGTGATACACTGTGACACTGACATATAGACCGACACTGATAGTGTGATACACTGTGACACTGACATATAGACCGACACTGATAGTGTCATACACTGTGACACTGACATATAGACCGACACTGATAGTGTGATACACTGTGACACTGACATATAGACCGACACTGATAGTGTCATACACTGTAACACTGACTCATAGGGCCACACTGATAATGTGATACACTGTGACACTGACACATAGACTGACACTGATACTGATAGTGTGATACACTGTGACACTGACATATAGACCGACACTGATAGTGTGATACACTGTGACACTGACATATAGACAGACACTGATAGTGTGATACACTGTGACACTGACACATAGACCGACACTGATAGTGTGACATACTGTGACACTGACACATAGACTGACACTGATAGTGTGATATACTGTGACACCGACTAATACACTAATAGTGTGATACACTGTGACACTGACTTATAGACTGACACTAATAGTTTCATACACTGTGACACTGACATATAGACCGACACTGATACTGATAGTGTGATACACTGTGACACTGACATATGGACTGATACTGATAGTGTGATACACTGTGACACTGACATATAGACCGACACTGATAGTGTGATACACTGTGACACTGACATATAGACCGACACTGACACTGATAGTGTGATACACTGTAACACTGACTCATAGGCCCACACTGATAGTGTGATACACTGTGACACTGACACATACACTGACACATAGACCAACACTGATAGTGTGATACACTGTAACACTGACACACTGATACATAGACTGACACTGATAGTGATAGTGTGATGCACTGTGACACTGACTTATAGACTGACACTGATAGTGTGATACACTGTGACACTGACATATAGACCGACACTGATAGTGTGATACACTGTGACACTGACATATAGACCGACACTGATAGTGTGATACACTGTAACACTGACACACTGATACATAGACTGACACTGATAGTGATAGTGTGATGCACTGTGACACTGACATATAGACCGACACTGATAGTGTCATACACTGTAACACTGACATATAGGGCCACACTGATAATGTGATACACTGTGACACTGACATATAGACCGACACTGATACTGATAGTGTGATACACTGTGACACTGACATATAGACCGACACTGATACTGATAGTGTGATACACTTTGACACTGACATATAGACAGACACTGATAGTGTGATACACTGTGACACTGACATATAGACCGACACTGATAGTGTGATACACTGTGACACTGAGACATAGACCGATACTGATAGTGTCATACACTGTGACACTGACTTATAGACTGCCACTGAAAGTGTGATACACTGTGACACTGACATATAGACTGATACTGATAGTGTCATACACTGTGACACTGACATATAGACTGACACTGATAGTGTGATACACTGTGACACTGACATATAGACCGACACTGATAGTGTGACATACTGTGACACTGACACATAGACTAACACTGATAGTGTGACATACTGTGACACTGACACATTTTCTGTCACTGTCTCTGTCACCATGTCCATCCAATTCAGCAAAGTGTCCTACCGCACCAGCAGCAGTGCAGCCCCTCGCCCTGCAAATATCAGCAGCTTCTCTTACAGAGGAGGGTCCGGGGGCAGCAGAGCCAGCACTGCAGCCTTCAGTCTGGGCTTCAGCTATCGGGGCTCCAGGTTTGGCAGCAGATACAGGTCCAGTTTACAAGCTTGGAGAACACAAGGCAGATCACATAAGGAGATATAGAATTTCTAAAGGAGCTGGCATGGGAGCATGAACCAGGATTACCACAGTGAGTGTGAACCAGAGCCTGCTGGCTCCCCTCAACCTGGAGATAGACCCCAACATCCAGCAAGTAAGGACCCAGGAGAAGGAGCAGATCAAGACCCTGAACAACAAGTTTGCTTCATCCATCGACAAAGTGAGGACTTTACTGTGGGTACAAATCGGGACACTGCCCACTATCCTGGCAGATTACTATAGACTTTACTGTGGGTACACATCGGGGCACTGCCCACTAGCCTGGCAGATTACTATAGACTTTACTGTGGGTACAAATAGGGGCATAAGAAACATGAGACATTAATGTGTATTTAGATTTAAAAGTTGTAAATTTCTATCTTTACTTACAAAGCAGTAATATAACCCCTCAGAACTACTTTAGGCATCATCCATAATATGTTTAGATCATGAGTGTGCTCTAGATTATCAACCAACAAATTATTTAATTTGTGTTCTAGAAAAAAATTAAATTGACTCGATTTAGCTGAACAATTTCCATTAGTATCAGGATGCAACTTATATTACTTACTAGTATATTGCCCGTCAAAAAATGACAGGAATCAAATTGTAAGTGAGCTAATGCTGTTTGGTGTATGGTACATTAATAAAGGAATATACTTTACCTATTTTGAAGTAATAAATGCAGGAAGCATTATGCTGAAGAGCTGACAATCTGTTTTCATGTTGCTGCAGCATACAATGTGTGTTTTGAGTGCTCTGGAGCTGCTGTGCAGTGTGTACTGTAAATAGTGTGCATGCGCGAGCCAAATCCGTTAGGGTAGCTGTGTACTTCCGCATTCTGTAAGTTAGTGTTGTAAAATGGAGCCTAATGTGTGGTACGCGGCTGTTGGTGATTTAGCGTCCTTGTTGTTGGAGCTCGTCCGGCTTTTTCGGAAAATCCATATGTGCTTGGTGGTGTTTTGCGGGTTTAGGGTCCTGTAGCCTCGTTTTCGTTTTTTTTGGTGGCCATTTTTTCTCTCGCTTACGTGATTTTCGGGTGTCTAAACTTCAATTTGGACTTAAATGTTTAAATTGTGTTTTGAATGTTTTGAGGTTCGCACGGGTCGGCCGTTAAAGTTGTAATTTTGCGAGGTCGAAATGTTTTTTTTTTTCTAAGTCTCGTATTTCTGTGTCGCAAGTCCTTCGGCGCTCCTTGCCAGTAACTGCATCCCTTGCAAAGCGAGGGCCGCAGCGTTAGCAACAACTTTTGATAACCCGCAGTTATGACAACTATATATTTGATATTACATGGTCTGAGATTTGGAAATGTTCAGTGTTACACTTTATTTTTCTATAGCTCAGAGAATTTGTAAGTAAAAAATAACGGGAGTAAATGTATAATGAGGATGTTGAGAAAAAGTGTAATCTCAATTGACAGGATATAAAAGATGCTAAACATCCACAAGACATAAATGTTAAATCAAAATACTACTTTATGTTTATCAACTGATTGTGTTGTTACTGACATTTTTCCCTTAACTGATTTTAAAGGTCAAAAACATTCTTGTTCTGTTTTAAAACTGCAATCTTATGAAATATCTCCACTTTCCAACTATGTACGTCAATTAAAGTATCATATATAGAATGGTGTAATTGTCTGCCACAATGCAATACCTAAACACAATTTTATTGTAATACATTTACACTGCAGAAGTTACATACAAAATATTATTTTTATCTTATAAGTACATTGTACAGAAGTTGTAAGATTTTTTTTCTATTTAACGCACACACTCTCGTTAACTTTGCGTGCACTCCTGTTTTAAAGTATACATTGTAAAAACCTTTGTAATTATGATTTTTTTCTACTTCAATGCATTGTCAATTAAATCTTTTATATGAAGTAAACAATTGTGCTCTGTTCCACAATAAAATGTGTATTACCAGCTTGCTTTAAATGATTTATTTATTATGAATTAAGCCGTTTTATGCAGTGCGAGTGGAATGGCAGCTATTGGCAATGTTTAAATTGGAAGTAAATATGTTATGTCCTCATAAATCATATCAGAGATGACGTTTTTTAAATGTTTTTTCCTGTATAAAATCTAAATTAAATAACCGGCCTACTCTAAATTAACTATTTCTATTTTGCTGAATGAATTTTTATTTTTTTATGGCTTACACTCTGAAATAAGTTTTCTTCTTTTATGAACTGAGGCTTATGCACTTTGTTTTTCTCTGTAGATATTTTAAAATATGATTTTACGAAATATAAAATATAAAGAATTATACCAATGCATTAGTTTATGGGGAATGAGTCTGGAATACTCTCCTTTGCAAAATTAATATTCTCCCTTCAGCGGACTGTCATGGAATACAGCTCGCTAGTCCTGCAGGTTAGGCTGACGTTCTGGATCTGAAGAAAGAGAACAGCACTCGAACCCAGAAGCGGGCAAGAAAATTAGGGATCTCAAGAGAACCTTTCATCCTTAAGTGTGTGGGGTAAATGACAAAAATGGTAGGGAATTAATAGAAACAGGTCAGATAAAGAAGAGGTGGTAGGAATATAAAGAAGATCTATAGAGGAAGGATCTTAAAAGCATCAATAACCTCAATAGTTTGTCCAAGGAGCTGGAGCAAGACATCTTGGAGAGTGAAGTGAGATGGGCCCTAGGAACCCTTGCTAATAACAAGGCTGCAGGAGTTGATGGAATCCCAGTTGAACTGTTTAAAATCTTACAAGATGATATTGTGAAAGTGTTGCTTGTAATATGACAACACATTTGGAAATCTCAACAGTGGACTAGAAAAGATCAGTTTAAAAAGGCAGTGACAAAGACTGTTTCAATTGTCAAACAATTGCACTCATTTCACATGCCAGCAAGGTAATGCTTAAGATCCTGCAAGCCAAGCTCTGACAATACATGGACCAGGAACTACCAGATGTGCAAGCTAGAGGAAGAGGGTCAAGAGATCAAATTG
Source organism: Discoglossus pictus (assembly GCA_027410445.1). NCBI lineage: Eukaryota > Metazoa > Chordata > Amphibia > Anura > Alytidae > Discoglossus > Discoglossus pictus. The sequence goes on from CM050163.1 coordinate 298,468,412, forward strand.
CCAATGTCTGATGGATAAAAGAGACAGCAAGAGAGTTCCAGAAAACATTTACTGCTGCTTCATAGACTATTCTAAAGCCTTTGACTGTGTGGATCACAACAAAATGTGACATGCCCTTAAAGAGGTGAAGATACCTGAGGAATCTGTATGTGGACCAACAAGCCACAGTGAGAAAGGACATGGCACAACCAAATGTTTCAAAGTAGGGAAAGGTTTGTGACAAGGTTGTATATTGTCACCTTATTTATTCAACTTATACGCAGAGTACATCATACGTAAGACCTGGCTGGATGAATCCAAAGTTGAAATCAATATTGGTGGAGAAATATCAACAACCTCAGATACACAGATGATGCTACTTTGATGGCTGAAAGTGAGGAGGAACTAAAGGACCTATTGATGATGGTAAAAGAAAAGAGTGCAAACGTTGGCCTTCTGCTCAACGTTAAAAAGATAAAGGTCACTGCAAATAGCAATGTCCGTTTCTGGCAAATAGACGAGGAAGAAGTGTAGGCAGTGACAGATTTTATATTCCTGGGATCTAATCTCTGCAGATGGTGACTGTAGCCATTAAATTAAAAGATGCTGTATGACAAGCCTGGAAAAGCTATTAAAATGTAAATATATTACACTATCAGCACAGGTTGCATAGTAAGGACCATGGTATTCCCAGTAGTAACATAAGGATGTGAGAGTTGAACAAAACTAAGGTTGAGCACTGTAGAATTGATTCATTTGAATTGTGGTGTTGAAGAAAACTGCTTAGAGTCCCTTGGACTGCAAGAAGATCAAAGATCTATGGACCACAGCAAGTCAGCCACTGCCCCTCTGGGCTCCCTTAAACTCATGTTTATTACTTCAATGACCTAATCTATTCAGCTCTGGCCCTGCAGTCCCCTTCCTCCATTGCCTTCTGTCTTTTCTAGCATGCATTCATCTCTGTGGCTGCAGGACTTTCATTTTAAACATTTTTAATCTCTCAAAGCTGCTGGGTGGGGGTGGGAGTTTTGACTGTAACCTAATTCATCTATGTTTAGTGCTTATTGAATGTGTCTTTTAACTGAACTGAATGGATAACTAATCTAAATGGATCTTATCCTACTGTTTGGAGGCTATTGAAAGCGGCAGTCTTTCCTCTGAACTGAATGGAGAACTAGTCTACATACAAGGTCCCTCCTAGTTGAGTAATTATGTCAGGAGGAAAAACAAATGGTCCCCTTGTTACACTGAACACAACAGTTACAATTAAAGGCTATTGTCAAGTGAAGTGATTAAAAATAACCTGTTATAAATATTATTATTATTATTATGTTTATTTGTAACACGCCAACATATTCCATAGCGCTGTACAGGGGTTAAGTAAATAGCAAAGAAAAAATGAACACCTTATAAAGAATGGAGGGTCCTGTTTTTGAGCTTAATATCAAATGTACTTAGTTCTTGTTTTCAAGGCTCTGACACAAGATTGAAAACTCGCAAACTTACAATCTAAGGGTTTAGGTGTGCTACAAGAGGGTGAAAAATGCAAGATGGCAGTGTGAAAGCAATTTGTTTAGCCAAGCGGGGGTGTCTGTGTGTTGTACTGTAGATTATGGGTGTGAGTGTTATTAAGCTGTGGAGTGTGCAATTGTGCATATTAACATCCTTATTAAATTGCGATTCGCCAAATTCTAAAGGGCTCTATATAAGCACATAGCATATTTTTTTTACAGAAGACTGTTTTTTGCTGTTTGCAAGGACCGATTCCCAAATATTTCCCTCGGAACCTGCTTTGCGAGATGACACCGAATAATGGCAGAGAATTGGCTCTGAGAGAGCTACGTAGTAACATGCAGCCTTAAATCTATGAGGTGAATCTCGCACCTCGGAATAATCCCTACGGGCACAAAAAAGTTCCAGCAAGGGCTCTTAAAGCCTCTACGTGCTGCCTCGGAGCAGCCCAATACCGCAGTGTGATGCTCTCCCCTGCTCCCTAAACACATCCCCATACTGCAGGGATCCCTATAGAGACCCCTGTAGCCTCCCCACATTAACCCCTTGCAGCGGGGTTTACCAATCAGCATCAATCAGTCCCCCGCTGCATTTAAAAAATTAAAATTACCCGCCTCAGGTCCTTAAAGGGCCCACGGCCCACTATTAACCTTTCCTGGCCGCGGCACCTAAAATGAACCCCCCAATGTGTCAGATTAACCCCTTGTTGCAGGGGTCACAAACCTCCCCACACTACAAAAAATAAAAAAAACACCACAACCCCCCCCCCCCCCCCCCGCCACTACATAAAATAAGAAAAACATTACACAACTGCAAAGGAAAAGACATACACAAATACACATAACATTACTGTCATAAATACATTATAAATATACACATAACTACAATAAATTTACCCCTATCTATACCTAATTCCCAATCTTAACATCACTCCCTATCTATACCTAAACTCCAATCTAAATATCACCCCTTTCTATTCCTAACCCCCCAAATCTAAGCTAAAAAAGAATAAATAAAACCACTTACCTTTGCAGATGTCCCTTCTGATCGCACCCCCTAGATAAAAAAGAAACATCAGATTATTAGAAAAATAAACATTGCATAGAATTAATAAGCATTACAAATACATCTTCTTCTGTTCTCCGGCTCAGCCCCTGGAAAAAAGATACATCACATTAGTCACACATACATCAAACACAAGAAATATAAACTTTGGGGGGGTGATGTTTTTTTAAAATGTTTGTAGTGATGGGGTTTTTGTAATGTTCTTTGTTATTTTGTGTACCGTAGTTTTGTTTTCTTTTGTGTATTTTAGTTTTTTTATTTTATCTAATTAGTAGGGTGGGGGGTTTAATATGGGGGTTAGGTAGGTAGTGTTAGGTAGGTAGGGGTTAATAGGTTAGGGGAGAGGGGGTTAGTTTAGATTTAGTGGTTTATTGGGGCGAATAGTCTCGTATAGTGTTTGTACTTAGTGTCATGAGGGTCCTAGAGGACCCTCATGGCACTTATAAGGTTAATTATAGGCTTCTAATTGTCCTATGAGGGTCTTCATATACCCTGATGGGACTGATTGGGTTAACTAGAGGCTTACAGGGGTCTGTATAGACCCCCATAAGGGATGGGGTTAGATGGAGGCTTACAGGGGTCTGTATAGACCCTCATAAGTGATGGGATTAAATAGGGCTAGATGGGGTTAAATAGGCCCAGTTAGGGTTATTAGGTCCAGATTGGTTTAAATAGGGCTAATTAGGGTTAGATTGGCCCAGTTAGGGTTAGATAGGGGTTCTGGGGTATAGTTAGGGTTAATAGTGTAGTGTATTGCTTAGACTTTGTCATGAGGGTCCTGGAGAACCCTCATGGCACTTGTAGGGTTAACCTAGGGGTAAATAGTATCCTAGAGGGGTCTATATAGATCCCTATTGGACTGAGGGGGGTAATTATAGTCTCATGGGTCTCTGTATAGAGCCCCATGAGTTATAGGGTTCATTTAAGTGCTCATTTGGCTCTGTATAGAGCCCCATGGGTTATAGGGTTCATTTAAGTGCTCATGGGGCTCTGTATAGAGCCCATGGGTTATAGGGTTAATTTAAATGCTCATGGGGCTCTGTATAGAGCCCCCAGGGTTATAGGGTTAATTAAGGGATTATGGTGGTTTGCATTGACCCCCATCAGTGACAGGGTTGATTAAGGCTTATGGGGGCCTGTATTGACCCTCATGAGTGGCAGGGTTAATTAAGGGATTATGGGAGTCTGTATTGACCCCCATGAGTTATGGGGTTAATTAAGGCTCATGGGGGTCTGTATTGACCCCCATGAGTGACAGGGTTAATTAAGGGATTATGGGGGTCTGTATTGACTCCCATGGGTTATAGGGTTAATTAAGGGATTATGGGGGTCTGTATTGACCCCCATAAGTGACAGGGTTAATTAAGGCTTTTGGGGGTCTGTATTGGCCCCCATGAGTGATGGGGTTAATTAAGGCCTTATGGGGGTCTGTATTGGCCCCCATGAGTTAAAGGGTTAATTAAGAGATTAGGGGGATCTGTATTGACCCCCATGAGTGACAGGGTTAATTAAGGCTTATGGGGGTCTGTATTGAGCACCTTGACTGATGGGGTTAATTTTAGCTGTCTGAGAGAGTACTTATAGTACTCCCCGCGACAGGGCTTAATTTTTTTTTAGCTCAGGTCCTTTCAGGACCTTTAGGGTCTTTTAAGGACCTGCAAAGGCAGGAAATTGGAAATGCCGGTTGGTCACGATCGGTGCAGATCTGGGACCTCCGCTACAAAAGGGTAATGTGGGCCGGCTACGGGGGTCCCTATGGACCCCTGCAGCAAGTGGTTAATGCGGGTCACTTTGGGGGTCCCGATGGGGACCCCCAGCATAGAAGGGGTTAATTTTAGGTGCTGGGGGGTAGTTGGAGTACCCCCCACGGCAGGGCTTATACGTAGGACTGCCGCGGAGGTCCCGTTCAGGACCCCTGCGGCAATTGATGAGGTGGGGGAGCCTGCGAGATCATCTCGCAGGCTGTCACTCCTCATGTACATTTTCTCTGTGTTGATACGGATGGCCCTGCTGCGTAGCTCATACGTTGCTTGCAGCAGGGCTAATTCAATAGCGTCGTAACTTTTCAAACTTTGCAGCACGTAGGGTTTAAGTAGAGACCTCATATCTACGAGTTAGTATGGAAGATGAGTCTAGCAGAGGAGTTCATTATGGATTGGAGGGGAGACAGACAAGAGATGAGAGAGTTGCAGTAGTCGAGTCGAGATATGATGAGAGAGTGTATTAGAATTTTAGCTGTGTCTTCTGTAAGATAGTGGTGAATTCTGGAGATGTTTTTTAGGTGAAACTGACAATATTGTGTTATTGATTGACATTTTTGCTGTCCTTTAATCAAAATGGATCAGAAGAACACATAAACATTTCATGGTAATGAAAACTGTTTTACAAATACAATATATAATACTTTAATTTGAAAAAACAAAACAAAACACAATATTAATAAGTAATTTAAAGGGCTAATGTAGTGCACAGGTACTTTAGTCACAGTCAATGACAACTCTATGAGCTGCAGTGCATCTGTTACTGTCTGTTGCAAAATTGATTAAAGTATGTGTGTTTGGGCTGCAGTGCATCTAAAACTGCAGCAACAAGCAGCATACCTTAACTTTTAGCCCCATATATATATAGATGAGAAAGATTTAGGACAAAATGGAGCAAAGTAATAATTAAAAGTAAATATTTACTGCCATAATTTCATGCTTTTGATTTGTTTTAGCTTACATATACTTTTAAACATAATGTTTTATGAATACCTCTTAAGGAGTGATTTAAATATATTGTGATTTAAATATATCTATTACTTATCATTTACATTCAATTTGGTGCTGCTTAAAACCAGTTGCCTTTCGATACCTGGCTCATTCTTCTAGATATGACTTGATCACATTGGATAAATTAATCAACAGATTTCCCATAGAAAGTCTGCACTGGATTATTTTGTCACAACTTGTATCGGTGGACACTTGTGCATTTATTTGCTATCATTATTTATTGCTCTTATTGTTTGAAATATGGTTGTTGTAATGAAAATGGTGAAATGTGGCCTACAGGCCTTGTTCAGGTACTATCATGGGCCCCAGAGTCCATGCCATTAGGTTATTAGGGCCTTATGGGCTGTAGTTGGGGTTAATTATGATTCACCATTTGTTGCTTATAGGTGGCAGGAATGGTGCCCCTGTGCCATGGGCATATTTAGATTTTATGCTGCTATGTGTGTGTTTGCGTTGTTCAGTCGTGCCTAACTCTCCGTGACCTCATGGACCATAACACACCATGCTGATCCACTTGATATTCATGGCAGAGATACTATAGTGGGTTGTCAGTTCCTTTTCCAGTGGGCCACAGCATACAGCTCCCGGTATTCCTAGGTGGTCTCCCATCCACATACAGACCAGGCCCAACCATGCATGGCTTTAGGGTGGTGTGAACTCTTTGTTCCCTGACTGAAAACAAACCCAGGTTGCAGTGGTGAAAGCACCTAATTTTAACCACTGGACCACCAGGGAACCTAGTTGGGGCTAATTGTAATTCACCATTTGTTGCATATGTTGTCTGGCTGCCCAGAAGAATCCTCCTTATATGGTCCTGGGGCTTCCCCTCCTCTCCCTATTACAGTCTAGCTACCCAGAAGGAAATTAGGGTAGTTTACAAAACAGCTCTTAATATTTTAATATATATCCGAATGGCTTCATTGTCAAGCTCTGTAGTCCCATACTTTTCTCTTTATTTTAGCAGGGGGATGATATAGAAAAACATGGAAGCGAATTGATGTTAAAATGGGGAGATTATAAATGAAATAATGCTTTATGTATTAAACCCAGCATACATTAATTAAATATAAACTGTATCATATAAAAATTACGCACCAACGACGTTCTTCTTCCTATATTAATTGCAAATGAATCTTAATGTTTTTCTTCCTCCCTGTGTGCCGTTCCCAAGAAAGATAAAGACTGACATTTATTTAGTTTTCTGCATGACTTCAGTTTTCTAGTTCTTTCACCCACTCACCTAGACATTTTTAATGATCATATCAAAGCTGAGGAAATTATAGAAGTAATTAGAGACCTTAAGCCTTCCTGGGTCCCTAAGCCCAGAATGCTTTATAGCTGTTTATTATTAGACATTTCCAGCCATTTAATCCTCCTTTGACTTTGTTATTTAATGATATCCTCCAGGGAAGCACATTTTCTCCTGAGTCTACTGATGCTTTTATTGCTTTTATTACCAAGGAGCACACTAACTCTGCCAATTTTAGACCCATTTCTGTGCTAAACATTGTTATTAATGTGAAATTATAGGCAAGAGATTAAATAAACAGCAGATCCAGATATTGGTAAATTGTTGTGTGCATCTGTTGTTAAACCATTCTCTCTTCTACACCGGCTCCTGGGGGACTATGATGGGCTAATAATGTAAACACTACTCTTTACATTTGTATAAGCTTCCACACACGTACTACAACAGGCTTGTTCATTTGCTTGGCAGACTAGCTTCATAACAGTGCTGGGAGCTAGGATTAACATTAATCGTTTGTGAGGCTAATTAAAAAGGATCAAGTGCGTTTTATTCCATGAAGCAAGCTTAGGATATCACGAGAGCCCTGGCAAGCTTGATAGTCATAGTCACAAATGGGTTAGAAAATGATCTAGTGCAGAGGTTCCCAAACTGTTGTCTAAAGTATTACATTAGCAATGTACAATAAAAAATATCTTTGAAAACTTTGAGTTTGACTAATAGCATAATTATGCTGGATACATTTATAAAGCTATTATTTAATTAGATAAATAATTTGATGTCTCTGCCAGACCCTGGAGACATCCATGATACTTTGGTAGATGTTGAGTATGTGAGAGTGGTGTTTCTGTAGAGCAATGCTTGCATATGTTGATGCAAGTAGCCGGCTTTTGGCCTTGTGAATGGGGAAGTAGTGTAGTGTTAATTTCAGTCAGATCCAGTTATCTAACAATGTCTGCTAATCTATCCCTATTCCCTCTTTCCAGCTCCTTTATCCACCAATAGATTTTAAAAAAACACACCCTCACAATCCAGCTCTCAGGAAGTTAACTAACAAAGAGAAAATGGGTTATTTAACTCATAAACACTCTTCAAAATTCTGACTTTTTCTAAAATGTTTTATGTTCATCCCTTACACAGCTGTTAAAGGGACAGTTACCTCATCATAAGTGCTCTTCATGGTGTGAAAGAGAACAAAATGTAAACATTTTAAAATGTTAAAATTATCTACTTTTTTTCTTTAATTACACTTGAAACAGTTAAAAAATTAAAGCTCTGTTTACAGTTCCATGATTAATGACATCTGCCAACAACAGTCATTGTAGCTCCTGTGCAGAGAATGATTTATATGTTTTTCTTGGCAGTCAGGAATTCTACAGCCCAGCAGTTAACCCATAAGTAACTTCTTTCAAAGATTATAACACTCCTTTCTATGCACAGATGAATTTATAAAGGGTTAACTGTAGTTTTCCTTTGCTCTCTGCTCTGGAGCTTGCTGGCGCTCTGTCTGGCAGCTTGCCAGTGACACATGTAATCATACATTTAATCAATAAATATCTCAGTGAAAAAAAATGGATTAAAAAAATTAAAAAAAGCTTTTTAACATGCTTTTAAGAGATCTTTACATTTGTGTGCTCCACATTGTACTGAATTAAGTAGCCCTTTAATGTTATTAGTTTATTACAGAGTGACTTTTTTCTTGAACTGTAATGGTCTTATGTTTATTTATTTATTTGCTCTCCAATATATTGTCCATTATCACATTTAGTTATTCAATAGACCATATAGAAAGAATTGACCAAAGTGGCCCTTTGCAGACAATGTCAACAAGAGGCTTAACTAAGGACAATGGGGTAGGTAGGTCCAGGTAGGTGGCAGGCAGGTATAGTCCTGATCAGTAGTGGAAGGCCAAGGGATTCAGATATCCTCAGATTGGGCATCAACATTTAGGGTCAGGGCATGCTGTTACAATAAATTAGGGTCGAGGCAGACTGTAATAAATTACAATTACAAATTGTGTTTTTACACAAATAATGAAGTACGGTATTAACAAACTAACATTAAAGCAACGTGACAATGGCTTCAGAGAAAAGTGTCTTGTCTTCCTCTAGCCAGTGGAGTGTTTAGGGCATGTCTGTATGTAGAGGCATTTGTCTGTAAGTGTTCATAGCACTTTGTAATATACGTAAATACAGATACACCTATAGCAAGGGGGTAGGAGAGCATTAGCAGTTGTGTGAAGCAGGAGGGTGTACAAGTAATTGGTGTATTGAGGCTCATAAATTTGAATAGGCCTATGTCAGTATAGGGTTCTTTCAGGGTCCAGTGGTTAGGATTCAGTGCTTTCACTGCTGCAACCTGGGTTCAATTCCATTCAGGGAACCAAGATGTCACACCACTCTGAAGTTATACAGGGTTAGGTCTGGTCAGTACATGGATGGGAGACCACCTAGGGATACCAGGAGCTGCATGCTGTGGCCCACTAGAGAAGAAACTGGCAACTCACTCCAGTATATCTGCCATGAATACTAAGTGGATCAGCATGGTGTGTTATGGTCCATGAGGTCACAGAGAGTCAGACACCACTGAAACATGCAAACACACCTGGCTGCCTTAAATCTAAATATGCCAATGCCTATATCCTGACTTCTTAAATTACAGAAACTTGGGAAACAGTATTGTACATTTTCGCTTAGATAGTTATGCATTCACAATGATATGCAGTAGCCGGTTCTAGAGCCGGTGCAGGTCCCTGAGACCTTATCAGCAGGTCATCACAGATGAGTAGGGTTTAACACTTTATACAAACCATCACCATTGGTCATAAGTATACATACTACATTATAGGGGAACTTAGAAACTGTTAAAATAGACTATATTGAAACAAATGCAAATATTGATAACACTTCACTTGAAGTATCTCCTGCTAAACATGTTCTGGACCTCACAGCCCCTCCTCATGAGCATTAGATAATGACCAGCCAGTCAACAGAGCACAACATTTTGAGAACCACTGGCTTAGACCACCGTGAACCTAAGACTTCCTCCAGGTATTGATACCATAACAGGTCAGGGCATGAGGAGGAACAAACAATTCCCACCTGTGTAACTGTAATATACTTCTTTAACTAGAGATCACTCACGTTTCATGTTTAAAACATGTTCTTTTAAATTATAATAGAAAATGTGGCACTTCAGTGTCCCTTTAATGTCAGATTGTGTATGTAACTGACACCTTTATAGAGGTGTCTTAAAAGCACTTTGCAACTGTATTTATGTAATTAGTTTGTGGGAAGTTTCTTTTTCTATTTCCAATTCCAAAAGATTTAAAATTCTCCTGATAATATAGGTGTTAAAACTCTATTATTCAAGCTCATAATGATGTTTTAAAAATATATTGTAATTGTGAGGTGCTAGGTAGCTGCTTTTATTAATTAGATCTCAAATACGAAGCAAGTCTTCTTCCTGTCTGTGATTTTTGAATTTTCAATAGATATATGGGCCATACAGAGTGATACCATTAGGGGGCAATATAGAAACATCAGTGATCAGTCCTAGACCTACTCTACCGTCTATTATTTATTACATTTTTAAGGGAAGTAGAGTGGAATGTTTATTTTTCTGCATCAGAAAGAGGGTATTTGATAATGTGTCACAGTGTATTTTCTTTTTTCAAATCACATATATAGTTGTCAGCAGGCATTCTTGGCAAAACCCGTTGCTAACGCAATGGGGAAACTGCGGCGAAGTGAGGGTACGCTTTTGCAAGCAGGCAAGGAGCGCCAAAGGCGCTCCTTGCGCTGTTGGAGATGAGCGCCGTAGGCGCTGATCCCAACGACACCTTACAACTTTCGGACCGCAAATGCAAACCCTCACGAAGCGAGGGGCCGCATTTGCAGAGGTGGAGGCTCCCACAACGCCTCACAAGCGGCTACAAACGCCCACAAAAGCGTCACTTTAAAAAAAATAAAAAAATACAAACAACATGCAATGACTAAATACAGACTTACACTAAAAAAATACGACCCGCAGGACTTAGAGAAAATCCATTACGGACTCGCAAAAATACGACCTTAACGGACAACTCGTGCACAGTGGAAAACATAAAAAAAAAAAACAATACACACAAAAATAGAATAAAAACCTTGCCCACAGGAAGGGGGGACACCCAAGACGTCTGGAACACAGGTTACACTTCAATTTCAGTCCAATTTACAAAGTTTTGACACTCGAAAATCCCCTAAGCGAGAGAACCAATGGCCGCGTAAAAAACTAAAATGAGGATACACGACCCCTAAAGCTGCAAAACACAGCCAAGCACATATACGCCAAGAACCCATACGAGGTACCACATACACCATTAGCAAGGACGCAAAACCATCCACACCCGCGTACCACATACACATTCGCTGCCATTTTACAACACTAACTTACACAATGCGGAAGTACACAGCTCCACTAACGCTTCCCCTCACGCACGCAGCCTATTTACACTACACACTGCACACATTGCTGACACTTACACCTCAGCTCCACAACAGTGCAAATCTACATTGTATGCTGTAGGAACATCAAAACAGATTGTCAGCTCTTCTGCACATTGCTTGCTGCATATATTAATTACAAATAGATAAGCTATATTAAATAATCAATTCATTTATTTTGTAATTAATTATCATTACAACATATAGATATACAACACTTTAAAAAACACCACAATACACGATCGCAATAAACGGCAAAGTTGCTCATTGCCAGCCACACGATGAGCGCCAAAGGCGCTCACCACGAAGCTCGCAATCAGCGCAAAACATACTCACAGAACCAAAACACTTAATTTGTGCGCCAAACACCATTCCTTGACTTACAATTCTATTGCCGTCATTTTTTGATGGGCAATTCGCTATAAAAAAAATATTCAGACGTGTAACTGCTCTTTGGGGCTTGCCCTCTGTCAGCCAATGAGATCTACACACTAAAACATGTTCTCTGCATTTCCTGTTGGTTTCAATTAATTTTAAACAGGTTTTACTTAATATTTGTTGAAATGAGATATTCTAAATTATAACAGATTGCTGCAGTCTCACTTTGACCTTGATTATTCCGTATGTTTCACTGACTGCACATAGTTCATTTAATAATGTAAAATATACGTGTAGTCTAATTAAACTGAGGACTATACATTATTAAATGAACTAGGTGCATTTAGTGTAACATACGGAATCATCAAGGGTAAATTGAGTTTGGAAAATAGAGTATACCTGCAATTAAAGATACCAGGCCATTCACTTAATAAAAGTGGAACTTGAGATTATTACTAATTTGGTACATATAGATTATAGAATTCTAAATAAGCAATATATGGAGTTTAAAAAAAATGAGGATTTTGCAATATTGAATGAACTATGCACATCTAATTTAAAATACTAAATATTCAAGGAAAAAGTGAATGTGGAGAGTAAGATTATTACTAAAAGTCCTTAATATTTAGGAAAATAACTCAGGAATAATATGTATTATATTATAGATGGTCTTGGTGATATGTCATATACATGGTTTTGTTTCCTGACAGTAAATCCTTTTAACATTTTATTAAAGTAGAACAATATAATACTTCTAAATAATATTATTCACTTTAATTTGATTTCAACATAGTTATTAATGGTATAATCTGTTATATCCTCTCAAGAGATTTTATTTGTTGTTGTTTAGTGGTTCAGACGCGTCCGACTCTCCATGACTCTATGGACCACAGCATGCCAGGTATATCTCTTAGTCACTGCCCCTCTGAGCTCCATCAAGTACATGTTCCATGCTTCAGTGACCTAATCTATTCATCTCCGCCTCTGTCGTCCCCTTCTTCTGGTGCCTTCAATCATTCTCAGCATCAGAGTCTTTTCTAGGGAATCCTGCCGTCTCATGATATGGCCAGAATATTTGAGCCTCAGCCTCATGATCATACCTTCTAGTGAACAGTTTGTCTTGATTTCCTGAAGTATTGGTTTATTTGATCTTCTTACAGTCCAGGGTACTGTAAGCAGTCTTCTCCAACACCACAATTCAAAGGTGTCAATTCTACGGTGCTCAGATTCCTTTATGATATTATAAATAAAAGCTTTGTTTTAGGTTGTCATTTCTGTACTTACTTAGATCAGAGAAGAGTGCATTAATATGAGGCCTTACCTTGTATTCTGTGTCCCTTTAATTACCATGCCCCAAGTGGTCAGCATGGAGTATCATAATGAAGGAATGATAGGAGGAAAGGATCACAGGCCAGGAGAGGGATGAAGGAAAGCTTTACAAGCTCAAGAAGGGAACAGGGGTAGTCAAGGATTTATTTACAAAATTCAAAGTTAAACTTTATGAAGATGATGTCAGGGTCTGGAATCCATATATTTTATGGATACACATACATACAGTATATTTAAAAGGTGCCATAAGAAAACAATAATATGTAGATTATACTTTTTTTTCTTTATGTGTGACCTTTATTTTAGATACATGATTAAGTTAATAAGAGAGTAGAAGTAGAAAAAAAAAAGGATTAGATGTCATAATTTTGGTCAAGGTCTACACATTTTTGCATGCATGCTCTTTACCCTGAAATATATACCCAGACTGTCATGCACACTCAAGTACACTCACACACTACCACATGCACTCTCACTTAAATGCATGCACTTGTAGTCTCATGCACTTACGCACACACTTGCTTGCACTCTCACTCATGCACATGTACCATTTTATCATGAGAGCCACAGAGGGTTAAAACAAATCTGTTAATTTGTCATTTTAAGAATGTTCAAATATGCCAGCAATAACATAAATTGGCAAAAATATGAATTTACACATTAGAGTGTGTCCATATGTTGTGCTAACTATCATCTCATGCAAATCTGGTCTTGCTTGCTTCACACTTTACATAGAGATACAGTCCCTGGAAGGGAGTTATGAAACACAGTTTTTCTGTAATTCAACACTTCTAGGATAAAATTGTTAACATAGAAGAGCAATCTTGGATTGTTTATCTTTTTTTTTCGGTTGGAACAGTTCCTTCATTTTAACACAAGTGGATAGAAACATTTATTTTTATGGTAAAAAAAGATCCAATAAGCTTATCTAGTATTCTATCTAGAGTCGGTTCAAGAGCCAAGAAGCTACAGTTCTAAATGTTGGCAAGTTATAATATTGTTTTGTGTTCTCATTTCATCTACATAGGTCTTGTTACGATAAAAGACAAGTGCTAAAACTTGGACATATGTATTTGAATTTCTATAAGTTTTCATTTAAGTTGGAGCTTCCCTTATAAAGTATTTTGACTGGGTGATCTCTGCTCTTCATGACCCTCTCAGTGTATTTAATAGATGCTGGCCTGGATAGGTCTTAGGGTCCCACTGCCTTGAGAACCTGAAGACCACTCTGAATGTTCTCTTTGGATCTATGATTAGAGATACAGACAAACTCTCAAACATTTTTGCTCCATAACCAATAATAATGGTGTTTTTCCTTTTTCTTCAGGACTGTCCTTCACTAGACTGGTGCTACCATCCACTCTGGCTCCATACCCCCAGGAGAGATGTCTGTCACCAGTCTCTTTCGGGGCCCATCCAGAAAGAGCTCTGAGTAAATGATCTCTCACTGTAAGACCCCTAGGCTTGTACTGTGTCGCTAATAATATTTAAAAGAAACACTGTGATCTGCATAAAATAATGTAAGATTTTGATTTTCGGAGGTTTGTAGAACTCTTTTTACATAACTGAAAAATATTCAGCATACGGAAAGGACATCTGTTCTGTGTTCTTGATATTGTTGCAATTTAAGCATTTTTTAAGATAGTTAGCCTTTTAGAAGTCTTTCAAACAGGTTGCATAACATACATATGCCTTCCTCTTCTCTTCATTTGATGATCTTCCTGCACTATGAAATTTGAATTTCTTTAGGTGGTCCCTACTTACAGATTGATTGATCTTTTGCAGATCATTTGGATTTGTTCCAAACTGAGTCCCACAGTGTATTGGGAACCATTTGTCCACCCACAAAAGTCTGAATTATTACTGTTGTTTTGAATGCAAAACTAGCTAAGCAAATACCAAGGTTACAAAGAACCGACTAGGTTAGGAGGGGATAAAATACCTTGCTCCAAAGCCTTTTTTGGTGTGTGTTTAGTGTAGATTTTCTATTTGTATCCTTTTTGAAGCATAGAGATAGATAGATAGATATAGGGATATATATATATATATATATATATATATATATATATATATATATATATATATATATACTAGAGAATTGCCCGTCAAAAAATTACGGCAATGAAATTGTAAGTGAGCTAATGCTGTTTGGTGTGTAATAATGAAATATGTAATACATTAATAAATGAATATACTTTACCTATTTTGAAGCATTGTGTTGAAGAGCTGGCAATCTGTTTTTTTTTTATAACAATGAGTTTTATTGTCACCGCATATAATAATTAGTTCACAACTTTGATCTCGGCACGCAGGCCTATCCATTTCTCATATGTCCATAGCACCCAGTAAACAAACATTTATATACATCAGAGTACAGAGAGTTTTGGACCCTCACTGTAAGATAAGTCCAGATGCAGGTTAGCCTGTTATAGGTCAAGCCGAGTAGTGCTAGTGTATGCATGGTGACTATCACTTTTTTAATTTTATTTATAACATTAACCTTTTAGAAACATAAAACGAAACCTAACACTAGAACAGCTTGCTGGCCGGTCCCTTTTCCCGCATATGGACTCCCTAAATATAGGATTTTTTTTTTTTTTTTCTTTTAAATAGGATTGTCCCCCAGCCCCATCATTAACCCCCTCCCCGGACTCCCGGGCCTACTTAACTGAGGAAATGAGCCAAGCTTACAACCCGCCGCTAGTTCTAGCACCCTAATGCTAGGCCTATGTATACTGTCCATGGGTCCCAAATTTTCCTGTACTTATCCATAGAGTCATCTAATAGATGGGTGATTCTTTCATTGATGGCAATATAATTAATCTTTTTTTTAATCATCTGGAAGTTTAGGTTACTGGATTTCCAGGCTTTAGCAATATGACTCTTAGCTGCCAATGCTATGTATTGCAGCAGTCTGTTTTGGGAGGGAGTCAGAGTACTATTGGGGATTCCCAGCAGCTTGCTATCCATAGACCTGACTACCGGGGTAAGGAATAAGTCAGAGGCTAGTTCTGAGACTAAGTCCCAAATCTTTACTACCTTGGGGCAGAACCACCATATATGGGAGAATGTCCCCGTTGCCTGACACCCCCTAAAGCATAGTTGGCTTTCTGACTTTTTCCATTTTGCGAGCTTTTCCGGGGTTATGTATACCCTGTGGAGCACCTTGATGGCGGTTTCTAGGATGCTATAGTTAAGGGAGCCCCTATAGATGTTAGACCACGCTGCCCTCCATTTACTTAGGTCCCAGCTCGTATTCATGTCAGTTTCCCAATCAGCCATGTGTTTGGGCTTAAGTCCAGCTGGCCTGGCATTGAATGTTTTGTATAGCATCCCTAGAGTGCCCTTCGTTAGAGGAGCCGCTTGACAGATTTTAGACAGCCAGTTCATTTCTGGGACTGTGTGATTTTCCAATAAGGAGATTGCAAGATGTTTTAATCAACAAAAATTGTAGTGTTCTGACAGGGGCATATAATGTTTATCCCTTATTTTTTCGAATGAGATAATTTGCCCCTTCTCTATCCACTCTCCCAGCCTATCCAGATTTTTATTCTTCCACCAGTGTTGGGAGGATAAATGTAGGTTAACTGGCATCTGGGGATGATTAAGGAGTGAGATCATGTAGGATGGTTTTGGGAATAAATTTGTGTGTTCGCGGGCCCATTTCCAGCATGTCAGAGTATGTTTTATTATGGGATTGGAAATGTCTTTAATTTTGGGGGGAGTTTCTGACAACCACATAATAGAATCCCAGGTCATCGGTTTCATTGATTGGTTTTCTATGTAAATCCACGCCGGCTGATGAGTCGTTGAGTGGGCTATTGGTAGAAAGGATAGTTGGGCGGCCTTGTAATACAATTTAATGTTAGGGCAGGATAGACCTCCATCTAATTTGTGTAGATACATGATTTTTTTTGCTATTCGTGATGGACCTTGGTTCCAGATGAACCTAAAGATATGCCTTTGGAATTTAGATAGCTCTTTATGTTTAACCTGAATTGGGAGGGTTCTAAAAAGGTAAAGAAGTCTGGGCAAAATGTTCATTTTAATTGTGTTAATTCTCCCTACCCAAGACAGGCGAAATTTCGTCCATCGACCTAAATCGGCCATCAAGGTTTTTAGTAGCTTAGAATAATTCTCATTATATAGATCGCTCAGATTTGCCGTTAGCCTTATCCCCAAATAATTTATATATTTAATGTCCCAGTTGAATTTATACCTGTCATGTAAACTGTTTTTTTCTGCTGCCGGAACGTCGATGGCTAGGGTTTCAGTTTTATCAAAGTTTATTTTTAGTCCCGAGATTTGGCCAAACCTTTCTAATGTTTTAATGAGTACCGGGACTGATTTACTCGGATTGGACACCACACAGAGAAGATCATCTGCGAACAGGCAGATTTTGAAGTGATGATGTCCAACCTCTATCCCTGAAATCCCTGAGTTTGCTCTGATCTCTCCTGCCAGCGGTTCCATTGCCAATGCGAAGAGTAATGGGGATAGCGGGCATCCCTGCCTAGTACCCCGCCCTATTCTTATATTTGGAGTTGCAGGCCCCGGGAGCTTCAATTTGGCCGAAGGGGAGCTATAGAAAGAATTCAGCAAGTTGATGAACTGGCCACTGATACCGAATTTACTAAGGGTCGCGAATAGATAAGGCCATTCTAGAGAATCAAAGGCCTTTTCTATATCGAAGGCCATAAGGCACGTTGGTGTTTTAGTGGTTTTGGCTTTGTGTATGAGGTTAAGGACTTTCCTAATATTATCTCCTGCCTGTCTGTGGGCCACAAAACCTACCTGATCATTGTGAATCAATCTTGGCAAGAAAGAAGCCAATCTGTCTGCCATAATTTTGGAGAGGATTTTCATATCACAGTTTAGAAGTGAGATTGGCCTGTAGTTTTTCATTTCCAGGGGGTCCCTACCTTCCTTGGGAAATAGAATATTTTCAGCAGCGTTAAGTTCAGCAGGTATTTTTTCTCCGGCTAGAATGTTGTTAAAGAGTGTGACTAGATGTGGGCCAAGGGTATCTATAAATGCTTTGTAATAGTTATTGGAGAACCCGTCTGGCCCCGGAGATTTCGCTGCTTTAAGTTTGTGAACCGTTTTGCGGACCTCGTCTAGCATTATTGGGGCGTTAAGGGCCCCCAGCTCTTCCCCCGTGGTGATGGGGAGATCCTTTGAATTTAGAAATGATTTTATTTCATTACCGTTAAGAGCTGTGGAGCCTTCATAAAGGGAGTTAAAGTATTTGGTGAAAGCAGACTTAATTTTACTTGGATTGGCTGTTAACTCACCTTCCCGCGTTCTTATTTGCTGGATTTTATTCTGCGTGTTTTTTGATTGTAGCTTTTTGGCTAGGAGTGGGCCTGGCTTGTTAGCTTTATCGAAAAAATTTTGCTGAGTCCACCTTAGGGCTTTCTCAGTTTGGTCCGAGAGGAGAGCGTCTAGGTCTGTCCTAACCTTGTCTATTAGCTGTCTGTTTTTGATATCCGGCTTGGATTGGTTTAATTTTTCAAGTTTTGTCAGTTCTGTTTGTAGTTCAATTTCTCTGGCTTTTTTTCGTTTTTTGTATTGGGATGCTATTTTGATAAGGGTTCCCCTAATGTAGGCCTTGTGTGTGGCCCATATAATGCTTGACCTTATCTCTGGGGAGAGATTAACCTGAAGGAACAAATCCAGATCTTGTGAAATTTGTTTCTTTACCTCTGGGTTAGCTCATTCAGCCTCCACGAGAATGTAGGCTTCCCCCCTAAAGCCCATTCCGAAGTTAGCTTTACCGCGGCGTGGTCTGACCATGTGCATGGGACAATTTCGGATTTCTTTACTTGGTCTAAGAGGGAGAGATCTGCAAGAATGTAGTCAATCCTGGAATAGGTATTATGTACCTGGGAGAAAAAGGAGTATTCCTTAGCCGTGGGGTTAGTTTCCCTCCATATGTCTGTCAAGTTTAGCTTAAGAAGAAGGCTCTTAATTGTCTGCAGTTTTCTAGAAAACCTCTCTTGTCCCCCTTCCCTAGACCTATCTTGAATTGGGTCCATCACCAAGTTCAGGTCCCCCCCAATTATTATTTTTCCCAATCCTGGTTTATCTAGAGTTTTTAGCACCTTTATGACAGTCTGATGAGGGTTTGTTGTAGGGGCATAGATAGAAACCAGGGTTGTCTTAATACCCTGGATTAGTCCAGTTATTATTACGAAACTGCCTGCCGGGTCTATCTGTTTGTTTTCTAATGTAAAGGGGAAGTTCCTGTGTAGGAGTATGGCCGCACCTCCTTTTTTAGTTCTTTGGTTGGCTAGGAAGACTGTAGGATAATTCTTATGTAGAAAGTTTGGATGGTTATTGTGTACAAAGTGAGTCTCCTGCATGAATATGACAGAGGGGTTGCTATCCTTATAGGAAAGAAAGGCTTTGCGACGTTTAAAAGGGGAGTTAAAACCCTTGACATTGTGTGTCAGGAATACTATGTCTAGATTGTTCTGGTTTACCGCCATGTTTGTGGTGAGGTGAGGTGTTGTCCTGACTTACCCCAATCCAATGGAGAAATCTTGATAGTTTTGTGGACTGGTGTGAATGACTGGGAGAGTGGATAGTTCCATAGCCCTGTAGACCTACCGCCTGAGCGAGTATTGGCTGAATGAGGGCTGCCTTCCAACCTGATGGAATTACCTCTGGGGAGTCTTGCGTTCATGAAGGAAGAGATTGAGACCGCCAACAAGCTAACAAAACAGTAAGAAAATACTAAGACATAACAGTTAAATCGATGGCAATAACCAAAAAACATTTCAAGAGCATTGATCCTCATTATAATTTACCGATAGCACCTAAGTGCCTATGGTGGATAGGAAGTAAAAAAAAAACTCCTCCTCCTGACCCTAGTATGAGGAAAAAGAATACAACTGAATAGTACTTGACTAGATCATTAATACATTTACACTACAGAACACCAACCCTGGAGAAGGCCCATCCCTGGAGAAACGTATAAACTATGAGAATAAAACATATCCAGGTCTATAGTCTCTTTGATGAATTGTACACTTTTCTCTGGTGTTAAATCTAGTAATGTATATTCCAACTTACAGAATGTAAAGACCTTAAAATACAGCCCATGGTTTACTAGCAAATGTTAGACCTTTTATGCATTATTTTAAAATGTCTCAAGGTCCTGAAATTTGTAAAAGTTCACCCTTCCTGCACCGGTGTGGAGGGGGTGCCTTGGGTGGACTTGCCGGAAGTCCCCTGCTCAGATTGTGGCGTGTATACAGCGTCTCTGTGTTTTTTTTGTTTTTTGTGGATCGGTACATCCGTCCACTGCCTGGAGGGCCTGTCCTTTGGCCTCACTGCTTGTTGTTCACGAAACTCTTCCATGGTTGCAAGATTGAGATGGATCAAGTGTTTCTGACAGTCCTCCAGAGAGAAAGAGTAGGTGGAACCTCCAGCTTGGAAGAGCAAGCGAAACGGGAATCCCCATTTATATCGGATCTTGTTTTTTTTAAGAACATTTAAAGCCGGTTTCATTTCCCTGCGTCTGTTCAGGGTGGTTGGGGCAATATCAGCAAAAACCTGCAGGTGAGATCCATCTGGGCCAACAACTTGTGGAACATTTCTGGCGGCCGAGAGGATGTTATCCCTTGTTTTTTGTTGGAGGAAGCGGACTATTGTGTCTTTGGGTAGGCTTTGATTAAAGGATGCTCCTAGGGCCCTATGTGCCCTTTCAATTTCGATCTCTTCAGCTTCTTCCCCCGGCAGCAAGGATCGGGCCACCTCTTTGATGTAAGGTTCTAGATTTGTTACCCTTTTGTCAATCCCTCTGAAGCGAATGTTGTTTCTGCGGGAGCGATTTTCAGCATCCTCTAGCTTGTTTTCCAGAAGGGAGATTCTAGCAGAGTTTGCTGAGATGTCCTTTCTGTCTTGATCTTGGGATGAGACCAGTTGATCCGTGAGGTTTTCTAATTGGTGAGTTCTCTGTCCCAGCTCTTGGATTTCTTTCTTAAAGTCCTGCACGGCTTGGGAAAGTTGGGTCTTTAGTAAGGTTTCAAATCTAGTCATAATTTTGTCAATCATCTCCGGGTCTTGTAGTGTGCCTCTCTGATCCCCTTCCATATCCGAATTGTCAGATAGGTCTGCAGCGGGGCTCTGAGGTTTGGGTTGGGATTTTGGGAGCGTTTGGAAGTGTTCTTGAATACCTTTAGCTGCCAAGCTCTTGCGTGTTTTACCCTTCATCTTCCCCACCTTATCTCATTTGTGGTTTACTGAGGCCTTGTAGTTGATCCAGCTTTTGAGATATGAAGATTATTTGTTTATAGCTGGGTTTCCCATTTTCTTGTCTCTTCTTGTTAAATTAGTATGTTGACATATTGCAGAGCTGTAAGGTGCAGTCCTAGTTAAGGCCCTCTCTTCTTTAAAAGTTTGACATGGCTAGGGAGACTTGTGATGACAGTCCTGTATATGTGCCATGTGGTGATTGATTAGCCGGCAATTATCCAGCCCTTAGGTGAAATCAAAGGGCACTGTATTTGCTTACCCAAAGCTTTGACAGGGAGGTTAAGCA
Organism: Discoglossus pictus; assembly: GCA_027410445.1. Taxonomy (NCBI): domain Eukaryota; kingdom Metazoa; phylum Chordata; class Amphibia; order Anura; family Alytidae; genus Discoglossus; species Discoglossus pictus. Next base: position 298,489,724 of record CM050163.1, read on the forward strand.
TAGCTCAATCCAGGGCTTACATGTTCAGCAATGCAAATGCGTCATGATCACTGGTCACATTTCATTTCCAGGATGAATAGTGCTGTTCCCCTACCACTGCACTGAAGCACACAATGGTCGTCACCTCCTGTTTGGGTCTAGCTGGGAGGTTATGTCCTGGGCCCCCTTCTTGATACAGTACTGTGGCCTGCCTGTGGTTGATAGGGATTTATAAAAACCTCTCCACTCCTTCAGGGTTTCTTGTGAGTCACTATATAGGGCATTTTGGTACATATAGTCCTGATCTGAGCGTTAGTGCATTGCCCTTAGAGTCCTAGGAGTCGTGGGTGAGAAGAGGTTATGGCTTCTTTGCTAGGCCTGGATTTTAAAATGGCCGCCACCCGTTTCGCGGGCTTTTTCCCGCGACCTGATACTCCCTGTGCTGCAGCACAAGCTGGACTTAGGCCCTTTGGCACCCCTCCGGCCGGCACCAGCCGCCACCGGAAGGCTCTGGGTGGCCTTTGTAGCTCCCTCGGGGTATCCCCGTTACCTGGGCTTGGATCGGAGCTCCCTGCTCCGGAGTGGGCAAGATGGCCGCCGCCTGATGTCCCCAGGCTCCTCTGGCAATCTGTTTTGATGTTGCTGGAGCATTAGTGGTGTGGAGATGCTGTGTAAGCGTGCTGAATGTGTGCAGTGTAATAGTGTGCGTGCGTGAGACAAAACCGTTAGCGTAGTCGCGTACTTCCGCATTGTTCTAAAATGGCGGGTAATGTGTGGTATGCGTCTTTGCGGAATATCCGTAGGTGTTTTGTGGTGTTTTGCGAGTTTCTTGTCGTGTTTTGTGTGTTTAGAGTGCTGTAGCCCATTTTTCTTTTTGTTCGGCGGCCATTTTGTCTCTTGCTTAGAGAATTTTTGAGTGTCTAAACTCTTTTATTTTGAGTTTAATGAAGGTGTAAGTTGCCTTTTTGAGGTCTTGGATGCTCCCTATTGCTGTAGGTAAGGTTTTTATGTATGTGCTGTGTGTATTTATTGTGTTTTTCATTTTTTCCTGTCCGATTTTTGCGAGGTCGTAATGTGGGGTAACGTGTCTCGTATGTTGTTTGCGTTACGACGTGAAGTTTGAGAGTGTCGCAGTTGTTGGCAAGGAGCGCCTGCGGTAGAGAGATAGAGATCGATAGATAGATAGATAGATAGATAGATAGATAGATAGATAGATAGTGTATAATAGAAAGATAGCATAGTGAGCATTTATGAGAGGTAGTGATAATGAGCACATTTGAGAGACATTTAGTTAGACAGAAAAAAAAGCGTCTCCTAACTCAGAAGCATGGCTTCTCTAAAAATGTCCTTCTTACAAAAAGCATAGGAGCAGAATGAGGACCATCCAGTAGTCTAAATCACATTACTGTTGGTTTCCCCACTGCTGGAAGAAAAATTCTGATTGGTTCACAAAGTCCCATAGCATTTGCCTCCTTAATCTGGCACACAGCTATTATATAGACTGATGAATGCAATTACACATGCACACATACATTTTAATATATATATATATAGTAAATAAAAAGTACATCTGTGTTCACATCTGAATGTCTAAAGCAAGTTAAAAAAAACTGTTCCCAGCTCAGATTGTGAACACAGATGTACTATTTATTTACTGTACAGTGGAGGGCTTCTGTCGCTCTTTTGCCCACCATATTATAAATGATTGTTGTGGTAAACTACCTACTCATAATTTCCACAACACAGGCTGAGATCCCGCTCCATGCTGATGATAGCCAGTAAGCTTGAAACAGCTGTACATAGATTGGATACTCAGCCTGTGTTTATTCCAACCCTGGCTTTGCATTAAAGCTGTGTAATACAGCATGCATAAGCTTAAAGGAAGCCATGTTTGATAATGGCTACGGAATGAAGAGCGAGGCATTTGTGGCCACATTTGCACGTCCCAGCTCAACTTCCCAGAATGCAGTGTAATAACTGTTTTTCTTGGAACTCTGAGATGGAAGCAGGTTTTTTAACTCTCTTTAGACATTCAAATGTGAACACAGATGTACTATTTATTTACTATATATATATATATATATATATATATATATATATATATATATATTTATTTAATATATGAAAAGGAATTTAAATCTTATCACATGAAACAATTGTAGATCAAAACTATAAAATTCTAATATATTTTTTCTTCACAGTAAAAGTGCAGCTGTTTTTTCAGGTGGAACTCATGTAGAGGGTTGTCAAAATTCTACTGTGAAGATATTCTTCTGCCCTGACATTACACTGTGTGGGTTTCCTAGCAGCCTATTAACAATAAAGGTGAATATAGCATACACAGCAACATTTTGGAAACCTGGACATTTTAAATCAGCGAATTTTGGATATAAAAGGAAAATCAGACTTTTATCTATCTGCACATTGTATCAAAAAAGTTACACAATGAATAAAATATTATCTTTGGCCTTATGCTTTGAGAATATTCTTCCCTAGAAAACAAATTCTAACAGCAGAGGAAATCTGACTGCTGCCACTGAGAGACTTGGAGAAGACAACCTTGTAGCAAAGTTTATAAAGTCCAGAGTTTCAGCAAGATTACATTTTTAGTTGGTGCCATCACTGTTACTATTGCTGCTGTCACAATACACTAAAACAGACATATTGACAAACATATCCATATTTTGGAATTAAAAGTACTGGCACTGTCATAAACCCTTTCATGTAAGTCTGCGAGTTTCAATCCTGCGCGGTGCTTTAGGGAAAGTGCTATGGACACCGGATTCCAAGCTCAAAGACAGGGCCCTGCGTTCTTTGCAAAGGGTTAATCTTGAACTTGTAATTGCCTGTAACTTAACTTATGTATAGCGCTACGGAATATGTTGGTGCATTACAAATAAACAATAATAATAATGTAAGGAGAAAAAAATAAGTTTCCCAAAAATGATATAGCTCAAAAGAGAGATTGTGTCTCACTTAGTCTTAAGATGAAGTACAATTGGCAATAATTTGCCAGCTTCTCAGCAAAAATCTAAATGAAGATTACCTGTTGTTTTGCATTAACTCTAAACTGTATGGGTTAGACCTCTTTGGGTGCCATGCTGTGTCCATGCATAAGTTGTGCTATATCTCCTTAAATTGCATGTCAATCCAGTGTGGAGCACAGCATTATGGAGGCAGGGTTTGTCATCTCAAGGTGATGGAAGCAAGTGCACCCAACATTCATGTAGGAAGTGTCAATCTTGGCTGGAACAGAGCAGTTATTAAGTGGAATCAAGCCTACTGACCATTACTCAAGAATGGACCTAGTCTGATAGTGTATAATCTTATTGTTATTATAATTTGACCAGAACATACCATGTGCATTGATTATTCAGGAATCTTCATTGGGGAATTAATTTAGAATTAATTAATTTAGAATTGGAGAGCAGATAGCCAGATAAAGGCCCTAGTAACAGCTTTCAGATAGAGTTCATTGACACCATTTAAGATAAGTTTACCATCAAGGGGACCTAGTATGTATTATGTGACTGTGCTTTATATCTGGTTCACAAATGTCTCACACCATGGTTCCAAGTCCCACTACAACTTTTCTCCATTCATACTGTCCTCTGTAGAAAGTAAGTGAATCAGCTTCAACTCACAGAGCAAGAGAAACGACTTTGACATGAAGAGACATGAAGAGGATCAATGCATTAACTGTGACCAAAAGTAGACAAATTTATCATCCACTGTCTGGATTGCTCATTGTCTATAAGTGTTTCAGAAGCAGCAAGATACATTATAGTTTGTCCCTCTGTCAAGGCGCATATAGTTCCTCTCTGGACCAAGGCAACCCCCATATCCTCCATAGATAGTAAACTATTAGATTTACGGTATCAAAATTGCCTCTCTGCTTAGGAATTGGATATTTTCACCAAGAAAATATCACCCTGGAAGGAATACTCTCAGGAACTGCTACTGTTGCACTGGTCTTCCTTAGCTTTATCAGCATCACCAATCACCAACTAGAGATCCAAGATGGATTCCTCTCTGCAAGCTACATTGTCTGAGAAATAGGAAGCTGCTCACTCTACTCCAAGAAATCAAGTTGGATATACCTTCCTGTTATCATGTCTATCTAGAATAGATGTATTTGTCAAAAACAATCTGTGAGTTTCCTCCTCACTGACGTTACCTCTATACCACCAAATTACTATGCAAGCCTCGAGAACTCCTCTTCAGATCATTTTGGTTGTGAAGGATACACTACATGAACCTAGACAAACACAACTCAACAAAGACCTGCAGGTCTACCTCTACAGTTACGTGTATCAGATAAAAAAACTGGCACACATTGATTTTGATTTTATGGCCTTGTCTAGCTCCAAGTTTATGACCCTAATCTGGATAGTAACTGACCAATTCATGTTATTTGACCCAATTCAAGAAATTACCAACTACATTGGAACTGGCATATCTCCTCATTCCAGAAATATTCTGGCTACATTAGTACTACATTACATTACACTGCTATAGTGTCTGAAAAGAAGACTTCCACACAGTTTTGGAAGTCCTACCTTGGTAAAATGGTAATCTGCTTGAAACATTCACCAGCCTACCATTTACTGACCAACAGCTAAACTGAAAATAAGGCCAGTCCACAGAATAAAATGTATGCTGCTAAATGTGGCAGAAGCAATACCAACAACAGAAGTGCTCATGCAGAGAATAAACTATCTTTAATAGGTAGTTCTATGGATATGGTCATCCACTCCTTAGGAAGTTATCAGCTGCACTCTACCGATGAGGCCCAATTAAGGCCGAAACGTACATCTAGGGTTTGCTGTTTCTTCTGTTCAGGGTAGAATTGTCTGCTATTTCGGGTCTGGATTACTCTTTTGAGTGAGATCGGACTGATATACTACTATATTTCTCCCTGTGAGCTAAAAGAGGATGCTCTCAGAATGGATGACCATATCCATAGAACAACCTATTAAGCATAGTTAGTTCTCTGCCTATACACTTCTGTTGTTGGTATTGCATATGTGGCAGAAACAGTACCAATGATTGGGCTGAATGTGCTTTTAACAATTGGGAAAAGTATATTACCAAGATGCCCTCCATTTTCTGTATATATCCATCCTACCACCTTCTCTAGCAAGCCTGCTTTATCACAACCAGTGACCTTCCTGAAAGCAAGTACAGTAGGGGTTCATCCACCCAGCGTCATACCTGTGCACCATACCATGGGCTAATGTGTTGTGGGTTTTCAGTGGGGTCCAGTTGTTCTTTAAATCATTCTTAAGACTTATTTTACATTTTCTAGACTAAAGAAACCTACTTTTCCAACAGAATAATGTTAAATGATGCCAGTATACATTGCAAGATGTTTATAAATTTATTGTCAACATACATTTTTTTAAACATTTTTTCTATGCTTTACATGTAAACATTTTTTTCTGTTAAACTCTTTGAAATAGCGACTCCCTCCTGTAATACGTAAGTATCTTTTGATGGTTGGAGTCTAGAAGGAGTTCTATTTGCTGTTAAAACTCAAAAACTGGTTGTATATGCACAAATAACTGTTTTGTACAAACCATCATTTATCTCTCAGTTCTGCAAGGGCAATTACTTCCAACAGCAAAAAGAGCTCCTGCTAGGTTCCACTCATCTAGAATATTGCTTAATTAAATAGTAGTTTGTCAAAAACCATGCTAATATACAAGGCATGTGCAATAAAAGCTAAGGTATGCTCTATTCATTACATTTTCTATGTTGTAATTTGCTGAGCTGGTATGCACTTAAAAATCAATACAAAAGATTAGGTATGCACCAGACTTTCAGATAATGGCACATAATGTCAACATTCTTCTGCCAATGAACAGTGATAAGGACTCATAATTTGATATCAGCATACAGACATAATGTGGTATCCAAACTCAAAGAACTGACATTCAAACGTAATTTGTAAGCCAAGGGCTGACAATGATGTGTTGCCAAAGTTTACAGATATTATCAGGGTGTGTACCAAGGACCAGCCCAACATCTGCTGGTCACACTCTTACCCCTAGTCAGCAAATCAATAAAAAAGCTTTCAAGGTTTAACATATCATAAATACATAATTGGCAAACGTTACATTAAACTGCAGATAAGGATTCAATCAAAATGATCAAAACTGTGAGTTAAGGTATCATGTAACTTTAATGCCACCCTTGCCATCTACAAAGTCATTTATGATGGTATACTTCATAGCATGAAACCTTAACTAATGATTGTATTATCATGAAACCATTCATTCTGAGAGCACAGGACATTGTTACATCCTGTTTTACAGTCTTCAATATTTTATTGTGACATTTAAAAAATGATGTGAGATTTTTTTGAAAAATGATCATAATATCTCACCACCACTCTCTTTCTCAATACCTACCCTGCCTTGAGCTTCTGAGGTCACTGAACATGGCTCCATTCTAGGGCCAGACACCTCAAACCATTACCCCCTTTGTCCACTTCATCATTTTATTGTCATGTACATTTACCATTAAGATATGACTCCACATGTTTTACAATAGGTGTAAAAGAGCAGCATATCTAATACTGGAAATGTAACATTTCCTGACTGAAACTGCATAACTACTTCTATTTAGTGGCACTGGTGACTGCAGCCCAGTTTGTATTCTGCCGATGCAGGGTAAGGTTAGAAGCAGCTTAGAATGACTTCAAAAAATCATACTGTAACTCGTTAATTTACCAACAGGACATCACTCGTTTCACATGCTTTTCTATCTTATGGTGAAGAGTACATATGGTGGCTTCAGTGTTCCTTTAATACACAAATCCAAACCTACATTTTAGTATTGAGCTATAACATTACTTAAAAAAACTGTAACTGATTACAATAAATACATGACTTGGGATTCAAAATTGTACTCTCCTAAATTATGTATTTATTACAAATTAATGTCAAGATGAAAACGAGTTCTGGACTTACAGTGAATAGAAAGGTGTAATTAAGGTCTGAGCCTCACAACACCTCACTTTGCATAATAATATGAGTGATGTAGTCAGAGCCCACTCTACCCTCTGGACAAATTGGGCAACCACACTGGGTGCCAGCTTAAGAGGAGCCCCAGCAAGGGCATAACATTGTGCAGAGAAATTACTACTGAGGTCAAATCTGAGCATTTTCTCTGGTAATAATCATGTTTGTGTTGGAACAGGTTCAATTTTGTTTTGGCCTCTGGCAAGAATTTCATTTGTTTCAGTCTTCCTTGTATTAATGTTATTTATTTGTCCTCAAAATACTTATGTGACTTTGCAAAGAAGAAGGGTACCTTCACTTCTGTTTCTTTGTGTTATTGATATATAGAGCAGCATAGGACTGCTATATCTTGATTATAGTACCTCTGTATGTTACATTTTAAATAAAACCCTGCCGTTGACTATGACTTTAATCACTATGGAAATCTAGATAGTTTTTTCCAGTAGCCCAAGCATGTGTTTAATTTTCCTGTACTTGTTACCTATATTGGACACAATATCTATGGCCTCACCCTGGATACAGAATTGGCTTGGAAGTCGTCATGGGGGTATAGTGTATACAGTGAGATGCTGCAAGATTCTTCAAAACCAACCTGAGGTTTAGTTAATCCATTACAGTATGTCTTTGCTGCCTTTACTGTGCAATTATTAGAACAATGAGACTGAGCACGCTATCTTAGAATTTATTCCTTCGCTAGCACGCTTTTCTAAAGCATAATTACTTGAGTATGGGATTTAGTAAAGTACAATGTAAAGGGAACAGCTTCCCCCTAACATTGTGCTTCCTTGTAAGAAATACTCCCCTTGGGCTTTCAGAGCGATGGGTGTTATTGGTTTTAGAGGGAAGTATTATCATTAACCAACAGCACTGGCATTGCTAAGGATCTAAATTACACACCAGTATTTCTGTCACTGGCCTATTTAATTATTGTCTGGGAGCCGATTCCCTTAACATCATTCTTTTGTCTGTAAGCTGTGTTTAGATTTTACAGTAAATCCCGGCCAGAAACTCCTAATTACTTGGCAATCTGAGGAGAAATACCATTATTAAACACCTTTTTTCTCCTGCAGTTGTTCACCCTTCCACTTCATTATCTGCAGCTCCATTTTTTTTATTTTAACTAGGACTATTTGCCTTGCTGTTTATCCTTCTTCTTTTTAGTTTCTCTTCACATTTGCCATTGCTCTTTGTTTCAGATACATAATAGACCAACGGGGAATGGGTTATACCAAAAGGCAGGCTTCCGGTTGCAATAAAAAGGTAAAGTGGAAAGCTTCATTAATTACATTTTAAGAGCAGTACAATGCAGGAAAGCTAGGATCCTCTATTCTCTTAAAAAAAAACTCACACTATCTAATGTGTAAGTTTTTGTATTATTGTTGATGTTCAGTCGTTCATTTGTGTCTGACTCTGGACCGCAGCATGCCAGACGCATCTTATAGCCATTGTCCCTCTGAACTCCATCAAGCTAATGTCCATTGCTTCATTGATGTCATCTATCCTTCTTCTCTTCTGCTGTCACCCTTCTTCGTGCGCCTTCAATCTTTCCCATCATCAGAATCTTAGTTATGGAATCCTATCTTCTCATGATATGGCAAAAATATTTGTGCGTCAGCCTTATGATCATACCTTCCAGTCAACAGCTTGGCTTGATTTCCTACAGTGGATATAAGAAGTCTACACACCCCTGTTAAAATGTCAGGTTTCTGTGCTGTAAAAAAAAGAAGACAAAGATAAATCATTTCAGAACTTTTTCCGCCTTTAATGTGACCTATAAGCTGTACAACTCAATTGAAAAACAAACTGAAATCTTTTAGGTGGAGGGAAGAAAAATAAAAAATAAAAATTATGTGGTTGCATAAGTCTGCGCACCCTCTTATAACTGGGGATGTAGCTGTGTTCAGAATTAAGCAATCACATTCCAAATCGTGTTATATAGGAGTCAGCATACACCTGCAATTATTTAAAGTGCCTCTGATTAACCTCAAATAAAGTTCAGCTGCTCTAGTTGATCTTTCCTGAAATTTTCTTAGTCTCATCCCACAGCAAAAGCCATTGTCCACAAAGAGCTTCCAAAGCATCAGAGGGATCTCATTGTTAAAAGGTATCAGTCAGGAGAAGGGTACAAAAGAATTTCCAAGGCATTAGATATACCATGGAACACAGTGAAGACAGTCATCATCAAGTGGAGAAAATATGGCACAACAGTGACATTACCAAGAACTGGAGCTCCCTCCAAAATTGATGAAAAGACAAGAAGAAAACTGGTCTGGGAGGCTACCAAGAGGCCTACAGCAACATTAAAGGAGCTGCAGGAATATCTGGCAAGTACTGGCTGTGTGGTACATGTGACAACAATCCCCCGTATTCTTCATATGTCTGGGCTATGGGGTAGTGTGGCAAGATGAAAGCCTTTTCTTACGAAGAAAAACATCCAAGCCAGGCTACATTTTGCAAAAACACACTGCACATCACCAAAAGAACACCATACACACAGTGAAGCATGGTGGTGGCAGCATCATGCTTTGGGGCTGTTTTTCTTCAGCTGGAACTGGGGCCTTAGTTAAGATAGAGGGAATTATGAACAGTTCCAAATACCAGTCAATATTGGCACAAAACCTTCAGGCTTCTGCTAGAAAGCTGAACATGAAGAGGAACTTCATCTTTCAGCATGACAACGACCCAAAGCATACATCCAAATCAACAAAGGAATGGCTTCACCAGAAGAAGATTAAAGTTTTGGAATGGCCCAGCCAGAGCTCAGAGCTGAATCTGATTGAAAATCTGTGGGGTGATCTGAAGAGGGCTGTGCACAGGAGATGCCCTCACAATCTGACAGATTTGGAGTGTTTTTGCAAAGAAGAGTGGGCAAATATTGCCAAGTCAAAATGTGCAATGCTGATAGACTCATACCCAAAAAGACTGCGTGCTGTAATAAAATCAAAAGGTGCTTCAACAAAGTATTAGTTTAAGGGTGTGCATACTTATGCAACCCTATTATTTTATTTTTATATTTTTTATTCCCTCTACCTAAAAGATTTCAGTTTGTTTTTCAATTGAGTTCTACAGTTTATAGGTCACATTAAAGGTGGAAAAAGTTTTGAAATTATTTATTTTTGTCTCATTTTTTTACAGCACAGAAACTTGACATTTTAACAGGGGTGTGTAGACTTTTTATATCCACTGTATATTATGGATTGATTGGATCTTCTTGCAGTCCAAGTAACTCTAAGCAGTTTTCTCTAACACTGCAATTCAAAGGTGTCAATTCTACGGCCCTCAGACTTCTTTATGGTCCAGCTCTCACATCCGTATGTTACTACTGGGAATACCATAATAGTAACTATGCATGCCTTTGTATACAACATGTCAATTACCTTGTCATGTTCTGCTGAATATTATATATGTGCTAATTGCATTTATTCTATACTAGAAACTTTGCTCTGTTGTTTAGAGAAGTTTACCTTATCCCAGCATTTGAACAACACCTTGCTTTACCATATTTACAAAGACTTAGCTCAAGCCCATAATAACAATCTAAGTTCTGTCCATAGAGATATCGCCTATTCTTGTCATAATTGGTAACTAATTGTCTACATGAATAATAATCAAGATTTTACTTGAATTTTTCTAAATGGTATTACAATGTTTAAACCTACTTTACACTTTTCTCTCTTATTCTAAGGTCTGTGACTTGTGTTTTCTTCTCCAATCACTTATGCTAGAACAGTGATTCCAATACTCCTTTGTTTTCTTCTGAAAGTTGCTGAGGAACTTCACAGTCAACATAATGCTTATGTCTTTTCGGCCTTTTGTTCAGGGGTGTAGGAGCCAGAATAATTCTGGGGGGATACAGCTCATTGTATACACAGGCCGTAAAATAGCTTATGTATAGATACATACAAACATACACCCATGCTTTTGTTTATACATTCTGATGCCTGGTCCTGTATAGGAATGTATCATGCACGCCTATATACAAGGAAATGTAACATTTAGGCACTTCTGTATGGATTCTTATTACACTTTATTAGTTATGTTTCAGACTTATAATACCAGTATACTGACTAATGCTCCTCATCTCACATATTCCTCAGTCATGATATATCACACATTTTCCCGTCAGTGCATTCCAGGCTTGTCAATGCCCAGCTTTAGTTGGACCAAACGTTACATATCTCTGTGGTGTAATGACTCCCAGCTTCATAACTCCTGGTTACTTCTCCTCTCCATCTATCCGCCTACATTTCTACCTCTACATATTGCCTGCTTCATCTTTTTATTCAAACAAAATCAAAACTCCCATTATAACATCTAGATTGTCTCCTATACATCCCTTACTCCACTGTACATAACTAAGATATCTTACTTGACATCATCTATTCATTCAATAAGCACATTTCTTTCATAACGCTTCACAGCTTCAACCTCAAGTCATTTTATTTTGCCATTATCTCCAAGGCCATTCCCTCAATTTCATCCACCCTGGGGTCTAACTCTCTCTTCTTTGACATCCCGGTCTATTCATTGGCATTACAACAGATCATGTTTGCCAACATTTACTTTTCAGACTCCTAATCCTCACTCAAAATTCCTGCTATGTTCTTTCCCTTATATCACACATCACAAAGTGTTGGGGCCTGCATCAAATCATAGAAAGTCATACGTTTGCTTGTTCTACCTTTATGGATTCTGCCATTGTAATCAGTTCCTTTATTAGATCAGATAATGGTAACAACCTTCATACATTGTTGGGAAATTCATTATAAACTATGTTTTGCTCGGACATGTAATAGATAGCAGCACTATCAGGTGCTCCATGGTCATCCAGAACACATACTCCAGCCTGAAATATAAGAAAGAAAGAGAGGCACCAACTCCTAATGAGGCCTATAATTATCTAGACATAAAAAGTAAAATGGATAATAAAAAACAATCACACATTATCAAGCACCTATTATAAAGCAATGTAGTGTCAATTGTATCTCAAGTCTTCCTGGAGTAGTTTGCTGCTTCTCTTCCACAGAGGCCATGGACACCATACTTTGTGCTGACCTAAGGAAACAGCATTAGCTACTGCTAGAAATGCATTGTCTTGCTCAATTTGCCATTTTTTTAATCTTAATGAAAAAATGTTTTTTTGACTTTGAAAAATGCCAATATTTTGCGAGTGGTGGTTTCAGTTGAATGAGTCAGTGGCCAGGAGTGAGGAGCAGTGAACTTCCCAAGCAGACATGGCATGCCATTGTACATGCTCTCTTTCTTTCTTGTCTTGAAATGTCATACTTTATCTCTGTATCCCCTCACCACTGCAATATTAATGTACCACTTCTGAAATGTTGTGAAACATTCTAGATTGAGGTTGTGAATGTAAATGTGTAAAAGTAATGAATATTTTATAAATGTAAATACTAAAATAAATCTTTTGTAATATGCTTGTTGTGTTTGATTGCTTAATTTCTATTCCTCTTGTTCACCATATCTGGTGGGTGCTAGTTAAGGTCCGATAAGAGGTCTCCTCCTGTTTGCACTTTACATGTCTTTGCTTGGTGACCTTATTTCAGCTTCTGGACTTCATTATCATTTCTTTTTCTGACAATATGCAAATATTCTTTTTAGCTAATTTTGGATTCCATCCATTTGCAATTCAATCTTGGATTCTATTAATCTTTTTAAAATAGAAATTTTCATTTTCCCCTCTCCAGTCTGCCCGCTCTTATACATTTTTCTATTTATTTTTTTCTTCCATTTACTCCTTTTTACATCTTCCAAAAGTAATCTAGGCACTATTAATTCTACTTTACATCTTTTTTGTTTCACTCCTCCTAATTTCAGTATATCTATCCCTTATGTATTCATCCATCCCTTTCCTTTGAATCTGTTTTATGCTGTATCAGATTGACTATTATATACAGTACTTCTGAACTACCAATCTTCTTTTTAGATTTGTCCTTGGTTTTATTTTCAGTCTTCTTCTTTTCTCTCACTGTTCCCCTCTGTTTTGCACCAAATAATGATCCCACTTGGAATTCTTTGTTTTCTATAAATGTATTTATCTATACCAGTGATGGCGAACCTTTTTGAGCCCGAGTGCCCAAACCGCAATACATGCCAACTTTTTTTCCCTCTAAGTGCCAACATGGCAATTAAACCTGAATACTGACGCAGCTGAGTACACACACACACGCAGCTGAGTACACACATATAGACTGATAAATACACACACTGCATTGAGGGGTGCAGTGTATGTGTTTGTGAGTGGGTAGGGGGTGCTGTATGAGAGTGGGGGGGTGCTGTATGAGAGAGTGGGGGGTGCTGTATGAGAGAGTGGGGGGTGCTGTATGAGAGAGTGGGGGGTGCTGTATGAGAGAGTGGGGGGGTGATGTGTGTAAAGGAAGATTTTTTTTTTTATTCCTATCATAAAATCACAGTCGGTGGTGGTTAGTAGCTCTAGCTATGCCTCGGTTCGCCTCGCCTTTCCTCAGTCCAACCGCGCAATGCTGTGGGGAGCGTGCCCGGATTACAAAACTCTTTAAAACTTTATTCCCATCTCTGAGGTACAAACACATTGTTTTGCAGATACAGCTCTTGGCCACTGGCGGGAATACAGAAATATTCTGTGAATTATGGAAATGACGTCAAGTTAAACAACTTTATTTTTTAATATGAAAAAGACCAGCACTGAGCCAGATTTGCATACAAAGAAAACTAAGCCGCAAACTCTAAGCATCTCTCCCCCCTTGGATCATACACCCTTCTCTCTCCCCTCCCCTTGTCTCTCCCCTCCCCCTTGTCTCTCCCTCCAGCCTTGTCTCTTCCTTTCTCCCTTGTCTCTCCCCCCTTGGATCATACACCCTTCTCTCTCCCCTCCCCTTGTCTCTCCCCTTCCTCCTTGTCTCCCACCACCCCTGTATCTCCCCTTCTCCCTTGTCTCTTCCCTCCATCCTTCTCTCTCTCCCACCCTTATTTCTCCTCTCTTGTACCGCTCACAATTGTCTCTGTTTTCTCACTTGCCTCTACCCCCCCTTGTCTCTTTCCTTCCCTGTGTCTCTCCCTCCTCCTTTCTTTCCATTCTCTACCTCTCCCTTTTGCTTCTCCCCTCTCTCTCACTCCTCCCTTCTCTCACTCTCCCTTCTCTACCTCTCCCTTTTGCATCTCCCTCTTCCTTTCTCTCTCCTCTCCCTTCCTCTCATGTGCCTCTACCTTCTCTCCCATCTCACTCTCTTACTTCTCCCTTTCCCTTCTGCCTCTCCCTATTTTCTTTCTCTCCATCCTCCCTTCTCTCTGCTCTCCTTTCTTCCTCCCTCCCTCCCTCTTCTCTCCCTCTCTCTCCGCTTATCTCTCCCCCACCCTTGTATCTCCCTCACTCTTGTCTCTACCCCCACCCTTGTCTCTCCTTGTACTTCACTATTGTCTCTCCCACCATTCACTCTCCCCTCCCCATTGTCTCCCCCCTTCCCCTTGTGTCTCCCATTACCCTTGTCTCTCCCCCTGGTCTCTCCCACCCTGCTCTCTCTACCCCCTTGTTTCACCCAACCTTGTCTCTCTTATTCTCCCTTGTCTCCCACACCCTTCTATCTCTCCCCCACACTTCTCTTTCCCATTCTCCACTGTCTTCCCCCTTCTCTCTCCCCTTCTCCCTTGTCTCCCCCACCCTTCTCTTTCCCCTCTTGTCTCTCCACTTCCCCTTGTCTCCCCCTTCTCCATTGTCTCTCCCCTTCTCCCTTATCTGTCCAACTCCCCATTGGCTCCCTACACCATTGTCTCTCCCTCCACTCTTGTCTCTCCCCTTCTCCCTCCCCCTTGTCTCAACCCTCTTCTCTCTCCCCCTCTCCCTTGTCTCTCCCCTACCGCTTGTCTCTCCCCTGCCCCATATCTCTTACCTTCCCCTTGCCCTTGCCTCCGCGCGCACGCTAGCACAGCCCTCCTCACGCTAGCACAGCCCTCCTCAGTGACGGGAGAGCGCTCAGGCGCCTTGCTCGCGCACGATGAGCAGGCCCAGCAAGCTGCCGGCGACCTATGGCCGCGTGCCCACAGAAGGGGCACGGCGTGCCACCTGTGGCACGCGTGCCATAGGTTCGCCACCACTGATCTATACTGTATGTTCTTCATTAACTTTTATTGTGTGACATTCTCAGACTCTGTTCTCCTATCAGTTTATTCTGTTCTGTACTGGAAATACCTTCTTCTTGATATTCAGTGTTCCCTTTCTTTTTCTATTTTTGAACATTGCTGTAGAGAAGGCATGTCCAGATTTTAGTGACACTGGCTCTTTCAGTAGATACAGTAACATTTAAACATGTTATATACATATCTCTCATTCCTTTCCTACGCCTCCTCGTTCTCACAACTTCCTTCTCTTCCCTTCTCTAATATCTGACTACAATTTCCTCCCATGCCCATTTCTCCTCCTTCCCTATCTTCCTTATTTCATACAACCTTTTTTCCGTTTCACACTTGCTTGTTTACCCCCTTCTCTCACACCTGCCTCTCCCACACAAGCCTCCAACCTCCCCACTTACAAACCAGCCTCTAATTTGTCTTCCATAATTGCCTCCTTCTCCCCCTAAACTCTGTGATAAACTTATTCTATGTCTACCCCACCTGTCCCATTACTTACCTAATCTCTTCTCTCACACCTGCCTCCCTCTCATACCTGTCTCCCTCTTCTCTCTCACACCTGCCTCCCTCTTCTCTCTCACACCTGCCTCCCTCTTCTCTCAAACACCTGCCTCCCTCTTCTCTCTGACACCTGCCTCCCTCTTCTCTCAAACACCTGCCTCCCTCTTCTCTCAAACACCTGCCTACCTCTTCTTTCTCACACCTGCCTCCCTCTTCTTTCTCACACCTGCCTCCCTCTTC
The DNA here is from genome assembly GCA_027410445.1 of Discoglossus pictus. NCBI lineage: Eukaryota > Metazoa > Chordata > Amphibia > Anura > Alytidae > Discoglossus > Discoglossus pictus. The sequence continues at coordinate 298,505,590 of CM050163.1, forward strand.
TCTCTCACACCTGTCTCCCTCTTCTCTCTCACACTTGCCTCCCTCTTCTCTCTCACACCTGCCTCCATTTTCTCTCTTATACCTGCCTCCCTCTTCTCTCACACACCTGCCTCCCTCTTCTCTCACACACCTGCCTCCCTCTTCTCTCACACACCTGCCTCCCTCTTCTTTCTCACACCTGCCTCCCTCTTCTCTCACACATCTGCTTCCATTTTCTCTCTTATACCTGCTTCCCTCTTCCCTTTCACACATGCCTCCCTCTTTCCTCTCATACCTGCCTCCCTCTTATCTCTCACACATGCCTCCCTCTTGTCTCTCACACCTGCCTCCCTCTTCCCTCTCATACCTGTCTCTCTATTCTCTCTCACCCCTGCCTCTCTATTCTCTCTCACCCCTGCCTCTCTATTCTCTCTCACCCCTGCCTCTCTATTCTCTCTCACACCTGCCTCTCTATTCTCTCTCACACCTGCCTCTCTCTTCTCTCTCACACCTCCCTCACTCTCCTCTCTCACACCTGCCTCCCTCTTTCCTCTCATGCCTGACTCCCTCTTCTCTCTCATCCAGCCTCTAATTTCTCTTCCACTCTTCCCTCTGTAATAAACTTATTCTATGTCTTCCCCACCTATCTCATCACTTACCTAATCTCTTCTCTCTCACACCTGCCTCCCTCTTCTCTTTCACACCTGCCTCTATCTTCTCTCGTATACCTGCCTCCCTCTTCTCTCTCACACTGCCTCCCTCTTCTCTCTCACACCTGCCTCCCTCTTCTCTCTCACATCTGCCTCCCTCTTCTCACACCTGCCTCCCTCTTCCCTCTCACACCTGCCTCCCTCTTCTCTCTCACACCTGCCTCCCTCTTCTCTCTCACACCTGCCTCCCTCTCATACCTGTCTCCCTCTTCTCTCTCATACCTGTCTCCATCTTCTCTCTCACACCTGCCTTTCTCTTCTCTCTCACACCTGCCTCCCTCTCATACCTGTCTCCATCTTCTCTCTCACACCTGCCTCTCTATTCTCTCTCACACTTGCCTCTCTCTTCATTCTCACACATGCCTCTCTCTTCTCTTTCACACCACCCTCTCTCTTCTCTCTCACACCTGCCTCCCTCTTCTCTCTCACACCTGCCTCCCTCTTCTCTCTCACACCTGCCTCCCTCTTCTCTCTCACACCTGCCTCCCTCTTCTCTCTCACACCTGCCTCCCTCTTCTCTCTCACAACTGCCTCTCTTCTCTCTCACACCTCCCTCTCAATTCCCTCTCACACCTCCCTCCCTCTTCCCTCTCACACCTGCCTCCCTCTTCCCTCTCACACCTGCCTCCCTCTTCTCTCTCACACCTGCCTCTCTCTTCCCTCTCACACCTGCCTCTCTCTTCTCTCTCACACCTGCCTCTCTCTTCTCTCTCACACCTCCCTCTCTCTTCTCTCTCACACCTGCCTCCCTCTTCCCTCTCACACCTGCCTCCCTCTTCTCTCTCACACTTGCCTCTCTATTCATTCTCACACCTGCCTCCCTCTTCTCTCTCACACCTGCCTCCCTCTTCTCTCTCACACCTGCCTCCCTCTTCTCTCTCACCCCTGCCTCTCTATTCTCTCTCACCCCTGCCTCTCTATTCTCTCTCACACCTGCCTCTCTATTCTCTCTCACACCTGCCTCTCTCTTCTCTCTCACACCTCCCTCACTCTCCTCTCTCACACCTGCCTCCCTCTTTCCTCTCATGCCTGACTCCCTCTTCTCTCTCATCCAGCCTCTAATTTCTCTTCCACTCTTCCCTCTGTAATAAACTTATTCTATGTCTTCCCCACCTATCCCATCACTTACCTAATCTCTTCTCTCTCACACCTGCCTCCCTCTTCTCTCTCACACCTGCCTCTATCTTCTCTCGTATACCTGCCTCCCTCTTCTCTCTCACACCTGCCTCCCTCTTCTCTCTCACATCTGCCTCCCTCTTCTCACACCTGCCTCCCTCTTCCCTCTCACACCTGCCTCCCTCTTCTCTCTCACACCTGCCTCCCTCTTCTCTCTCACACCTGCCTCCCTCTCATACCTGTCTCCCTCTTCTCTCTCATACCTGTCTCCATCTTCTCTCTCACACCTGCCTTTCTCTACTCTCTCACACCTGCCTCCCTCTCATACCTGTCTCCATCTTCTCTCTCACACCTGCCTCTCTATTCTCTCTCACACTTGCCTCTCTCTTCATTCTCACACATGCCTCTCTCTTCTCTCTCACACCTCCCTCTCTCTTCTCTCTCACACCTGCCTCCCTCTTCTCTCTCACATCTGCCTCCCTCTTCTCTCTCACACTGCCTCCCTCTTCTCTCTCACACCTGCCTCCCTCTTCTCTCTCACACCTGCCTCCCTCTTCTCTCTCACACCTGCCTCTCTTCTCTCTCACACCTCCCTCTCTCTTCCCTCTCACACCTGCCTCCCTCTTCACTCTCACACCTGCCTCCCTCTTCTCTCTCACACCTCCCTCTCTCTTCCCTCTCACACCTGCCTCTCTCTTCTCTCTCACACCTGCCTCTCTCTTCTCTCTCACACCTCCCTCTCTCTTCTCTCTCATACCTGCCTCCCTCTTCCCTCTCACACCTGCCTCCCTTTTCTCACACCTGCCTCCCTCTTCTCTCTCACACCTGCCTCCCTCTTCTCTCTCACACCTGCCTCCCTCTTCTCTCTCACACCTGCCTCCCTCTCATACCTGTCTCCCTCTTCTCTCTCACACCTGCCTCTCTCTTCTCTCTCACACCTGCCTCCCTCTCATAACTGTCTCCATCTTCTCTCTCACACCTGCCTCTCTATTCTCTCTCACACTTGCCTCTCTCTTCATTCTCACACCTCCCTCCCTCTTCTCTCTCACTCCTGCCTCCCTCTTCTCTCTTACACCTGCCTCCCTCTTCTCTCTCACACCTGCCTCCCTCTTCTCTCTCACACCTGCCTCCCTCTTCTCTCTCACACCTGCCTCCCTCTTTTCTCTCACACCTGCCTCCCTCTTCTCTCTCACACCTGCCTCTCTTCTCTCTCACACCTGCCTCTCTCTTCTCTCTCACACCTGCCTCTCTCTTCTCTCTCATACCTGCCTACCTCTTCTTTCTCACACCTGCCTCTCTTCTTTCTCACACCTCCCTCTCTTCTCTCTCACACCTCCCTCTCTCTTCTCTCTCACACCTGCCTCCCTCTTCTCTCTCACACCTGCATCCCTCTCATACCTGTCTCCCTCTTCCCTCTCACACCTGCCTCTCTATTCTCTCTCACACTTGCCTCTCTCTTCATTCTCACACCTGCCTCTCTCTTCTCTCTCACACCTCCCTCTCTCTTCTCTCACACACCTGCCTCCCTCTTCTCTCTCACACCTGCCTCCCTCTTCTCTCTCACACCTGCCTCCCTCTTCTCTCTCACGCCTGCCTCCCTCTTCTCTCTCACACCTGCCTCCCTCTCATACCTGTCTCCCTCTTCCCTCTCATACCTGTCTCCATCTTCTCTCTCACACCTGCCTCTCTATTCTCTCTCACACTTGCCTCTCTCTTCATTCTCACACCTGCCTCTCTCTTCTCTCTCACACCTCCCTCTCTCTTCTCTCACACACCTGCCTCCCTCTTCTCTCTCACACCTGCCTCCCTCTTCTCTCTCACACACCTGCCTCCCTCTTCTCTCTCACACCTGCCTCCCTCTCATACCTGTCTCCCTCTTCCCTCTCATACCTGTCTCCATCTTCTCTCTCACACCTGCCTCTGTATTCTCTCTCACACTTGCCACTCTCTTCATTCTCACACCTGCCTCACTCTTTTCTCTCACACCTCCCTCTATCTTCTCTCGTATACCTGCCTCCCTCTTCTCTCTCACACCTGCCTCCCTCTTCTCTCTCACACCTCCCTCTCTCTTCCCTCTCACACCTGCCTCTCTCTTCTCTCTCACACCTGCCTCTCTCTTCTCTCTCACATCTCCCTCTCTCTTCTCTCTCATACCTGCCTCCCTCTTCCCTCTCACACCTGCCTCCCTTTTCTCACACCTGCCTCCCTCTTCCCTCTCACACCTGCCTCCCTCTTCTCTCTCACACCCGCCTCCCTCTTCTCTCTCACACCTGCCTCCCTCTTCTCTCTCACACCTGCCTCCCTCTTCTCTCTCATACCTGTCTCCCTCTTCCCTCTCAAACCTGTCTCCATCTTCTCTCTCACACCTGCCTCTCTATTCTCTCTCACACTTGCCTCTCTCTTCATTCTCACACCTGCCTCCCTCTCATAGTTGTCTCCCTCTTCTCTCTCACACCTGCCTCCCTCTCATACCTGTCTCCATCTTCTCTCTCACACCTGCCTCTCTATTCTCTCTCACACTTGCCTCTCTATTCATTCTCACACCTGCCTCCCTCTTCTCTCTCACACCTGCCTCCCTCTTCTCTCTCGCACCTCCCTCTCTCTTCTCTCTCACATCTGCCTCTCCCTTCTCTCTCACACCTGCCTCTCTCTTGTCTCTCACACCTGCCTCTCTCTTCTCTCTCACACCTGCCTCTCTCTTCTCTCTCACACCTGCCTCTCTCTTCTCTCTCACACCTGCCTCTCTTCTCTCTCACACCTCCCTCTCTTCTCTATCACACCTCCCTCTCTCTTCTCTCTCATACCTGCCTCCCTCTTTCCTCTCACACCTGCCTCCCTCTTCTCTCTCACACCTGCCTCCCTCTTCTCTCTCTCATCTGCCTCCCTCTCATACCTGTCTCCCTCTTCCCTCTCATACCTGTCTCCATCTTCTCTCTCACACCTGCCTCCCTCTTCTCTCTCACACCTGCCTCCCTCTTCCCTCTCATACCGGCCTCCCTCTTCTCTCTCACACCTGCCTCTCTATTCTCTCTCACACTTGCCTCCCTCTTCTCTCTCACACCTGCCTCCCTCTTCTCTCTCACACCTGCCTCCCTCTTCTCTCTCACACCTGCCTCCCTCTTCTCTCTCACACCTGCCGCCTTCTTCTCTCTCACTCATGCCTCTCTTTTCTCTCTCATACCTTCCGCCTTCTTCTCTCTCACACCTGCGGCCTTCTTCTCTCTCACACCTGCCTCTCTTTTCTCTCTCATGCCTGCCTCCCTCTTCTCTCTCACACCTGCCTCCCTCTTCTCTCTCACACCTGCCGCCTTCTTCTCTCTCATACCTGCCTCCCTCTTCTCTTTCACACCTGCCTCCCTCTTCTCTCTCACACCTGCCGCCTTCTTCTCTCTCATACCTTCCGCCTTCTTCTCTCTCACACCTGCGGCCTTCTTCTCTCTCACACCTGCCTCTCTTTTCTCTCTCATACCTGCCTCCCTCTTCTCTCTCACACCTGCCTCCCTCTTCTCTCTCACACCTGCCGCCTTCTTCTCTCTCATACCTGCCTCCCTCTTCTCTCTCACACCTGCCTCCCTCTTCTCTCTCACACCTGCCGCCTTCTTCTCTCTCATACCTTCCGCCTTCTTCTCTCTCACACCTGCGGCCTTCTTCTCTCTCACACCTGCCTCCCTCTTCTCTCTCACACCTGCCTCTCTCTTCTCTCTCACACCTGCCTCTCTTCTCTCTCACACCTCCCTCTCTTCTCTCTCACACCTGCCTCCCTCTCATACCTGTCTCCATCTTCTCTCTCACACCTGCCTCTCTCTTCTCTCTCACACCTGCCTCTCTTCTCTCTCACACCTCCCTCTCTTCTCTCTCACACCTCCCTCTCTCTTCTCTCTCATACCCGCCTCTCTATTCTCTCTCACACATGCCTCCCTCTTCTCTCTCACACCTGCCTCCCTCTTCTCTCTCATACCTGCCTCCCTCTTCTCTCTCATACCTGCCTCCCTCTTCTCTCTCATACCTGCCTCCCTCTTCTCTCTCACACCTGCCTCCCTCTTCTCTCTCACACCTACCGCCTTCTTCTCTCTCACACCTGCCTCTATCTTCTCTCTCATACCTGCCTCCCTCTTCTCTCTCACACCTGCCTCCCTCTTCTCTCTCACACCTGCCTCCCTCTTCTCTCTCACACCTGCCTCCCTCTTCTCTCTCACACCTGCCGCCTTCTTCTCTCTCACACCTGCCTCTCTCTTCTCTCTCATACCTGCCTCTACAATTTATCTCACCTGTCTGCCTCCTCCTTCTCTCTCACACTTTCCTCCCCTTATCTGTTACACCAGCTACCTCCTTTTCTATCACTCCCTCCTCCTATTTCTCACCCATAGCTGCCTTCTCCATCTCTGTCACACCTGTCTCCTCTCTCCCCAAAACTGCCTCTCCTTTCAATCTTATACTTGCTTCACAGGGCCTGTCCTAGGTGGGTAGGTACCTGTAGGATTAAGTACAAAAAAATGAATTGCCACATCGATTGCACTCCTGTCTCTGCCTTTTCTCACACCCTGCTTCCTCCCACTCTCTCACAAACTAACTCTACACTTCTTTCTCACTACTTCTCATTCTATTCCACACTGTTCCTCCCTTCTTTTCCTGCTTCCTCCTCACTTTCACAACTCCCTCTGCCTCTGATACCTGCCCTCCTTGTAGTATGTGCTGCCTCTCTACACCACTCCTTTAGACTAAAGCTTTCTCCTTCTTACTCTTCTCTTCAGTTACCAACTAGATATGTTCACCAAAGACCAACAGTTTAATTGTTTCTTGTCTCCTCTTCTAATGTTACTTAAAGGACCACTGTGATATTTTGAACAACCAATCTTTATAAGTAATTTTTTTTAGAAAGCATAAAAAATAAACACAGCCAATACATTTTTATCTTTCATAACCAAATATTAATTACTGCAGAGATCAATATTCCTTTATCACCTGATCCCAAGAGTGTGTCATTGTAAACTAATGAGCTTTCAATTAGATATAAGGAATACATAGGTAGATTTAGATGCCCCATTCCCACTAATTACCTAGAAACCTTCTGTATATTCATTTTGTATTTCTAGTAAGTGTTATTATTACAGATAGATAGTATATAGTAATACCTTTTTTATTGAACAAACATTTTACAGTGACAAGCTTTCAAGAGTCACCTCTCTTTATCAAATCAGAAGCTATACTTATTAAGGTTTAGCATGAGCATTAGAATACACAGAGCAGGGATTCTGAGTAATAAGAAGCACAAATGGGACAGAACACAGGCACCATATAAATCAAGTGTTTAAGTTGTGTGGATCTATAAACAAGGTCAGAGACAGGAAATAACAGGAAAAACGATGTTATAACTCTATGGGTCCATTGCCTTATAAATCAGTTAGGTCTGTGTAGATTCATCTTTAGATGTCATATTTGGCTGGTTTCTGACAATGCTTTTTCTCAAAGTCCCTTGTTTCTGAGCATATGCAGAGGTATCGTACAGCTTGGCTATGGATGATGGCATGTTTAGTGTGGGAGGGATGGAAACTGGAGCTGTGAAGGTAGCTGCATCGTTCTGTAGGTTTCCTATATATAGATGAGTGGAGTATGCCATTTGTAATGCTTATGGTAATGACAAGAAAGTTCACCTGTTTTGCAAAGTCAGTATCTGTATTCACTATATGAGAAAGATGATGTTACATTGGGGAAACCAACAAAAAATTCCAATTAAGGATGAATCTGCACAACACTGGTAAAAACAACTTCTATCAATGATCTACATTTTGAGCTGAATTATGCATTATACACATTAACCTTGGCATCAAAGATCAGAATTTAGCCTTTTTCACATGTTTTTACAGTGACTCGGTAGTACTGATAGCTTATATGACACAACTGCATGCTGACTGACTGATATTATAACATAATATACATCTTCTTGTACAGCCATTACATTTTGATATTATATTTATGATTGAATGGCTCCACTACATAGAATACTGCATTAAAGGGACCTTGACATTTGCACTGTACCATCAAGTCCAGTAAAGTGATTGATATAATATACCATTATTTTATTCAATCCAGATGTGCTTTTAAATGAAATGACATATGATGTCCTGTGAGATTCATAGACATTACCCATAAGGCCAAGTCTGTAGGGCTGATAACTGCTATTAAGGCGGCACAGCAAAGGTCAGTTATAGCAAAAAATGAAAAATACACAAATAAATAAATATAATTGCAATTTTTTTTTTATTATTATTCTTTATTTATAATGTGCCAACATATTCCTTAGCATTAGGTACAGGGGATACAGTGCGTACATAAGATAACTATGACACACATGTACATACTGGTAGTTAAGGATGTAGAGATAAATAGGAAGGGTTCACTTGATGGTGTGCGGTTTGCTTTCAGCCAAATTCCATATCCACCTCTTGTTTTTTTAATTTTATGAACAAGATGGAAAACCATTAAAAGGAAGATCAGCTAACATTAGAGGTGGTCACTGCTGTTGGATCTAAAACGCAATGTTGATAAATGCAAAAAAATAATGCACTTAGAGCTGAAAATCCTAAGTACAATATGTATTTACTGATAATTTGAGGTCGGCAATAAAAGAGAAATGCTACTTGGAAATTACTACATTGCATAATTTAAAGGTAGGCAAACAATGCAACAAAGCTGCAGGATAAGCCAATAGGATGCGTGCTTGTATTGGAAGAGTGAGTGGCAGCAGAAATAGAGAGATACTAATGACAATAGATCCCTAGGCAGTCCTCTCCTACAATACTGTGTCTAGTTCTAAAAACATTATTTCAGAAAAGATATTAATAAATTGGAAGCAATTAAAAAGGCAGAATACCATAATCATGCATGGTCTAAAAGACAAACCTTATAAGTAAAGACTTTGTGACCTGAACCTTTATAGATTAGAAGACATAAGAGAGGAGTGAAAAACCTTTTAATATATCAAAGGATTTAATAATGTTCAGCAAAAAAGGGGGGATACAAGAACAAGAAGTCATGATTTGAATTTGGAAGGTGTAAAATGTAGGGGTAATGTAAAAAAATACTACTTTACTGAAATGGTAGTGAAACAACCTTCCAATGGAAGTGGTAGGGTCATCCGCAGTTAAGGAATTCAAGCAGCCTGGGATAAGCATAAGGCTTAATTAAGCCAGAAGTTTAGGTAGATAAAATTGGAGATGTAGATGAGCCTTTTTGTTTCTTATCAGACATCAAATCTATGTTTCTATGTAATAGTCCAGTCCTTCATCGAAAAACAAAATAATGAAAAAGATAGGAAACAGAACCCAATAAATATGAGGTAATGGAAGAGATGTGTGCGTGTGTGCGTGCAGGCAAGCGCACAAAGTATTGTTAAAATCTAGTACAAAATCTAGCAGCACAATCCAATAAAGTGAGCATATTATTCATACTCTGTAAAATTCTCTAGCGTATTTGATCCCAAATCAGTCCTCGGAGACCTCCAGACAGGCCAGGATTTATACATATTCCTGTTTGAATACAAGTGAGGCAATTAGAGGCTCCATCACCTGTTGAATAAAGATGAGGCTGAGTGTTCACACAGGTATATCCCTAAATCCTGTCTTCAGAAATCCACAGAAGACGAGTTTTGGGAACTACCGAAGCAAAAAAAAAAAAAAAACAGTAGGCAACTTGAGAAATATACAGAATCTAACATATTTACAGTATCAGGTACAATACAATAAGTCTGCATCAAGTCCCACATTGCAGCCCCACACTAACATACCCACAACACTATATTATATATAAAACATGGAATAAAAGAAAATTATACACAAGGGTAATGGATCTAGTGCTTGGATATCGGCCAAAATGCATGCTCGGTTGGCAGTGCAAATCCAGATAGTGATTTAACAATAGAGCACCGCCGCTGATAGGAAGCTGGGGCCACTAGTCAAATCTGCATAATCTTTGATTTGCCCGGCTGGGAACAAATTAGGTATTGAATTCACAGTCTCCACGCTTTTTGTGTAAAACACTTTGTCCAATTTGACAGTATTAGGTTTTTTTTGTTAAGCTCAGCTTGCTACAGCAGAGGTATAGTCTTCTCAGTTCTTTACAGATATCAGAAAATAACCCATTATGGCTGTCTTGAAAAACCCATGTCCTTTGAAGTATTATTGTGTAACACTGGCCTCACTAATGAGTCATACATTTATTTCTAAGGTCTCTAGAACAGTGGTTTTTAGACTTTAAATAAAAACCAATGAGAGAAAGAGAGAGAGAGAGCAAGGGTGACAGACATGAGAATAATAAAATATTCCTATGCTTATTCCCTTGAAATATATTTGGTAATTGGTTCTGATGTCATATAAGAGAACTATTCTAAGTGAAGTCTATATGAGGCTATGGGATGTTTTGGAAAAGATGATACTGACTTTAGAAAAAGAGCAGACACATTTGGCCACATTCTATTATCTGCTCGCAAATGCCTCAAACTCACAAATTTGGTGCAGGTGTTTTTTTTAAATAAATGTTTAGATGTATTCTATTGACTCCAGCTCGCAAATTCTGACTGCATAAACACTGCCTTTTTAAGTCTGAATTCAGGGGGCGTGATCATATGATCTGACAATATTTAAGAAAGACCGTAATTTACTTCATAAACACTCGCAATACTTCTTAGACACAGCCAATGGTAAATGTGACCGTCATCATGACGTAATTAAAATGGAAACGTCCCTCAGAGACTACAAATGAATTAGTGTCAAGAAGTGAATTACAATCCAGTAATGTAGAAATCAATAAAAATCATTAAAGCAACTGTTCTAGTCCATGCAGGTGCCATGATATGTATGAACCCCTGCTGTCCTGGGATCCATTTCACACAAAATAAATAAATAAACAAAAATCATTTTTAATTGCATATTTGTGGGTTTGTGGCTGTTCTGCAATTAATTCTAATATATTTCAATGCTTTCCCATATTTTTAAAGTACAGTATTGTGTGTTTAATAGCTGTTACAGCTCTAATAATTGATTGTGTTATTCTATAGGCTCAGTATAGATCAACATATGGCTCTTTTGTCACCCTATTTTCCACATGCACGACTACACAGTCAAAGAGCGTTTGGAGTCTGAACAATAAAATCCCGCCAATGAACCCACCAACTGGTCCTCTTGCATTGGGAGTGAATAAGATAACAGCTGAGGATTCAAACTGGTGTTAGTTTGCTTAATTTTCTTCATCAGATGCAACTAAGTTTATCTCTTAAAACACATGCTTCTTGGAGCAATAACAGGTAAAATAATCAAATTTGATCATGTATATTTATTACACAGATTTTCATCTTAAACACTGTGAAAAAAAGTTTTTTTCACTGAATCCACGTTTATCTCTTCTATGCTTACTTATAAACCTTTTGGTGAAATATGTGAACTATATTATTTCCTTTATTATGTCTCTCATATTGCTAAGTATAGGGGCAGCCAATGTTGCCCCTCATGTTCTTCTTCACTGATAAACACCTACATATTTTATAGCTGCAGCTTGCAACAGAATATGCAAAGGTGATGTCATCGGGCAGGTTATATTTACAGCATGACAGGGGGAGCCTTTATGCAGCTGCTGATTTCTTAACTTAGCAGGAAAGGAGCACTTTATTAAACAAATAATGTGTAATGCATATAGTTGTACAGCACACAGTACTGTTCCATTGATCAGAACTAATTATACTGACATAATTTAAATTAATATAGATGTCTGGGTTCAAAACTGTATATAATATTTATACACTAGATGTGCCTGATACTTATATGTAGAATTTTGCGTGCTATGTAATAATATGAATTACACATTATCAGCCTTATTAAATTGCGATTCGGCAAATTTAAAAGAGCTCTATATAAGCACAGAGCATATTTTTTTACAGAAGTTTTTAGTTAGTAAAGACCTTGCTTTTGGATAGGAGTTCACTAACTAAAAACTTCTGTAAAAAACATATGCCATGTGCGTATATAGAGCCCTATTCAATTGGCCAAATCACAATTTAATAAGGCTGTATGTGTTTAATATGTGCTACTCTCCTATTAAGGAGGTTGGATCAAACCAATAGCTCGCTGAAGGTTCCCCCTGTCATGTTAGAAGTGGGCCCTGCCCAGCTGTGCGGATGGCTCCACCCCAAACTGTGACATCATCTTTACAGTTAAAAAGATGGAGGAGAATATTAGTGAAGAATAACATGACTAACAACATAACTACTTATATACTTAGCATAATAAGTGGCAATATAAAGCAAGTAATCCCAAAATGTCTCATATTTCACTAAAATAATTATAAAAAAAGATAAATATTAATTTTGATTAATCAGGTACATTATTAGGTTGTATCCATTCTCAGATGAAATTCTCTCACTTTTTTGTTTTTGGAAATAAAAGAATGACTGATTTGATATTTTTTCTTTTCTAAAAAGGTTAGTTGGTTATTGAGGTCTTCTTAGGAGAGTGATTGGCTCTTAGTGGTCCTTTTGCTGTGGGATTGGTGATCCAGCATCCTAGGAAGGTGGACAGCGAGGAAACATAGTTGTAAGGATTTATTAGGAGAGCCAATGGCTATGGAAAAGGTGGATGGCGTTACAAGAAAAGACTATTGTAATAGGATGGGGTGTAGGGTTTCTTAGTAGATCTATACATTTTGGGATAAGTTATACAAATATTTAGAAGGCCACCATGAAATGTTGAATGTATTGTAGGAATGATCCTTTGAGGAGCGGTATATGCAGTAACTGACTATGTTATAAAGATGTGTTATAACAAGAATTACATGGAGCAAAAGGAGTTATACTGATGGATGTAATGAGATTTATGGAGCATCAGGAGAGTATATATGCAGGAATACCAGCAGTTGTGTAGAGCAGTAGACCTTTTAAAGATGGAAGTTATAAGGTGTGGGCAAAGCCTTGATAATCTGCTAGGTAGAAACTAACCCTAAGGTGCTTAACATCTAATCATGAATATTGAACTTCAATACAGTAGCTAAAATAGTCAACTTTATTAGATCAATACAAGCCGTCTATAAAAAGTGAGTCCACATCATCCAATTCACACCTTTACAAAATTGTAGAAACAAATATACAGGGATGGAATGGAAGGTTAGGCCTATACCTCGGCAGGTCCTCCTTTCTGGAAGGCTCTCTTAGAAATGTCCAAAATATGGATAAAAGCCCTGCAATATATAGAAGAAACAGAGTAATTGCTAAACATATATATGTTTAGGATTATTTGACTGTGCTGTACACACACACAGCCTTACTAAATTGCAATTCGGCCAATTGAATAGGGCTCTATATAAGCACATAGCATTTTTTTTTTACAGAAGTTTTTAGTTAGTGAACTTCTATCCAAAAACAAGGTCTTCACTAACTAAAAAATCTGCTATGTGCTTATATAGAGCCCTATTCAATTGTCTGAATCGCAATTTAATAAGGCTGAGAGCCTTTAAACTTTGGCAAAATTATGAATGAATGTATTTATATGAACCAACACTGTCATTCCTTTCCTTGGACCCAAAACATTGTCTCTCTCCTGGAGGGGTTAACTTGTACCACCCACTATGTTGCGCAGTGGGATCCTAAAATGAATTCCACCACTTCTAATTATTCTTGGCGCTTGGTGACTCAGTCTCTACATGAATCCAAAATGAGCCAACCAGAGAAAGAGCTCAAACCTCGTGTAATGTCACTGCACTGTCATTCTGGAACCGGATTATCATTTTTATTCAAATTGCCCCCTCTAACATCTTGAGAAATTGCAATCTGAATCTGGTCCAACCCTTTGCTCTCTTTGCCTGATAAACAGATCACAAGCTCTGCATGTCATGAATGTGCTGGTTTTAATCTATACACTCAATGTGCAATAGCTCCCTGTACTGAGTCTTTATTGTCACAGCCCTGTGTTGGCACTATATAGATATACATATCATGTAGTGCATTTATATCAGGGTGTTCTATACTATTCCCAGACAGAAATAAAATGTGCAGTACCGGGCTTGGCCTACCAGGTGGCGCTTGTTCACTGGATAGAAATGTGCAAATTGTTTAACTGATACTGGGTAAAGGAGGCTGACATGAAAAGACTTCACTAAGATTTAACACATAGATCACTAGAAAGATCTGAGCCACAGTACCTAGGAAAGGAAGCAGCATCTACAGAAAGATAAAACTAATAAAATGATAATAATCCGAAGAATTGCTGCTTAGTGGCGTGTTTGCTGTAGGATTGAACAAAGACATTAATATATATGAAGAGATTCAACTTAATACAAGAGGGAGGCATATTGCAAAGAGAAAGAAGTGCTAGAACAAGAGGCAATACCCTGAATGCTCTAACAGCACACGGGTACATCTTTACTGATAGAATAGTGATATATTTTGTGTGAGTTGGCATCATTCAGTTGTGTCCAACTCTCCGTGACCTCTTGGATCACAACACAGCATGCTGATGCAGTTGGTACTATTGCCAGTTCCTTCTCCAGTGGGTCACAGCAAACAGCTCCTGGTATTCCTAGTACTGACCAGGCCCAACCCTTCTTGGCTTCAGTGTGGTGTGGCCTCTTGGTTCCCTGACTGGAATTGAACCCAGGTGGTGAAAGTACAGAATACTAACCACTGGACCACCAGGGATCCCTTTATTACATAGGGTTAATACAGTAAGGGGATTTATACTTGCTTGGAATAGGCACAAGGCTGCTGCAAACATAAAACCAGAAAACCTTCAAAAAAAGTGTGAGGTTTGAAAACAAAAAAAATAAGAATTTATATTTCTAACCGCCACAAATAGGGGATGAAGTTACTAAATAATGTTAAAGGGATCAGAAATCCCAAACATGCCATAACTTATAACTATTTGTAATTACAAATACTGTATCAGATGAATGCTGTTTTAAAAAAAAAAATCTATTTTTACAAAAAAAATCCTACCATGACATTTGTAATTTGTCAGTCGGACTTTTTTATTTACCCAACGAGAGTGAAGAGATGTCAGTGCAATAATTGCACATTAGTACTAAATACTCCCGGGGGTCTCCCTGCATTGTTTTCAGTCTAAAGTCAATGCAGGATACAGGGACATATTAAGCTAAATAAAGCATTGATTTACAGGTTATTGTTCCCTCAACACAAAAATTACCACTGAGCCCTATAAAACTACTTATGGTTGTCACTGAGAGTTATTATATGATCACACCACCACAAAACTACAAATAATTACATTTATACCCCGATTTGGCGAATATTAGAGCAGAAATATTATTTTAATTATAATTAAGACATGATATGGCAGAAGTTAAAGGGAATTTTTAAAATTAAAAACAACGTATTAAACTCGCTACAGACGCTACTAAACATTTTATTTTCACATTTACGAAGATAGTTACTGTTGCCAAACAGAAGCCTTCATATTTTATTATACATTGTTACCCCCTTCTGGACCGTTACTTTGTTGTGGTGAAGGGGCTTGTGTACCCCAGTGAAGCTGTGAGCTATACCATTTAGGGTCACTCAAGATGGGCAGGTCAAAGCAGAGAGGTCAGACAATTTGCAGCCCACTGGAGAAGGAACTGACAACCCCCTCCAGTATCTTTGCCAAGTCCAATTCAATTAGGTTTCCAAGTTTACTTTTGTTGATCTAGACTCAAAGAAGGCAATGTAAAACTCCATTGAAACAAACACTGCCTGTTGCCATAACTTCCTTCCTGACCCCAAAAACTCGCAGTGCCATTTTTCTGTGCAGCATTATTATATAATTATACCTTAAATGTCATAACCCTGGATGTCATTTCCTGCTACAAATATATTCAATCAATTTCAGTCATGTCTATGAAGTCTGCTGCCACAGTAGTGTGTTTCACAATATGACTGTCCTTGTGTGTGTGTGGTCGTTCAGTCCAACGCTCTGTGACCCTATGGACTGCATCACGCCAGGCACATCTTGTGTCTGCTTTTGTTAGTCTATAAGGTTTTCATGGCAAAAGTTTTGGAGTGGGTTGCCAGTTCCTTATCCACTGGCCCGAAATTTGTCGGACATCTCTGTTATGACCTCTCCATCATGGGTGGTCCTACATGGTATAGCTCCCAGCTTCATTGAAAAACACAAGCCTCTTCACCACGACAAGGTAGCAATCCAGAAGGGGATGACTACCCTTACCATGCACCTATGAAAGCTGGCACCTATGAAAGCTGGAACCTAGTAGGGGTGGAGAGAAGCATATACCCGAAGTACTCAGATCAAGTGGTGAAGAGAAGGGGGAGGCGGGGAGGCCGAGATGGGGACTGGCCATGGCTGCGGATTTACTCGGGGGAGTGGACTGCGGACAGGCAAGTTAAATAAAAATTGCGTTATGAATACAGCAAGTTTTTTAGTTCTTGTTTATTTGAGCATATGGGAGAACCTGTTTCATCAACTAAAGACAATGACAAGACCATGTATGTAACATCTTTATTGTCGATAATGAGAGCACTGATGTGATTTAACAATTCTGAACCTTTTCAAATGTTATCCAGAAAACAGAAAATGTTTGTTGTAGGACACATACATTTGTTAACGCTATATCAGCGAGATAACGAGAGTTGTCTCAATATGGATGTAATTTAATTACTGTCTAATAAAAAGTTAATGGATGAAAAAAAAAGCTACACTACTTATTGTTTTCTTAGAATGCTGAAAGGTCTTGCTGACCTGTTATAAATAAAACATGGTGGTCTCTTAAAGACCACTGAACACTGAAAGAGGAGCTAAGAGCATAGATAAGCAGGAAAAATATATCATACAGTTTTAATTAGAGAATAAAATAAGCATTGATGCCTCTGCTGGACCCTGGAGTGATCCATGATACATTGGCTACAGTTGTGTATGAGGGGGGCATTTACATTTCTGGTAAGCTTTGGCTGTGTTGAATGATGCAAGGTGTCTCCTTCTGGTCCAGTGGTCCAATCTTATCTAGTTACTTAGTTACATGGTAATAGAAATTGAAAAGAAAGTATTTCGGTCCATTAAGTTTAATCTTTTTAGATCTCCTCTGATCTGTAATATGTAGATTAGTTATTAATTGATCCAGAGGAATGCAACTAGAATAAACCCAAGTGAAACTTAGCCAACTGTCTCAAAAGGGGTAAAAAAAATATATTGCTTCCTGACCCCAGATACTGGCAATCAGAGTCCTCCCTGGATCAATACTCCCCCTCTAAGTATCCAGGATAACCCTGAATGTCCTTTTTATTCAAAAGTATATCAAATGACTTTTTAAAGTTATCTATCGAATCTGCTGTCACCGCTACCTTACTGTGAAGACTTCTGTTTTGTCTTACTCCACGCCTCTCTCCACTGATAACTACAAACACACACCCATCGTCCAGCTCTCATGATGTAATGTAACAAAAATTGATTCATGTACTCATAAATAGAGTCTTAAGGTTTTCACAAAAAAATGTTTTATTTCCATGACTTACACAGTTTCTAATATTGTTACTAATAACTGCAGTGGTCCTTTATCTAAGGGATAATGAAAAGGCACCACAGTTGGTATACTATACTGTAATGAAGCATGAGCTTGATGGAGCTCAGGGGTGCACTGGCTGACAGATGTGCCTGATGTGCTGCAGTCCATCGTGTCACAGAGACTCGGACACGACTGAACGACTAAACAACAATTGTATAATTAACATAACATCCACAAGCCGTCTGTCCATTAAAACAAATTGCATATTTGTTGTAACGTGCTTAATTCTCTGCTCCCTCCATATATAAGTGCCTCTGAGTGTCTATCACACCCCCATCTTGCAGTCAGTTGTTTCTGGAGCTCCAAATCCCACATCCCTGGCTGACATTATCACGTATCCCATAGCTTCCCGTACATACATAATCCTGAGCTCATTATATTCCTTACCCACTGACCCATAGCTATTATACCAGAGACCAGCTTTACTTACAGTGTGAAATATGCATGGAATATTAACATACAGCAATAAATCCTTGCTCGGTATGCTCTCCCATCACTATCATTGTGGTATTTGATTGACTTTGTTCGGTCGTTTCCGTCTCTCCGTGATCTCATCAACTATAATACACCAGGTACATTTTATATGTCCATGGTCATGCTGATCCACTTGGTATTCATGGCAGAGATACTGGATTGGGTTGCCAGTTCCATCTCCAGTGGGCAACAGCATACAGATCCTGGTATTCCTAGGTGGTCTCCCATCCAAGTACTAACTAGGCCCAACCCTGTTTGGCTTCAGCGTGGTGTGATCTCTTGGCTCATCCCTGAAAATTGATCATCTGAAACCAAAATGGTAGATTCCATTGCAGTATCAACATATTAGAGACTAAAATATTGAAAATATTTAGATTTTCCATCAGTTCTTCAAAAGAATATATTTTATATTTGTGACTTCAGAAGCCCTTTAAGGACTGTATGATTATCATAGAAGGAGCTACATCTTAAAAAAAAACTGCATTTAAAAATATACAACATATTAGCAAAAAAAATATTGTCTTGTATTTGTATTTATGGTGCAATTTTGGCTTCAGTAGATCAACTTCCTGAGTTGGAAGAAGACTTTGAATACTGAGGAGGTGTCTATCTGCACAGTGGGAACATGGCAGTTACATATCAGCAGGACATTAGTTTACAATGACACACCCACATAAGAAAGTAAAAGAATGCTGCAAAACAGGAATATTAGAACCAGAGATCCTATTCTAGTTTTGGAGAGTAAAAGTATATATTTTATTGAAGTTCTACATTACATTGTTTTATTAGGCATCCAACGGTGGGAGAGGATCTGCAGTGCCCTGATAGGAGTCTTTATCTGAATACTAATCAGCAGTGGCAACTGCAGGCATACCTACATAGGACAGAATCAATTTAGGACAAGCTCCTGGGCAGACCCTCTCCCACCCGAACCACCTAATAGGAGTAGCACCTATGCTAGCCTCTAAACACTCAATTACTGATTTTACTGCTAAACAATCACTAATAAAATAAATAAAACATTATTATGTGACCACCTCAGAGGACCCTTAAATGTGATGGCTGAGTTTAACCCATCTGAGCTCCATCAATGACATCCTGAAAATGTAACCCCTTAGGGATCTTTATTGAGTGGGGTTGATTAGCCCAGATGAGCGTTATTGTGTTATCTTTTGTAAAAATCTGTTTCAATAAAGATTTTTTTAATTATACAGAGATTGCTAGCAATATTTTTGCCAGTGTATCAGATGTACATAGAACATAGGCTACTACATAATATAGAGAACAGTTCTTATTGCCTTAACGTATTAGCCTATAGCTCATACAATAGTGTTTAATTGATTTACTTAAAGGGGCATTGAAAGAATTGTTCATTTGTGCCATCTGAAAGTAGGTATTTTATAACGTACCACTGTGTCTTTTCAAATGGTGCTCTCAAAGCAGAAAAATAAAATATTCAAATACTTAATGGACCTGGGGGCTTGACCCTGTTAGACAATGAGCAGTAATATAAATGTATGGGTCATACTTGTTTGCCAATGAGATCTACAGATATGAGCATGCTCTGTGTACTTCACTATAGTTCAAATGAGGTTTAAACACGTTTTACTTATTATATTTTCCATGCACAGCACAAATTTGGTAATGTTTTCAGCTCTCTTTTAAATGCATAAAAAAATGTGTGTTCCGTGTCCCTTTAATAACTGATTACCAATACATTCAAAGGCATATCTAGGTTTCCTGGATTATGAATGCATTTGACAGAGGAGGATTAGTAGTGTATGAAAAAGTGTTTTGCATGATAAAAACTACCAAAATATACATTATTACATTTACCCCAAATTTTGCTAAATCTATTGAGTTTGCTGGCAGTTGATTTTGAGATTTAACACCCCCTGGAAGTCCCTGTTATTTAATTATTTTTATAAATTATTATATATAATATAAATTATTAATTAATGTTTGTTGTTTTGGCCAATCACAGGCAGCTAATACATTGTTTCAATCTGTGAAGTCAGTTTGTGCAGCAAAGCATCATGGAATGTGTAGATCCCTGCACAATAAAGCAAGGAGGAGCTCAGACATTGTTATGTGGATTTCTGCATTGTGCTACTGTTGGCTTGAAGGTTGGTATAAGGTTAAAAACTATACCCAAATGCAGTGAAGGACCCCCAGGGCGGAACCAGGGTGCTGGTATCTGCAGCGGGGGTCCCTTGACGTGGTAGGACCAAGTGCCGGCGCAGGAAGTGGGGGGGGCCTCATGCGAGAGGTGCAGTGGCTCCGCCCCCTTAGGCAAGCACGGGCAACATTTTAGCTTCACTCCCCGATAGGCAGGGAACCAGGCACTCACCCACCCTCCCTGTTGTAAGAGCATTTGATATTGTTAAGTTTTATATATTTAAAAAAAAAACAAAAAAACATATATATATATAATAAATAAATAAAGAAAGAATGTGTTAAAAAAAAAAAGTAAATAAGAAATATTGTAATATATTAAGTCATTATTCAGGAGATTTGTGCTCATGTGATGAGCTTATGGTTGTTTATATGTGGTTTGTTGCAGCAGAGTTTTGAATAAGTTGTGTCGGGGCGGGTGGGGGAGTTGCCCGGGCCAATGGTGAGAAAGGGCCGTCCCTACCCTGGGAAGGTGTGACGACGGCACAGTGGTTGACCTCTTGAGCGTGGGCTCAAGGGATGGGGTTACTGCCAAACCCGGGGCTCCTCCCCCGTTGTAGTGAATTTACATATCCCATTTGCATATGATAACAATAAAACTCGCTGCGGACAGTTGCACTTCCAACAGTTGTGTTGTGTCATTTTTGGGGGGTCAGGGACTTTGGGTCTTGCCGGGTCATGTTTCTGTTGGTATGTACAAGGTAAGCAGCTCTGGGGGTGTGGAAAACATTTGGGGCCTTATTAAATTAGCCCTCTTAGTTCCCTCGTCCTCGCAAAAGGCAGTTTTTTACTGTTTGCGAGGACCGAATCCCCAACGGCTTTGCGAGATGACTCTGGAAAATGGCTGAGAATAAGCTCAGAGAGAGCTACGGAGTCACATGCAGCCTTAAATCTATGAGGTGAATCTCGCACCTCAAAAGAATCCCTACGGGCACAAAATAGATCCTAAATCACATAAGTGCTTCCTCGGAGCAGCCCGAGACAGCCGTGTGATTCTCCCCCCTGCTCCCTAAACACATCCCCATGCTGCAGGGGACCCCTGCAACCCCCCCCCCCACATTAACCCCTTGCAGCGGGGGTCCCTGATCGGCATAGATCAGGCCCCAAATAAATCACGGCTCCTTAAAGGGCCCGCGGCACACTATCAGCAATCCCGGCCGTGGCACCTAAAATTAAGCCCCCTCTATGCTGGGACCCCCCCCCCCCACATTAACCCCTTGCAGCGAGGGTCGACGATCGGCACCGATCGTGACCCCGCTGCATTTAAAATTTTAAAGGTAAAGGTCCTGAAAGGACTCGGGCTAAAAAATATTAACCCCAGGCAACTTTTTTAACAGGGGCCGCGCTGGAGAAGAAAAGAAGAATGACGGGAAATTCTGGAAAGGTGAGTCGAATATTTATAATGTTTATAATGTTTATTTATTTTATGTTAATGTGCTGCACTAATTTTTTAGGTTGGTGATCTGAAGGGACATCTGCAAAGGTAAGTGGTCTTAATTATTTTATTTTAGCTTAGAATTAGGGTTTATGTATGTAGATAGCATTTACTGTATGTTAGATAGGTGGATGCATTTTAGATAGTTAGGATTTATTGTATATTAAATAGATTGTATGTTAAATATATGTATGTTAGGATGTATTGTATTTTATTTTATTTGTATTGTATGTATTGTATTGTATGTATTGTTTATGTCTTTCCTTTTGAGGTGTGCAATTTTTTTTTCTGTAGTATGGGGGGGGGGGGGGGTTTGTATTGTATTTTTTTTATTTTCTGTAATGTAGATTTTGTATTTTTTGTGACTTAATTTTTTTTTATTTTCTGTCATTAGATTAATTAAGTGCTTATGGGGGTCTGTATTGACCCCCATGAGTTATAGGGTTAATTAAGGGCTTATGGGGGTCTGTATTGACCCCCATGAGTTATGGGGTTAATTTTAGTTGCCTGGGGTTAATATTTTTTAGTGCAAGTCCTTTAAGGACCTTTTCGGTCCTTTAAGGACCCGCAAGGAGGGAAATTTAAAAATGTAAATGCAGCGGGGTCACGATCGGTGCAAGGGGTTAATGTGGGGGGGCTGCAGGGGTCCCTATGGACCCCTGCAGCAAGGAGTTAATGTGGGGACACATCGGGGATCCCGATGGGGACCCCCAGCATAGGAGGGGGTCATTTTAGGTGCCGGGGGTAGTTCGAGTACCCCCCACTCAGGGCTTATGTGGGGGGACTGCCGCGGAGGTCCCGTTTAGGACCCCCGCAGCAATTGATGAGGTGTGAGATCCTGCTAGATCATCTCGCAGGCTGTCACTCCTCATGTACATTTTCTCTGTGTTGATACGGGTGGCCCTGCTGCGTAGCTCATACGTTGCTCGCAGCAGGGCTAATTTAATAGCGTACCTTTTATAAATTTGCAGCACGTAGGATTTAAGTAGAAACCTTATATCTACAAGGCTGGAATTTAATAAGGCTGTTAGTATTTGAAGAAAAACATTGACATTTTAAAACTTACGTTTGATTTTTAGTGATTTAGCTTCAGCAGAGCTGCTTCTCTCCATCCATTTTCAGTGCCTAGTAGTTGGAGAGGATATTCCCAGGGGCTGTCCTAATTGTAGTGTTTTTACTGTTGTCCTGATTACAATGTATATCTGCCTCCTTCCCTGCAGAGACTATTGCAACCAAACCTTCACCAGTAAGCAAAAATGTAGAACAGCCTCCTGGGCAGATCCTCTTTTGCCAACTGGACACTAACAGAGTGTGAAGAGAAGCGGATTTTGCTGGAAGTAACGATGCTACAGTTTATATTTAATATTTCCAACCTACATTGAAGTTATTTTGTCCAAATACTGATTTTATTGCTAATAGGAAACCAAATAAACAAAACCCTATTGTATGAGCACTACGGTGGCACTACAAGCAAACAGCCAGCAATATAAAACAAGAAAAAACCTTAAATAACCCATTATCAAGATTCAAAATTAAAAACAAAATAAAAAAGGAAAGATTTACAGCTGCAGGTTCTGTTATTAGGTTTAATTGTTTTCACCGTATTATCAAATTCTTATATAATATTGTGAAATTTGAAGTTGAAAAATTCTCTACACCTTTTTAAGATATATATATATATATTTATTGCTTTTTTGCTCTGCAAATTGTGTTTCCCAAGTAGTTGCCTTGTTCTACAGCTCTGATTAACAGACAGTGAAAGGTTAATAATGCAGACAAAATCAGAGATCCAAAAACCACAGTGTTGAATTTACCTGTTGGCAATTGAGAAGTAAAGCAGCAGAATGTTCCAGAACAACAAACACACAAACCACAATACACTGTGCTCATTTAGAAAAGGAACATCACGATGAGAAAAGTGCGGCAAAAAAAATAAAGATAAATGTATTATCTAAAGAAAATGAAAAAGATACCTGCTCACAAGAAAAAAATCAGAGTAACCAAGCGTTGCATTTAGCCAAGGAGATGGCAAGATGAAGAGAGCAGGATACACCAGCCTCTAGAAAAAGTGAGACATTTCATGCAGAAAAAGCTCTGCTACTGATCAGAAAGAGAACATGACAGCGGACAGAGACACTTCTCACATGCTGCATTTTCCTTCCTGCTGTAAAATCTCAGACATTATTTGATCTTCTAGATATCCAAGATTTAGTCTGGTCTCTATCCCTCACAGTGAGGGGACGGTGATCAACACAGTTATAGATAGATAGACATTGCTATAGATAGATAGATAGATATATAGATAGATAGATAGATAGATAGATAGATAGATAGATAGATAGATAGATAGATAGACATAGACAGACAGACAGACAGACAGACAGACAGACAGACAGACAGACAGATAGATAGATAGATAGATAGACATAGACAGATTAGACAGATAAATAAATAGATAGATAGACATAGACATATTAGATAGATAGATAGATAGATAGATAGATAGATAGACATTGGTATAGATAGATAGACATTGGTATAGATAGATAGACAGATTAGACATACAGACAGACAGACAGACAGAGGTATAGACAGATAGACATAGACAGATTAGACAGATAGATAGATAGATAGATAGATAGATAGATAGATAGATAGATAGATAGACATAGACATATTAGACAGATAAATAAATAGATAGATAGACATAGACAGATTAGATAGATAGATAGATAGATAGACATAGACAGACAGACAGACAGACAGACAGACAGATAGATAGATAGATAGATAGATAGATAGACATAGACAGATTAGACAGATAAATAAATAGATAGATAGACATAGACAGATTAGATAGATAGATAGATAGATAGACATTGGTATAGATAGATAGACATTGGTATAGATAGATAGACAGATTAGACATACAGACAGACAGACAGACAGAGGTATAGACAGATAGACATAGACAGATTAGACAGATAGATAGATAGATAGATAGATAGATAGATAGATAGATAGATAGACATAGACAGATTAGACAGATAAATAAATAGATAGATAGACATAGACAGATTAGATAGATAGATAGATAGATAGACAGATTAGACATACATACAGACAGACAGACAGAGGTATAGACAGATAGATAGATAGATAGATAGATAGATAGATAGATAGATAGACAGATAGACATATAGACAGATAGATAGATAGATAGATAGATAGATAGATAGATAGATAGATAGATATTGGCACATGTTGCTTTTATCTCTGGACTATGTATGTGTCTGATTGCCCAGAGAGTGTTAAATGCCCCTGATATGTCATATTCATAATATGCTCTTTGAAGACCTTGACTTGATCACCCACATTTATTTAGAAAGTGAAGAAAGTAAAAGTAGCGTATTATATCTGACCATTAAATTCAATATTGCTTTTTTAGAGAATGGCAATATTTTTTTTTTTTTTTTTTTTAAATAGTGCATTTTTTTTTAATGGTTAATATCCATTTTTGAAACAATTGCAAGGCTGCCACCATGTTTTGAAGCTTCTAAAATTAAGATTTTCTCTGCTTATGCTGTTAGTTTATTACATACATGTAGCCTTATTCAATTAGCTACTTGCAAATGCCTTAAACACATACATTTGGCTTTGGGTGTTTTTTTAAATAAATGTTTCTATGCATTCTGTTGACTTAAGAATTCATTAGTGCCAATAAGTAATATTTGCCAAATATGTAGCAATATGTACCAATCTCTTTGGATTTTCCTGCATCAGAAAATGTACAGTTGGAGTGTTGATCACCTGAGGACAAAGTGTCAGCAATGTGCCAAGTGTGCAGTGTAAATAGGCTGCCTGCGTGAGGCCAAACCATTTGTTTAGGCGGTTAAAGCGGCATTTTAGAAGCGTAATGTTATTATTTGCAAGTTAGTGTTGTAAAATTGTGTTTTTTTTCTATGTGTTACTTGGCTCGCAAGCTTTTTCTGTCCGTTGTAATGGTATATTTTGTATCTCTCACGTTCCTGGCTAAGTCGTACGTGCCTGGCAGTGATTTTTATTTTTTTTTGCTCCCAAGATTCCGAGGTCAGATTTTTTTTTTTAAGTCCCACGTTCCTCAATTGCTTGCAGGCTAAGTCCCGAGTGTTTCAAAGGCTTCTATGCTTCAAAGGCTCACCTCTCTTCGCGAGGCTCGCAAGCGTGATGACAACTCGCAGTTTGACTACTATTATATGTGATAAGAAGCTGATTAAAATGCATTAAATCAACATTTTGTCTATGTAATTTCAACTTCATTTAATGGAATCATAATATTTTTTTGATATTTAAATTAAATAGATAGATTGATGAAGCTGTCTCATTACCACTGGATTGTATACATCTACAAATAATCAAGTTGCGCTCTATGACATGCAGTAGAGCTGTGCAATAACTGTTATAATTAAGGCATAGTTAATTTCAAGAAGCCTATCTGACATTTAGGAAAATCCACATCTATTTTGACCTTCAGATCATTGCATGTAAATATAGATTTTTGGAAGGGTGCAATTTAATTCTTTCCACAAACAGAGCCAGCGCCTCCCCTGAAATGAGATACAATTAGCAATGTCTGTAAGACTGGTAGGCATCACTGCACAAGGTATTGCAAGTCCTTCTGGTCAGCAGAGAGTTAAGATATTCTCTCTCTCCTGTGGTGGTCAGAGATTTCTGATGACATAGAAAAGCCTCGCAATCCCCCTCCCCAAGCAATACAAAGGCAGGTAATTTCTTGGAGCTATTTTAGCACTTGACAACTGAGCTGTAGATTTAGGGGGACAAAGGTCTCACAGCCCATTTTACCCACCTAACAACTTCCTCATGCTGTTTATAGCAGCCCTCCTCATACATCTCATTCCCATTTAACGCTATTATTTCTAGCTAATAAAAAATAAAAGTACAATAAAAAATAAAATGTGGGTATCTACAAAGAATACCTTGATTACTAATACACATTTATTTAGCAAGTTAAAGGGACACTTTAGATGTCCTATAAAGGGTTCCATAAAAAATAGTTAGATTGGGTCTTATAAAAAACAAACAAACCTTTATTAACTGTTACTATTTATTTAAACGATTAATTACTATTTTTATGATGTTCCCATGCAGTATATGTTCCATATCTCTCCCTCTATATGATGTATTGTCTCTGAAGTGGGAGCTGCCCAGAGTGGAATACTCTCCAAACAGACATACTGTAGCTGTAGTATGATAGTGGCATGCAACTAGAAGCCCATGTTACACTACTGCCTACTACTAACATATGTGTTACAAAATGTTTTTAATTTGGTACTTGCTCCTGGGCGGCTCCCACTCCAGAGACAACATTCACAGGATAGAGAGATCTGGAGCATATATAGCCTGTGGCTTGATTTTAAGTAATTAATTGATTATTTGTACAGTAAAATAAATAAAGTGATCTTTAGGAAAAATAAATACAGCTTATAATATATGACAAGAAAATTCAATATTTCTTTCTGGGGAGCGGGTGATATTTTTCCTAATAGGATTATTTACAAAAAAGCAACCATTCATTCAGGTAATATGTCTTTTTAGTTCTATTGCAAGGCTGCCACAATATTGTGGAACAGCAGGATGAAATGAAGTAACATAGTCCTCCCCCTCAGACTCCAGACCAACAAGCAGCGTCTAAATATACAACCAAAGTTTGTTAAAATGTCGTTTCTGTCTGCTAATGTTGTTAGTTTGTTACACACCTCAGAAACAAGTGAAGTTTTTCCAAACCTACAGTGATTCTTTAATCGCTCCTCGCATACAATCAGATCTATATAATAATCGCAGGGTTTGCTGGCACTACTTGAGAAACCCTGAACTAGAATATATTTGTGTGTGAATCACTGTTAGCGTGGTGTACTAGCAGATACACTATATACATATACAAGGTTGTACAAATACACGCACAGCCTGCTCATATCCACACGGTCTCTGGGGTCTATCTTTGCTCCTCAATCCTGTATCCCAGCTGTTTCCATAGTAACACAACATCCCCGGGACTCTGGCCAGTTCTGACTGACAAGGAAGCAAGTTGTATGGCTGAGAGCAGGTTACATCCCAAGCACCAAACTGACACTGTATCCAGGCATAGCACCCTGAGACTATTACTATGTGTGTGTCTGCCTGCAAAACTAGACTGCTCCCACTTATTGTCTCTTATATGCTCACTAGCGAATTGCCCGTCAAAAAATGACGGCAATGAAATTGTAAGGTAGCTAAATTAGTAAATGAATATAGTGTACCTATTTTGAAGCATTGTGATGAAGAGCTGGCAATCTGTGTTGATGTTGCTGCAGCATTAGTGGTGTGGAGCTGCTGTGTAAGCATGCTGAATGTGTGCATTGTGTGGTATGAATATCCGTAGGTGGTTTGTGTCGTTTTGCGAGTTTCTTGTGGTGTTTTGCGAGTTTGTTGTGGTGTTTTGCGAGTTTAGAGTGGTGTAGCCTCGTTTTCGTTTTGTTCGGCAGCCATTTTTTCTGTCGCTTAGATTTTTTTTTAGTCTCAAAAGTCTTTTATTTCGAGTAAAATCGAGGTGTAAGTTGCATTTTTGAGGTCCTGGGTGCTCCCTCTTGGTGTAGGTAAGGTTTTTATGTATGTGCTGTGTGTATGTATTGTGTTTTAAATGTTTGTATGTCGGCGTGTTGCGTCCGATGTTTGCGAGGTCGTAATGTGTGGTAACGTGTTTCGTAGGTTGTTTGCGTTCCTCGTAAAATTTAGCGAGTGTCGTAATTTGTGTGTCGTGTTTTTTGAGTAGCGACGTGAAGTTTGCGAGGGTTTGAGGCCCTTGCCCAGTGACCTCGCCAGCAACTGAGTCCCTCGCTTCGCGAGGGGCCTCAGTTGCTGGCATGGAGCGCCTTCGGCGCTCCATGCCAGCAACTGAGGCCCTTGCCCAGTGACCTCGCCAGCAACTGAGGCCCTCGCTTCGCGAGGGGCCTCAGTTGCTGACATGGAGCGCCTTCGGCGCTCCATGCCAGCAACTGAGGCCCGTGCCCAGTGACCTTGCCAGCAACTGAGGCCCTCGCTTTGCGAGGGGCCTCAGTTGCTGGCATGGAGCGCCTTCGGCGCTCCATGCCAGCAACTGAGGCCCTTGCCCAGTGACCTCGCTACGCGAGGGCCACGGCTCGCTGCGCGAGGGCCGCGGGCTCGCTACGCGAGCCCGCAAGCGTGAGCAACAACTCGTACGCTCACAACTATATATGTGATGTACAAAACTATATCCAAGTGCGCTGACTGAGTCACACTGCATCCAAGCATAGCACCCTAAGACTATTACTGTGTCTGCAGAACTAGACTGCGCCCACTTATTGCCTCTTATATGCTCATGTGCAACACTATATCCAAGTGTACTGACTGAGTCACACTGCATCCAAGCATAGCACCCTAAGACTATTACTGTACCTGCAAAACTAGACTGCTCACACTTATTGTCTCTTATATGCTCATGTACAAAACTATATCCAAGTGCGCTGACTGAGTCACACTGCATCCAAGCATAGCACCCTAAGACTATTACTGTGTCTGCAAAACTAGACTGCTCCCACTTATTGTCTCTTATATGCTCATGTGCAACACTATATCCAAGTGTACTGACTGAGTCACACTGCATCCAAGCATAGCACCCTAAGACTATTACTGTGTCTGCAGAACTAGACTGCTCCCACTTATTGCCTCTTATATGCTCATGTGCAACACTATATCCAAGTGTACTGACAGAGTCACACTACATCCAAACATAGCACCCTAAGACTATTACTGTGTCTGCAGAACTAGACTGCTCCCACTTATTGCCTCTTATATCCATGGAGGCAGTGTTACCCTGTGCAACACTATATCCAAGTGCGCTGACAGAGTCACACTACATCGAAAGAATAGCACCCTAAGACTATTACTGTACCTGCAAAACTAGACTGCTCCCACTTACTGCCTTTTATTTCCCCCTGTGCAGCACTATATCCTAATATACTGAGGGTCACACTGCATCCAGGCATAGCACCATTAGACTGTTAGTATGTGTCTTAGGGACTTATGTAAATTGAATGATACGGATAAAGTCTTTATTAATGATTTATTAGATGAAAGTATAATTCAAATATAGACAGGCGGCACTGGGCAAAGTTCTGAGAGACAGCTGGGGGCTCTCTGATACACACAGGAGGAGACAGTCTGCTACACCAAGAGAGATATCCTCACAAGATATAATTGGAAGATTTGCTACTGTTTGAAAGCATTTTGAACAATTGGAAGCTCAAAAGCGTGTTCTGATATGTGAGGAATTGGTACACTGTTTCTAGCTAGTTCCCGTAAAAAAATAAATCAGTTTAAAAAAAAAAACTTACATTTACAATTACTCTATGATGAAACGGTTTCAAAAATTGACATAATTGGTTGGAGTGAAGCTGCTATATTTATAACTAATTGCAGGAGATGCTACTGATATGGGGGGGAGACACAGGGGAGGGAAAAAGAGATATAGAGGAGGGGGAAAAGACACAGGGGAGACAGGAGTGGGGAGGAGACACAGGGGAGGGGGGAAGACACAGGGGAGGGGGGGAGAGATACAGGGGAGAGCGGGGAAGAGACACAGGGGAGGGAGGGGGAGAGAG
Source organism: Discoglossus pictus (assembly GCA_027410445.1). Taxonomy (NCBI): domain Eukaryota; kingdom Metazoa; phylum Chordata; class Amphibia; order Anura; family Alytidae; genus Discoglossus; species Discoglossus pictus. The sequence goes on from CM050163.1 coordinate 298,535,685, forward strand.
AGAAAAGGGGAGGGGGAGAGACACAGGGAAGGGTGGGGAAAGACACAGGGGAGGGAGGAGGGGGGTAAGAGACAAAGGGGAGGGGGAGAGACACAGAGAGGGAGGAGGGGGGAAGAGACATGGGGAGACATACGGGAGAGGGGGAAAGAGACATGGGGGAAATAGACACAGAAGAGATACAGGGGAGAGAGTCGGGGGAAGAGGCACAGGGGAGGGAGGAGGGAGAAGAGACACAGGGGAGGGGGCAGAGCTACAAAGGGGAAGACGGGGGAGGGGGAGAGACATAGGGGAAAGATACACAGGGGAGGGGGGGAAGAGATACAGGGGAGGGAGGAGGGGGAAAGAGACACAGGGGAGGGGGAAGACATGGGAGGGAGGAGGGGGAAGAGACACAGGGGATGGGGGAGAGACACAGGACAGGGGGAAATGAAACAAGGGGAAACAGACACAGGGGAGGGGGAGGAGGAGGGGGGAAAGAGACACAGGTATGGGTGAGGGGAAGAGACACAGGGGAGGGGGTAGAGACACGGGGAGGGAGGACGAAGGAAGACACTTTGGGGAGACACACAGGGGAAGGGGGAAGAGACATGGGGAAAAAGACACAGGGGAGGGGGGAAGAGATACCAGGGAGAGAGTGGGGGAGAAGAGACACAAAGGAGGGGGCAGAGACACAGGTGGGGGAAGACAGATGGGAAATGGGGGAAAGGAACATGGGGAAAAAGACACAGGGGAGGGGGAAGAGATACAGGGGAGAAAGTGGGGGGAAGAGACACAGGGGAGGGTGGAGGGAGGAAAGAGACACAAGGGAGGGGGGAGAGACACAGGGGAGGGGGGAGACACAGGGGAGGGGGGTAGACATGGGAGGGAGGAGGGAGGAAGAAACACAGGGGATGGGGTATAGACACAGGTTAGGGAAAAAGAGACATGGGAAAAGAGACACAGGGGAGGGGGGAAGAGATTGGGGAAGAAGAGAAACAAGGGAGGGAGGGGGAAGAGACACAGGAGAGGGAGAGGGCAGGAAGAGACGCATGGGAGGGAGAGGGCAGGAAGAGACACAGGAGAGGAAGAGGGGGAGAGAGACACAGGGGAGGAAGAGGGGGAGGAGAGAGACAGAGGGGGGAAGGGGGAAAGAAACAGGGGAGGGGGAAGGAAGAGACACAGGGGAGGGAGAGAAGAGATACAGGGGAAGGGGGGGTGGGGGAAAATAAGTACATATCACATATTATAATTGTCAAACTGCGATTCGTCGCCACGATTGCGACGAATCGCAGTTTGACAATGATCCGATCGCAAAGGCATGAGCCACGCATGCGCACAGCGCGGCACGAACTGCGCATGCGTACAGTGCTGCGTTAGCCGCGTATGCTCAATGCGTGCCGTGAGACGCGCATTGCGCATGCGCGGCACATAAGGAGAGAAGAGCGGGAAAGGGAAGAGACACAGAGGGAGAGAGAAGAGACACAGAGGGAGGGTGAGAAGAGACACAGAGGGAGTGGGGAAGATTCACAGAGGGAGAGTGGGGAAGAGGCACAGAGGGAGAGTGGGGAAGAGGCACAGAGGGAGAGTGGGGAAGAGACACAGAGGGAGAGGGTGGAAGAGACACAGAGGGAGAGGGTGGAAGAGACACAGAGGGGGGAGAGACACAGAGGGAGAGGGGGGAAGAGACAGAGGGAGAGGGGGGAAGAGACAGGGGGGAGAGACACAGAGGGTGAGGAGGAAGAGACACAGAGGGAGAGGGGGGGAAGAGACACAGAGAGAGGGGGAAGAGGCACAGAGGGAGGGGGGAATAGACACAGGGGGGAGAGACACAGAGAGAGGGGGGGAGAGACACAGAGGGAGGGGGAAAAGAGACATGGGGGGAAAGAGACACGGGAGGTGGAAAGAGACATGGGATGGAGAGGTGGGAAAGAGAAACAGGGGAGGGAGAGGAGAGGGAAAGAGACACAGGGGAGGTAGAGTAGGGGGTGGAGAGACACAGGGGAGTGAGAGGAGGGGGAAAAGACACACAGGAGTGAGAGAAGGGGGAAGAAACACAGGGGAGGGAGAACAGGGGGAAGATACACATGGGAGGGAAATGGGGGGGGAGAGACACGAGGAAGGGGGAACAGACACAGGGGGGGAGGGGGAAAGAGACACAGGCCAGGGGGGAAGAGGCACAGAGGGAGAGGGGGGAAGAGGCACAGAGGAAGAGGGGGAAGAGACACAAAGGGGGGAGAGATACAGAGGGTGAGGGGGGAAAAGACACAGAGGGAAAGGCGTGAAGAGGTACAGAGAGAGGGGGGGAAAGAGGCACAGAGAGAGGGGGGAAAGAGGCACAGAGGGAGGAGACACAGAGGAAGGGGTGGAGAGACACAGGGGGAAGAGACACAGAGGGAGAGGGGTGGAAGACACAGAGTGGGGAGAGACACAGAGGGTGAGGGGGGAAGAGACACAGAGGGAGAGGGGGGGAAGAGAGAGAAAGGGAGGAAGAGGCACAGAAAGAGGGTCCGGGAAGAGACACAGGGGAGGGAGAGGGGGGGTGGAGAGACACAGGTGAGTGAGAGGAGGGGGAAGAGACACAGGGGAGTGAGAGGAGGGGGAAGAGACACAGGGGAGAGAGTGTAGGGGGGAAGATACACAAGGGAGGGAAATGGAGACACGAGGAAGGGGGGAACAGACACAGGGGGAGGGGGAAAGGGACACAGGCCGGGGGGGGGGGAGACACAGGGGGGGAAAGAGATGCATGGGAGGGAGAAGGGGGAAAGAGACACAGGAGGGAAAGAGACACAGGGGAGGGGTTTAGAGACACTGGAGGGAGAGGGAGGTAAAAACACAGGGGGGCAGGTGATACATGGGAGGTAGACAAGGCGGAAGGAGACACAAGGGAGGGAGAGGAGGGGGGAAATAAGACACAAGGGAGGAAGTAGACAGGGGGAGAGACTCGCAATGAGCTCCAAAGGGGCTCATTGCAAGGCCTGTGATGAGCGCCAAAGGCGCTCATCGCAAGGCCAGTAAAGTAGAGGGTGAGAGGCTCCCATTGTGTGGCAAACAGCATTGCCAGGCTTCACTTTTTATTGCCGTCATTTTTGACGGGCAAGTCGCTAGTCATATATAATAGTTGTCAAACTACGAGACCTCGTCACACTTTGCATGGTGTGTACGAGTTAGGCGATGAGCGCCATAGGCGCTCAGCACTGCGAGCCTCGCAAAAAGAGGCGAGCCGTTAACAAGTAGCACTTAGGCGATAAGCGCCGAAGGCGCATATCACCTGCGAGCTGAGCTGGTAAGGCAATTAAACTCGCAGCACAAAGGCAATAAGCGCCAAAGGCGAGACGAGCAGTGAAGCGAAGTGAGGCGAGCAGTGAAGGCAATTAAACACGTGGGACTTAGCCACAAAACACTTAGTAAACGCACAATCGCATTAGCCTTCAAGCACTTGACAAACGCAGAACTTAGAAAAAAAAAATACGAGACGCTGGCCTTAGAAAAAAAAATACGAACATCCAAAAAACATAAAAAACACAAAGAAAATAAAAATAAATACAACAAAAATATCACCCACAGCACGGGGGAACAAGCAGGGCGTCTGGGAGTGAGCGAATTTAAGGCGATTTCGACGACTTTCAACACACAAAAATCGCATAAGCGAGAAATGGCCGTTGAAAAAACGAAAACGAGGCTATATGACCTTGGACTGCGCAAAACACTGCCAGACATGTATCGCTTTACGATGGTGCTTTACGAGACGCCGGACTTAGAAAAGAAAAAAATGACATACCAAAAATACGAGGTTAACAGCCGAACCGCGAAAAACCAAAAAACACAAAAAAATAATTATTCAGCAAAAACATCACCCACAGCACGGGGGAAAAGCCAGGACGTCTGGGAGTGAGGTGGAACACGATTTAAATGTGATTTCAACGACTTTCACCACACGAAAATTGCCGAAGCGAAAAAAAAAAAATGGCCACCCCAAAAAATGAAAACGATGGTACAAGACCACCCAAAACACTGCCAAACGCGTAGCACTTTCATACAGCAACGAACAAAATACACTATTACAAATTACGGAAAATGCTTGCGAGACACGTAACACATTAATAACGTTACAAATCTACAATGGCGATTTACACAACTAAACCAACGGCTTTACCTCGCACATGCAGCCTATTTCTAATGCACACTTGGGACATTCATTACACTTTATCATCAGAGCACCAACACTACAACTGTACATTGTATGGTGATAGAAAATATAAACAGATTGTTAGCTCTTCAGGCTATTGATTGCTGGATACATTAATTACAAATAGTTAAAGTATATTAATTTTGTCAATAAATAATGAATTCATTATTGATTAAGTAAATATAGATGAATATATATCTCTCTTTATAATGAGTGACGAAGGTGCTCAGAGGAGCAGAAATAGACGAGACGAGAGGCTTGCAATGAGTGCCGAAGGTCCTCACAGTACAAAAACATTTATATTGAGTGTCAAACAGCATTCCCATGGCTTAAAATGTTATTGCCCCGACATTTTTGAAGGGCAAGTCGCTAGTATATATATATATATATATATATATATATATATATATATATATATATATATACCGTCTTTTATGATGGGCAAACAACTAGTTAGATATATACCGAACTTTAATAAAATGTACCAGCTGTAATGTCTTCAGTTCCATCACCAATGGTTACTGATGTGTTTGTATAAAAAATGCTGCACATAAAGCAATACCAAAATTAGACTATTTATTCGGGAGATATTCTATTTATAACTTATTTTGAATAATTACTACTTACGTGAATGTATGCTGTAGCAGGAATCAAATCGCTATATGAAGTAATTATAATGTGAATACCTGTTTATGTGTGATATTTATATTTTCAAACATTTGGAATAAAGTTAGAGTTTTAAGTTTGATGATGTGAAATGTATACCTTTTGCACATGCAACTGTATTTCAAACAAGTGGATATATTACTGTGCGTCACTGACGTTCCACACTGCATGTAACACTACATCCCACTGCACTTTATAACAATGCATCTTACTATGCAGTGTGGCATTGCATGTGACTGCACTGTGTGACACTGCATCCCATTGCACTGCATACTGTATGGCCAAGTAATGTTTGTGACACTAGTTTCCATTGCATGGTGATACTCAGTCTCACTGTCCTATATACAATACTCTCTCCTGTCCTACAAGTACAAGCAGCAGCCAAGTTAGAAAATGTCCCAAATATCCCAAACCTACAAGAAGGACTCCTACAGAATATGGGCCCCATTACAATCTCTCACTCAAGCATTTACTGTGCAACTTTATAAGTAACTTACCAACCCGCCTATCCCAACGGTTACAAAATTCTGCTCTGCATGAACGCAGTGCTGAATAGTCTAAAATGAGCTACGATAGCAAGTTACGGTGACCTGTCACATTCAGATTTCCATCCAAGACATTCCAATCGCTCCTAACGGTGCTTCACACAAGTTACATACTGTGTGTAAGCCCATTTTTCCTTCCCAATCCTACGCTAGCTGATGACCACCTGTAGAGGCATAAAAATGTCTCTGAAAATTATTCAAGTGTCAGATCTGCCACTGTAATCAGTATAACACCTCAACTGAGCCAGATAAAAAGGCTAGATTTCTTATATCCGACACAATCAAGGGGTTAACAATGCACCAAACACACAAAACATTGATCAAACTTGGGGATCCCCCACTACTACCCCTATAAGCCCATGGATGCCCAGGATTTCCCTATTTAAATTACATTAATTGGGGGATTCCTGGGGATTCCCCCCCTCACACATGCAGAAGGGAACCCCAAGGATTTTCTTCTAGCATGCACAGAAAGGAACCCCCAGGATTCCATCTATGCTAACACCCGATCCCCAATTAACTATTGAACCATTGAGACCCTCATGGCACCTAAATATTATCCCTACGCCACAGAGGTCCTAAAAAGAACCTCCACGACACCAAAAATCTAAAAGGACCTCCTTGGCTTATGCCCATGTGGCATCTGAAAAGAACCCTTAATCATCCTTATAAGTGTAATATGCAACAGAGGTCTTTAAAGATAATAGTTGGTTGCAGGACCTCCATGGCATATATCTTTGATTTAGATGTCATGGAGGTCCCTCTAGGATATTATAAATGAGCTAAAATGAGAGGAACCAGATCTCAATAAATCCTTCTCCATGAAATGACTACTAACTAACTCTTTCTCTAAGAAATGACCAGTCAGCAGTCACTCTGACATGATCTTCAAACAAATCCACTTTTGAGGGCTCAATCATTATGCAGTAAGGGCTAGGGAGAATCATATAGTATCACATGACTATTTCTGCTGCTGGCTGACAGACCATATAATAAATATAAGCTAACATACAGCCTTTAGTACTAGACATAAGGTACTGAGGTAAAGCACCTTAATACAAACACCAAAATAATGCAGTGCTCCTACAATGTGGCTTCATTTCTTTATTTAGCAATCACCAATAAAATCAGTATTTGCAATTCGTACATTCAATGTAGCTTTCAAATGTTTTATTTGATCTTTAATATTCAGAGACAAGCAGAGCTGCCTCTTTTCCCCCTATATGTGGTGTACAGGGGTATAGGAAAAGATCTGCCCAGAATGCTATACTAACATCTGATTGGGCTAAAGTTGCCTGCAATAGCCACTGCAGGGAAGGAGGCAGGTAAAGACTCTTATCAGGACAGCCACCTATCCACCCAAGTGGCCAGAAGCAGAGTTGCTGAAGTCTGTACAATTTAAATGTTAGTTTTTAAAGCTGAGCAGGTGGACATCCCTAAGAACTGCAGATGAAAAATTGGCCTAAACCATGTCCTTAGTACAAGTCCTGTTAGACAGTGATGTGCCAACTAGATAATGAGATCAAGACAAGTGCTCCTTAGCTCATGAGGTGGAAGTTACCTATCTTTACCCATGTAAAAGGGTAATCTTAGATCATTAAACTGACTCTGCACTCATGGATACAGCACTGCAACATTACATAGAGCAGTCAAAATCAAGTGGAGAATCTGTAAAACACAACAACATTCATCTCATGCTCTTTTTGCTGTTTTATTATTATTATTATTATTATTATTATTATTATTATTATTAAATGGTACCGTTTTTAAAGCCTTTAAACTCTCCAGTTAGATTGGCATTATCTCCAGTTTAGCCGCACAATTTAATATATGGAGCTTTTAAGCAGAAAAGCTGGAGCCCTCATGTCCTGAAGGCACAAGCACCCTAGGCAGTGGTGAAGAAGGGCGGCTGGAGAAATAACTGTGTCCTATAAACAACTGTGAAATAAAAAACTAAATCCATATATCTATGGACTACCACCCTAAAATGTAGAAAGAGATTTTGGGAAAGCAAGTAATGAAGTTTGGTTTGCTACTGCTAGAGCAGACTAAAGGGCATTACGGCAATGAAAACATCTTTTACAATTGCCCATGTTCAGAGCACTATAACACCAAGCTGTTTACTGTCCACAAATGTCTCCACTTAAACAAAAAGGTTGTGTGATTTCAAGTCATTTACCTTAGCCACCACACGTTGTCCAGAGGATCAGTGTCTGGTCATAGTGTAGGCACCAAAATAGTTGCATTCTTTCTTATATGTACATGATTGTACTTACATGACCAATTACAACCCACAGTCAATCAATTATACAAAACAATTGAGTGGGACAAGCAAGCTGGTGATACAGAAAGGCTGTCCAGGCCAGGAGAGTCTGCTCAGGGAAATTGCACAGGCATGATCCAGCCAATGAGCCACATGGGAAGGGTACTCCATATGTAAATACGATTCCTTTCACAAAAAACATTGTTTTGTGTTTTTGACCTAATATAATTTTGCCGCCATATGAAAAATATCTTAAAGTGACACAGCAAAGGTTCCACTTATTGTACAAATAATAAATAAATATAATTACAACTAGGAACTTGCCGGTCAAAAATGACGGGATTAAGATTGTAAGGCTGGCAATGCTGCTTGCCACACAATGTGAGGCTTTTGCTCCTCTGAGCACCTTCAGCGCTCATTGCGAGCCTCTCCCCCCATGTCCTTCAAGTTTCCTTTGCACTGATCACCTTTGGCACTCTTTGTGAGCCCCGCGCTGAGCTCCTTTGGCACTCATTGCTAGTCTCTCCCGCTCGCAGTGCTCATTGTGAGCCTTGCGATGATATTGCAAGTCTTTCCTCTCGCCTACTGTACAAGCCGCTCATTGCAGGTTTCGTTTTATCTTCAAAGTCCCGCATTCCTGGCATTGTTGGTGTATGTGTTAGTGTGTTCGGTGCCTAGCATTGTACGTGTAAGTGTTACTGTCCCCAGCGTCATGTATTTTGTAAGTTTTGCGAGCCTGGCGTAGCTGAGCCTTGTTTTCATGCTGTTTCTGAAATTTTGCGTTTTTTGTCCACCATTTTTTTCCTCGCTGAGGCGATTTTCGAGTGATCAAAAATGCCAAATGTAACCTCACTCCCAGACTTCCTGTGTCTCCCCCTGAACAGTGCTACAAACCTTGCTTCGGCGCTCATTGCAGCCTAAGTGCTGCGTGGCTGCTTCGCCTTACTTCGCAAGGCTCGTATGTGTGACAGCGCTCATTGCATCCTAAGTGCTGCACAGCTGGTTCGCCTCACTTTGTGAGGCTCACATGTATAACAGCGCCGCTGGCTCGCCTCACTTTGCAAACCTCACCAACATTGCAAGATCCACAACAATATATATGTGACTGGGTGTTATTAAAAATGGTAAATTGAAATGTTAGACACATGAGCTTGATATTTAACTTAATTTTAAGCCATACATTATCTATAAAGGACCTTCCTCTTTATCTGTTGTGGATGCAAACAACCTTTTTTTTTTATACAGTAACCTTCAATATGTCCCAAGAACAAACCCTCTAATATCAACATGAACATTCCCAGATGTCTCCTGATTGTCTGAACTTACATTATCATTCAGAGACACACTTACATATTCCAAGGTTCCAAGAATAAATGCATTCTTTACCTCTCATTTGCGAGCAATACGAAGAAGCTTGCCCAGGTGGTATACATTAACAACAACAAGACTTTATCACAGTTAAAGGTCTCTATGATTATTATTATTTGTCCAGTTTGTCATTTTTTTTTTATCAGCCCCACTATGAAAGATGATTCACGGCCAGAGATAAGGAGAGTTAGAGAGATAGTGGTCCTTCATAGATAACTTATACTTAAAATCCATACATTTCAAGCTCAATTATCTAGCACACACTCATTTAAAAAATAATAATAACCAATTGCAATTGTATTAATTTAAAAGTGTGCTTCTTATTTCACCAATAAATTGAGTCTTTACCATGTTGGGGCCTCATTCAATTGCTATTTGCCAATTGAATAGGGCTCTATATAAGCACAGAGCATATTTTTTTTACAGAAGTTATTAGTTAGTGAAGACCTTGCTTTTGGATAGAAGTTCACTAACTAAAAACTTCTGTAAAAAATATTCTATGTGCTTATATAGAGCCCTATTCAATTGGCCAAATCACATTTGAATAAGGCCATTGGTGTCTATGTGAATAAAATAAGTTCCTCAGTTAAACAGAAGTAATGTACTTGGCCATCTAGAAGACAATGTATCAGATGACGGCACCCTTACTTAATCCGCATAAGTAGAAACTCAGATTTTAAAGGACAAATCACAATGGAAGACATTTTGTTTTCATAATTAGCAGAAAAAAAGAGTCACACAGCTAGTTTTAATTGACTCTTTTATTGAAGCCTCTCCGGGACCCTGGTGGGATCCATGATAAATTGGTGGAAGTTTTGTGTGTGAGAGGGGTATTTACATTTCTGTAGCGATATGATTGCATTTCCTGAAGCAATGAGTCTGCTTCACTGCCAGTGAAAGGGAAGGGGGTGGTGTCAATTTCAATATTATTCAATTATCTTAACAAAGGCTCTCTCTTCCCTCCTTCCCCCATCCCTCTCTGCAAAACACCCTACTTATTTAACTCTGAGGAACACGTAATGGATTCCTATACTCATAAACAGAGTCTCCTGTTCAGAAACATATTTTGTGTCCATTTCTTACACAGCTGCCAATGTTGTTCGTTTGGTACATACTTAAAAAACAAGTGTCTTTTAACAAGTTTTTTTAACTGCAGCCGTGCTTTAAAGAATTTTCTACGGATATGACTTTAATTGGCTTGACCCTTTACCTGCCAGTGTGTCTGTAAATGAGCCCCTGGCTCCTGACCCAGATTGCAGAGCAGAACAGCGAGTGCTCGCAGATAGGCAGAGAGGATTCTGGGAGTTCTCACTAGGTATAAATAGCCCGGAGCAGCCGTTTTAATCTCATTCCATCCTCACACATCCCCGGGATGCTAATAACAGCTAGTGATTCAGAGAGACTGCGGGAGTGGAGTGAATCACTATCCTTCTCAACCTAAGAATTAACCCCCCCATTCACCTCCCACATAAAATACATGCCCCCTCTGGTGTAACATGGGAAGGTATATGGAGGGGGCTCATGCAATAATACAATACATTATACTGAGGGGTTATATGAAGAGGTTATATGGAAAGTCAAATGGTTGTTATAGAGAGAGTTACATGGAATATCGCAAGGAATTAACACGACGGGTTATATGGAGCGTACAAGGGGTGTTATGATTAGGTAGAAGAAGGGAGCTATTAGCCTTATTAAATTGCAATTCGGTAAATTTAATAGGGCTCTATATAAGCACACAACATATTTTTTTACAGAAGTTTTTAGTTAGTGAAGACCTTGCTTTTGGATAGAAGTTCACTAACTAAAAACTTCTGTAAAAAAATATGCTCTGTGCTTAAATAGAGCCCTATTAAATTTACCGAATCACAATTTAATAAGGCTGTGTATGTTTTATTTGTATTTATAAGACATTTTATGAGAGATTATATAGAGTAGTGTGATTATGTACGGGCAATAGTAAGTGTTAAAGGATTACATAGGGCTATAATACTAGTTTTAAGGGAAGTTACAGAAGAAAAAAGAAGGCTGCACTTATTTGAAGCCGTTTCATCTCATTCAAGGCAAAATATATGTTATTTTCTAGCATCTCAATATTTCCCATCTCCTCTGTAGAAGTGGCGGCCCCCCCTGTCACCTCCAGGTCCCATATCTCGCTGCCAGGAGAGCTGTCACACACATCTAGGCTCTGCCACGTGCTGCAGACAGAGCTGTTTTGGTTAAACACAGAATATTTTAAGAAGCCAATTATACTGGTTACCTGCCACTTACATACTAACAATTTAATAAGTGCTTCAACTGCTCCAGAGTGTCTCTTGACAGAGCGAGGAGAAGGGAAGAGGGGGAGAAGGGGAGAGGGAAGCATCACATCATGCAGGGAAAGAGCGAGACAGGCCTTTTGTAATCATGTAAGAAAAAGGGGAATTGAAAAGGGAAAGCAAGAGGTATGGGATGACATGTGAAGGTGAGCAACAGGGGAGGGGGGATAGAAAGAAAAGGAGCAAAATGTATGGAATGAGAGATACGGGATGAATTGTGTGTTTAGGAATGTATTCACTAAATTAAGTATTCTCATATATTTCATTTCTATATTATTGTTTGGAATCCAGTCAATGCAATGTGATGGTATCACTAACTCAAAAATAGGTTCCACGGAATATCATAGGAACTGGAGACCAAGTGGCTTCTAATAAAGTGTCCTGCTCAGCCCCCATTCCAGCTGACAGTGGTTTCTCTTTTTACCTCTACTGTTACTAAAAAACCTGCTAGACATATGATAACAGGTCCTATTAGCAGAGCCAGCAGCTTGATATTAAACCCATTAAAGCACCACAACACAAGTCTCCTCGTTATATCAGGGCAGTAAATTTCCAATAAAATTATCAACATTTGCTATTGCCATTGAAAGCATGTCATTTAGAAAAACAGCATCCAATTTATTACATTTTTGTTTGCGCTCATCTCAAAAAATCATCCCTCTAAACTAGTCTTGTTATCAGTACCTACTTACCCCATTACTTTATTAATGACCTCATTACTGAATTAATGACTTCCCTTTGGAGATGGCTTCTGAGGTATCACAGGTGTGACTGTTCACTCTCAGAAACCATATGTAAAAGAAAGCAATCAATCTAGGGACCTGCTCATCAATAATAAGGTAATTAGGTACAAATAACAAGGCCAACGTGGTGGGAAGGTCTTTTGAGCTGAGTGATAGCTGAAATTTATCAATTTCAAAATTCAAAAAATAATGTTCACTTTGTGAAGAATCATGCTGTTATTTTACTATAATATTCTAAGTTGGATCCCTACTGTGGCACTTTAAGCGTGGGGATCCAGGCATTGCACGGGTTAATACACTGTGTTATGTGGGTCTCATCAAAGCCTTTGCCCACAGTATTCCCCCATAAAGCTGTATTTTGTCGAGCCCCCCTCCCCTGCCCGGGCTCAATGTGAGAATGAATCAGGTAATGTGAGGGGGAGCTTTCTATATTACAGTTCAGTGAGAAGCGATCTAATAAAGAGGCATTGTTACAGCAATGAGACCTGCTCTAATGGGATCCTATATATGGAAAGTGTATTAGTGCTGCAGGGCTGGCTGGCTCTTACAAAGCTTTCCTATCAGCGCTGCTCTACCACTTCACATCTCTCTTTTCTGCACTAATCTCATATTTTTTATCTGCTCCCCCCATGTCTCAAGTCTGTCTCATTCCCTCTACCCATGTCTCACCCGCCTTCTCTCCTCTCTCTGCCACTCTTAATATATCAAGTAATTCCTTCTCTTTCTCTTGCTCGCATCCTTCTCTCTTCATAATTCATTCCTTACCCCCCTCTTTCTGACATTATCCTGGCTGTCTCTCTTGTCAAAACCCTCACAGTCTCTTTTAGTCATTTTTCTATTATCTTCAACACTCATTTCTCACTTCTTGTCTTATCTGTTCTCCCTTCTTTGGGTCTCCTGCCTTTTCTTCCCCTTTTGGCTGTGTAATTCTTTCTCCTCTCTCTGTCTCTCGCATCTCTCTCTCTTTCTCTGTCTCTGTTTCTCTTTCTTTCAGCTCTGTCATTCTCTCTCTCTGTCTGTCACTGTTTCTCTTTCTTTCAGCTCTGTTATTCTCTCTCTCCATCTGTCTCTGTTTCTTTTTCTTTCAGCTCTGTCATTCTCTCTCTCTCTGTCTGTCTCTCTTTTTCTTTCTTTCAGCTCTGTCATTCTCTCTCTCTGTCTGTCTCTCTTTTTCTTTCTTTCAGCTCTGTCATTCTCTCTCTCTCCATCTGTCTCTGTTTCTTTTTCTTTCAGCTCTGTCATTCTCTCTCTCTCTGTCTGTCTCTGTTTTTCTTTCTTTCAGCTCTGTCATTCTCTCTCTCCGTCTGTCTCTGTTTCTCTTTCTTTCAGCTCTGTCATGCTCTCTCTCCGTCTGTCTCTCTCTCTCTTTCTTTCAGCTCTGTCATTCTCTCTCTCTGTCTGTCTCTCTTTCTTTTTCTTTCAGCTCTGTCATTCTCTCTCTCCATCTGTCTCTGTTTCTCTTTCTTTCAGCTCTGTCATTCTCTCTCTCCGTCTGTCTCTGTTTCTCTTTCTTTCAGCTCTGTCATTCTCTCTCTCTGTCTCTGTTTCTCTTTCTTTCAGTTCTGTCATTCTCTCTCTCCATCTGTCTCTGTTTCTCTTTCTTTCAGTTCTGTCATTCTCTCTCTCCATCTGTCTCTGTTTCTCTTTCTTTCAGTTCTGTCATTCTCTCTCTCCATCTGTCTCTGTTTCTCTTTCTTTCAGCTCTGTCATTCTCTCTCTCCATCTGTCTCTGTTTCTCTTTCTTTCAGCTCTGTCATTCTCTCTCTCTGTCTGTCTCTGTTTCTCTTTCTTTCAGCTCTGTCATTCTCTCTCTCTGTCTCTGTTTCTCTTTCTTTCAGTTCTGTCATTCTCTCTCTCCATCTGTCTCTGTTTCTCTTTCTTTCAGTTCTGTCATTCTCTCTCTCCATCTGTCTCTGTTTCTCTTTCTTTCAGCTCTGTCATTCTCTCTCTCCAGCTGTCTCTCTTTCTCTTTCTTTCAGCTCTGTCATTCTCTCTCTCTCTGTCTGTCTCTGTTTCTCTTTCTTTCAGCTCTGTCATTCTCTCTCTGTGTCTGTCTCTGTTTCTCTTTCTTTCAGCTCTGTCATTCTCTCTCTCTGTCTGTCTCTGTTTCTCTTTCTTTCAGCTCTGTCATTCTCTCTCTTTTTCTGTCTCTGTTTCTCTTTCTTTCAGTTCTGTCATTCTCTCTCTCTGTCTGTCTCTGTTTCTCTTTCTTTCAGCTCTGTCATTCTCTCTCTCCATCTGTCTCTGTTTCTCTTTCTTTCAGTTCTGTCATTCTCTCTCTCCGTCTGTCTCTGTTTCTCTTTCTTTCAGTTCTGTCATTCTCTCTCTCCGTCTGTCTCTGTTTCTCTTTCTTTCAGCTCTGTCATTCTCTCTCTCTGTCTGTCTTTCTCTTTCTTTCAGCTCTGTCATTCTCTCTCTCTGTCTTTGTTTCTCTTTCTTTCAGTTCTGTCATTCTCTCTCTCCATCTGTCTCTGTTTCTCTTTCTTTCAGTTCTGTCATTCTCTCTCTCCATCTGTCTCTGTTTCTCTTTCTTTCAGCTCTGTCATTCTCTCTCTCCAGCTGTCACTCTTTCTCTTTCTTTCAGTTCTGTCATTCTCTCTCTCCGTCTGTCTCTGTTTCTCTTTCTTTCAGTTCTGTCATTCTCTCTCTCCGTCTGTCTCTGTTTCTCTTTCTTTCAGTTCTGTCATTCTCTCTCTCCATCTGTCTCTGTTTCTCTTTCTTTCAGCTCTGTCATTCTCTCTCTCTGTCTGTCTCTGTTTCTCTTTCTTTCAGCTCTGTCATTCTCTCTCTCCATCTGTCTCTGTTTCTCTTTCTTTCAGTTCTGTCATTCTCTCTCTCCGTCTGTCTCTGTTTCTCTTTCTTTCAGTTCTGTCATTCTCTCTCTCTCTCTGTCTCTGTTTCTCTTTCTTTTAGCTCTGTCATTCTCTCTCTCTGTCTGTCTCTGTCTCTCTTTCTTTCAGCTCTGTCATTCTCTCTCTCTCTGTCTGTCTTTCTCTTTCTTTCAGCTCTGTCATTCTCTCTCTCCGTCTGTCTCTGTTTCTCTTTCTTCCAGCTCTGTCATTCTCTCTCTTTGTCTGTCTCTCTTTCTCTTTCTTTCAGCTCTGTCGTTCTCTCTCTCCTTCTGTCTCTCTTTCTTTTTCTTTCTGCTGTGTCATTCTCTCTCTCCATCTGTTTCTGTTTCTCTTTCTTTCAGTTCTGTCATTCTCTCTCTCCATCTGTTTCTGTTTCTCTTTCTTTCAGTTCTGTCATTCTCTCTCTCTCTCTCTCTCTCTCTCTGTCTCTGTTTCTCTTTCTTTCAGTTCTGTCATTCTCTCTCTCTGTCTGTCTCTGTTTCTCTTTCTTTCAGCTCTGTCATTCTCTCTCTCTGTCTGTCTCTGTTTCTCTTTCTTTCAGCTCTGTCATGCTCTCTCTCCGTCTGTCTCTCTCTCTCTTTCTTTCAGCTGTGTCATTCTCTCTCTCTCTCTCTCTGTCTGTCTCTCTTTCTTTTTCTTTCAGCTCTGTCATTCTCTCTCTCTGTCTGTCTCTGTTTCTCTTTCTTTCAGCTCTGTCATTCTCTCTCTCTGTCTGTCTCTCTTTCTTTTTTCTTTCAGCTCTGTCATTCTCTCTCTCTGTCTGTCTCTCTTTCTCTTTCTTTCAGCTCCATCATTCTCTCTCTCTGTCTGTCTCTCTTTCTTTCTTTCTTTCAGCTCTGTCATTCTCTCTCTGTCTGTCTCTCTTTCTTTCTTTCAGTTCTGTCATTCTCTCTCTCTGTCTGTCTCTCTTTCTTTCTTTCAGCTCTGTCATTCTCTCTCTCCGTCTGTCTCTGTTTCTCTTTCTTTCAGCTCTGTCATGCTCTCTCTCCGTCTGTCTCTCTCTCTCTTTCTTTCAGCTCTGTTCTTCTCTCTCTGTGTGTCTGTCTCTCTTTCTTTTTCTTTCAGCTCTGTCATTCTCTCTGTCTGTCTCTGTTCTCTTTTCTTTCAGCTCTGTCATTCTCTCTCTCTGTCTGTCTTTCTCTTTCTTTCAGCTCTGTCATTCTCTCTCTCTCTCTCTGTCTCTCTTTCTCTTTCTTTCAGTTCTGTCATTCTCTCTCTCCATCTGTCTCTGTTTCTCTTTCTTTCAGTTCTGTCATTCTCTCTCTCTCTCTCTGTCTCTGTTTCTCTTTCTTTCAGTTCTGTCATTCTCTCTCTCCATCTGTCTCTGTTTCTCTTTCTTTCAGTTCTGTCATTCTCTCTCTCCATCTGTCTCTGTTTCTCTTTCTTTCAGTTCTGTCATTCTCTCTCTCCATCAGTCTCTGTTTCTCTTTCTTTCAGTTTCTGTCATTCTCTCTCTCCATCTGTCTCTGTTTCTCTTTCTTTCAGCTCTGTCATTCTCTCTCTCCATCTGTCTCTGTTTCTCTTTCTTTCAGTTTCTGTCATTCTCTCTCTCCATCTGTCTCTGTTTCTCTTTCTTTCAGTTCTGTCATTCTCTCTCTCTCTGTCTGTCTCTGTTTCTCTTTCTTTCAGTTCTGTCATTCTCTCTCTCCATCTGTCTCTGTTTCTCTTTCTTTCAGTTCTGTCATTCTCTCTCTCCGTCTGTCTCTGTTTCTCTTTCTTTCAGTTCTTTCATTCTCTCTCTCCGTCTGTCTCTGTTTCTCTTTCTTTCAGTTCTGTCATTCTCTCTCTCTCTCTGTCTCTGTTTCTCTTTCTTTCAGCTCTGTCATTCTCTCTCTCTGTCTGTCTCTGTCTCTCTTTCTTTCAGCTCTGTCATTCTCTCTCTCTCTGTCTGTCTTTCTCTTTCTTTCAGCTCTGTCATTCTCTCTCTCCGTCTGTCTCTGTTTCTCTTTCTTCCAGCTCTGTCATTCTCTCTCTTTGTCTGTCTCTCTTTCTCTTTCTTTCAGCTCTGTCGTTCTCTCTCTCCTTCTGTCTCTCTTTCTTTTTCTTTCTGCTGTGTCATTCTCTCTCTCCATCTGTTTCTGTTTCTCTTTCTTTCAGTTCTGTCATTCTCTCTCTCTGTCTGTCTCTGTTTCTCTTTCTTTCAGCTCTGTCATGCTCTCTCTCCGTCTGTCTCTGTTTCTCTTTCTTTCAGCTCTGTCATTCTCTCTCTCTGTCTGTCTCTCTTTCTTTTTCTTTCAGCTCTGTCATTCTCTCTCTCTGTCTGTCTCTGTTTCTCTTTCTTTCAGCTCTGTCATGCTCTCTCTCCGTCTGTCTCTCTCTCTCTTTCTTTCAGCTGTGTCATTCTCTCTCTCTCTCTGTCTGTCTCTCTTTCTTTTTCTTTCAGCTCTGTCATTCTCTCTCTCTGTCTGTCTCTGTTTCTCTTTCTTTCAGCTCTGTCATTCTCTCTCTCTCTCTGTCTCTGTTTCTCTTTCTTTCAGCTCTGTCATTCTCTCTCTCCATCTGTCTCTCTTTCTCTTTCTTTCAGCTCTGTCATTCTCTCTCTCTGTCTGTCTCTCTATCTTTCTTTCTTTCAGCTCTGTCATTCTCTCTCTGTCTGTCTCTCTTTCTTTCAGTTCTGTCATTCTCTCTCTCTGTCTGTCTCTCTTTCTTTCTTTCAGCTCTGTCATTCTCTCTCTCCGTCTGTCTCTGTTTCTCTTTCTTTCAGCTCTGTCATGCTCTCTCTCCGTCTGTCTCTCTCTCTCTTTCTTTCAGCTCTGTTCTTCTCTCTCTGTGTGTCTGTCTCTCTTTCTTTTTCTTTCAGCTCTGTCATTCTCTCTCTCTGTCTGTCTTTCTCTTTCTTTCAGCTCTGTCATTCTCTCTCTCTGTCTCTGTTTCTCTTTCTTTCAGTTCTGTCATTCTCTCTCTCCATCTGTCTCTGTTTCTCTTTCTTTCAGTTCTGTCATTCTCTCTCTCTGTCTGTCTCTGTTTCTCTTTCTTTCAGCTCTGTCATTCTCTCTCTCTGTCTGTCTCTGTTTCTCTTTCTTTCAGCTCTGTCATGCTCTCTCTCCGTCTGTCTCTCTCTCTCTTTCTTTCAGCTCTGTTCTTCTCTCTCTGTGTGTCTGTCTCTCTTTCTTTTTCTTTCAGCTCTGTCATTCTCTCTCTCTGTCTGTCTCTGTTTCTCTTTCTTTCAGTTCTGTCATTCTCTCTCTCTGTCTGTCTCTGTTTCTCTTTCTTTCAGCTCTGTCATTCTCTCTCTCTGTCTGTCTCTGTTTCTCTTTCTTTCAGCTCTGTCATTCTCTCTCTTTGTCTGTCTCTGTTTCTCTTTCTTTCAGCTCTGTCATTCTCTCTCTGTCTGTCTCTCTTTCTTTCTTTCAGTTCTGTCATTCTCTCTCTCTGTCTGTCTCTCTTTCTTTCTTTCAGCTCTGTCATTCTCTCTCTCTGTCTGTCTCTGTTTCTCTTTCTTTCAGCTCTGTCATGCTCTCTCTCCGTCTGTCTCTCTCTCTCTTTCTTTCAGCTCTGTCATTCTCTCTCTCCATCTGTCTCTCTTTCTTTTTCTTTCAGCTCTGTCATTCTCTCTGTCTGTCTCTGTTTCTCTTTCTTTCAGCTCTGTCATTCTCTCTCTCTGTCTGTCTTTCTCTTTCTTTCAGCTCTGTCATTCTCTCTCTCTGTCTCTGTTTCTCTTTCTTTCAGTTCTGTCAGTCTCTCTCTCCATCTGTCTCATTTTCTCTTTCTTTCAGCTCTGTCATTCTCTCTCTCCATCTGTCTCTGTTTCTCTTTCTTTCAGTTCTGTCATTCTCTCTCTCCATCTGTCTCTGTTTCTCTTTCTTTCAGTTCTGTCATTCTCTCTCTCTCTGTCTGTCTCTTTTTCTCTTTCTTTCAGTTCTGTCATTCTCTCTCTCCATCTGTCTCTGTTTCTCTTTCTTTCAGTTCTGTCATTCTCTCTCTCTCTCTGTCTCTGTTTCTCTTTCTTTCAGCTCTGTCATTCTCTCTCTCTGTCTGTCTCTGTCTCTCTTTCTTTCAGCTCTGTCATTCTCTCTCTCTCTGTCTGTCTTTCTCTTTCTTTCAGCTCTGTCATTCTCTCTCTCAGTCTGTCTCTGTTTCTCTTTCTTCCAGCTCTGTCATTCTCTCTCTTTGTCTGTCTCTCTTTCTCTTTCTTTCAGCTCTGTCGTTCTCTCTCTCCTTCTGTCTCTCTTTCTTTTTCTTTCTGCTGTGTCATTCTCTCTCTCCGTCTGTCTCTGTTTCTCTTTCTTTCAGTTCTGTCATTCTCTCTCTCTGTCTGTCTCTGTTTCTCTTTCTTTCAGCTCTGTCATTCTCTCTCTCTCTGTCTGTCTCTCTTTCTTTTTCTTTCAGCTCTGTCATTCTCTCTCTCTGTCTGTCTCTGTTTCTCTTTCTTTCAGCTCTGTCATGCTCTCTCTCCGTCTGTCTCTGTTTCTCTTTCTTCAGCTCTGTCATTCTCTCTCTCTCTGTCTGTCTCTCTTTCTTTTTCTTTCAGCTCTGTCATTCTCTCTCTCTGTCTCTCTGTTTCTCTTTCTTTCAGCTCTGTCATGCTCTCTCTCCGTCTGTGTCTCTCTCTCTCTTTCTTTCAGCTGTGTCATTCTCTCTCTCTCTCTGTCTGTCTCTCTTTCTTTTTCTTTCAGCTCTGTCATTCTCTCTCTCTGTCTGTCTCTGTTTCTCTTTCTTTCAGCTCTGTCATTCTCTCTCTCTCTCTGTCTCTGTTTCTCTTTCTTTCAGCTCTGTCATTCTCTCTCTCCGTCTGTCTCTCTTTCTCTTTCTTTCAGCTCCATCATTCTCTCTCTCTGTCTGTCTCTCTATCTTCTTTCTTTCAGCTCTGTCATTCTCTCACTCTCTGTCTCTCTTTCTTTCAGCTCTGTCATTCTCTCTCTCTGTCTGTCTCTCTTTCTTTCTTTCAGCTCTGTCATTCTCTCTCTCCGTCTGTCTCTGTTTCTCTTTCTTTCAGCTCTGTCATGCTCTCTCTCCGTCTGTCTCTCTCTCTCTTTCTTTCAGCTCTGTTCTTCTCTCTCTGTGTGTCTGTCTCTCTTTCTTTTTCTTTCAGCTCTGTCATTCTCTCTCTCTGTCTGTCTTTCTCTTTCTTTCAGCTCTGTCATTCTCTCTCTCTGTCTCTGTTTCTCTTTCTTTGAGTTCTGTCATTCTCTCTCTCTGTCTGTCTCTGTTTCTCTTTCTTTCAGCTCTGTCATTCTCTCTCTCTCCATCTGTCTCTGTTTCTCTTTCTTTCAGTTCTGTCATTCTCTCTCTCTGTCTGTCTCTGTTTCTCTTTCTTTCAGCTCTGTCATTCTCTCTCTCTGTCTGTCTCTGTTTCTCTTTCTTTCAGCTCTGTCATTCTCTCTCTCTGTCTGTCTCTCTCTCTCTTTCTTTCAGCTCTGTTCTTCTCTCTCTGTGTGTCTGTCTCTCTTTCTTTTTCTTTCACCTCTGTCATTCTCTCTCTCTGTCTGTCTCTGTTTCTCTTTCTTTCAGTTCTGTCATTCTCTCTCTCTGTCTGTCTCTGTTTCTCTTTCTTACAGCTCTGTCATTCTCTCTCTCTGTCTGTCTCTCTTTCTCTTTCTTTCAGCTCTGTCATTCTCTCTCTTTGTCTGTCTCTGTTTCTCTTTCTTTCAGTTCTGTCATTCTCTCTCTCTCTGTCTGTCTCTGTTTCTCTTTCTTTCAGCTCTGTCATTCTCTCTCTCTGTCTGTCTCTGTTTCTCTTTCTTTCAGCTCTGTCATTCTCTCTCTCTGTCTGTCTCTGTTTCTCTTTCTTTCAGTTCTGTCATTCTCTCTCTCTGTCTGTCTCTGTTTCTCTTTCTTTCAGCTCTGCCATTCTCTCTCTTTGTCTGTCTCTGTCTGTCTTTCTTTCAGCTCTGTCATTCTCTCTCTCTCTGTCTGTCTTTCTCTGTCTTTCAGCTCTGTCATTCTCTCTCTTCCGTCTGTCTCTGTTTCTCTTTCTTTCAGTTCTGTAATTCTCTCTCTCTGTCTGTCTCTGTTTCTCTTTCTTTCAGCTCTGCCATTCTCTCTCTCTGTCTGTCTCTGTCTCTCTTTCTTTCAGCTCTGTCATTCTCTCTCTCTCTGTCTGTCTCTGTTTCTCTTTCTTTCAGCTCTGTCATTCTCTCTCTCTGTCTGTCTCTGTTTCTCTTTCTTTCAGCTCTGTCATGCTCTCTCTCTCTCTGTCTGTCTCTTTCTTTCAGTTCTGTCATTCTCTCTCTCCGTCTGTCTCTCTCTCTCTTTCTTTCAGCTCTGTCATTCTCTCTCTCTCTGTCTGTCTCTCTCTTTCTTTCAGTTCTGTCATTCTCTCTCTCTGTCTGTCTCTGTTTCTCTTTCTTTCAGCGGTGTCTTTCTCTCTCTCTCTCTGTCTGTCTCTCTTTCTTTTTTCTTTCAGCTCTGTCATTCTCTCTCTCTCCATCTGTCTCTGTTTCTCTTTCTTTCAGTTCTGTCATTCTCTCTCTCTCTGTCTGTCCTCTGTTTCTCTTTCTTTCAGCTCTGTCATTCTCTCTCTCTCTGTCTGTCTCTGTTTCTCTTTCTTTCAGCTCTGTCATTCTCTCTCTCTCTGTCTGTCTCTGTTTCCCCTTTCTTTCAGCTCTGTCATTCTCTCTCTCCCTGTCTGTCTCTCTTTCTCTTTCTTTCAGCTCTGTCATTCTCTCTCTTTGTCTGTCTCTCTTTCTCTTTCTTTCAGCTCTGTCATTCTCTCTCTCTTCTGTCTCTCTTTCTTTTTCTTTCAGCTCTGTCATTCTCTCTCTCTGTCTCTGTTTCTCTTTCTTTCAGTTCTGTCATTCTCTCTCTCTCTCTGTCTGTCTCTGTTTCTCTTTCTTTCAGCTCTGTCATTCTCTCTCTCTCTGTCTGTCTGTCTCTGTCTCTTTCTTTCAGCTCTGTCATTCTCTCTCTCCAGCTGTCTCTCTTTCTCTTTCTTTCAGCTCTGTCATTCTCTTTCTCTGTCTGTCTCGGTTTCTCTTTCTTTCAGCTCTGTCATTCTCTCTCTCTCTGTCTGTCTCTCTTTCTCTTTCTTTCAGCTCTGTCATTCTCTCTCTCCAGCTGTCTCTCTTTCTCTTTCTTTCAGCTCTGTCATTCTCTCTCTCTCTGTCTGTCTCTTTTTCTCTTTCTTTCAGCTCTGTCATTCTCTCTCTCTCTCTCTCTCTGTCTCTCTTTCTCTTTCTTTCAGCTCTGTCATTCTCTCTCTCCAGCTGTCTCTCTTTCTCTTTCTTTCAGCTCTGTCATTCTCTCTCTCTCTGTCTGTCTCTTTTTCTCTTTCTTTCAGCTCTGTCATTCTCTCTCTCTCTGTCTGTCTCTTTTTCTCTTTCTTTCAGCTCTGTCATTCTCTCTCTCTCTCTCTCTCTCTCTCTCTCTGTCTCTCTTTCTCTTCTTTCAGCTCTGTCATTCTCTCTCTCCAGCTGTCTCTCTTTCTCTTTCTTTCAGCTCTGTCATTCTCTCTCTCTCTCTGTCTCTGTTTCTCTTTCTTTCAGCTCTGTCATTCTCTCTCTCTCTCTGTCTCTGTTTCTCTTTCTTTCAGCTCTGTCATTCTCTCTCTCTCTGTCTGTCTCTGTTTCTCTTTCTTTCAGCTCTGTCATTCTCTCTCTCTGTCTGTCTCTGTTTCTCTTTATTTCAGCTCTGTCATTCTCTCTCTCTGTCTGTCTTTCTCTGTCTTTCAGCTCTGTCATTCTCTCTCTCTCTCTCTGTCTCTGTTTCTCTTTCTTTCAGTTCTGTCATTCTCTCTCTCTGTCTGTCTCTGTTTCTCTTTCTTTCAGCTCTGTCATTCTCTCTCTTTGTCTGTCTCTGTCTCTCTTTCTTTCAGCTCTGTCATTCTCTCTCTCTCTGTCTGTCTTTCTCTGTCTTTCAGCTCTGTCTTTCTCTCTCTCTGTCTGTCTCTGTTTCTCTTTCTTTCAGCTCTGTCATTCTCTCTCTCCGTCTGTCTCTCTTTCTCTTTCTTTCAGCTCCATCATTCTCTCTCTCTGTCTGTCTCTCTTTCTTTCTTTCTTTCAGCTCTGTCATTCTCTCTCTCCGTCTGTCTCTGTTTCTCTTTCTTTCAGCTCTGTCATGCTCTCTCTCCGTCTGTCTCTCTCTCTCTTTCTTTCAGCTCTGTTCTTCTCTCTCTGTGTGTCTGTCTCTCTTTCTTTTTCTTTCAGCTCTGTCATTCTCTCTCTCTGTCTGTCTCTGTTTCTCTTTCTTTCAGCTCTGTCATTCTCTCTCTTTCTTTCAGCTCTGTCATTCTCTCTCTCTGTCTCTGTTTCTCTTTCTTTCAGTTCTGTCATTCTCTCTCTCCATCTGTCTCTGTTTCTCTTTCTTTCAGTTCTGTCATTCTCTCTCTCCATCTGTCTCGTTTCTCTTTCTTTCAGCTCTGTCATTCTCTCTCTCTGTCTGTCTCTGTTTCTCTTTCTTTCAGTTCTGTCATTCTCTCTCTCCATCTGTCTCTGTTTCTCTTTCTTTCAGTTCTGTCATTCTCTCTCTCTGTCTGTCTCTCTTTCTTTTTCTTTCAGCTCTGTCATTCTCTCTCTCTGTCTGTCTCTGTTTCTCTTTCTTTCAGTTCTGTCATTCTCTCTCTCTGTCTGTCTCTGTTTCTCTTTTTTTTTCAGCTCTGTCATTCTCTCTCTCTGTCTGTCTCTGTTTCTCTTTCTTTCAGCTCTGTCATTCTCTCTCTTTGTCTGTCTCTGTTTCTATTTCTTTCAGTTCTGTCATTCTCTCTCTCTCTGTCTGTCTCTGTTTCTCTTTCTTTCAGCTCTGTCATTCTCTCTCTCTGTCTGTCTCTGTTTCTCTTTCTTGCAGCTCTGTCATTCTCTCTCTCTGTCTGTCTCTGTTTCTCTTTCTTTCAGTTCTGTCATTCTCTCTCTCTGTCTGTCTCTGTTTCTCTTTCTTTCAGCTCTGCCATTCTCTCTCTTTGTCTGTCTCGGTCTCTCTTTCTTTCAGCTCTGTCATTCTCTCTCTCTCTGTCTGTCTTTCTCTGTCTTTCAGCTCTGTCATTCTCTCTCTCCGTCTGTCTCTGTTTCTCTTTCTTTCAGTTCTGTCATTCTCTCTCTCTGTCTGTCTCTGTTTCTCTTTCTTTCAGCTCTGTCATTCTCTCTCTCTGTCTGTCTCTGTCTCTCTTTCTTTCAGCTCTGTCATTCTCTCTCTCTCTGTCTGTCTCTGTTTCTCTTTCTTTCAGCTCTGTCATTCTCTCTCTCTGTCTGTCTCTGTTTCTCTTTCTTTCAGCTCTGTCATGCTCTCTCTCTCTCTGTCTGTCTCTTTCTTTCAGTTCTGTCATTCTCTCTCTCCGTCTGTCTCTGTTTCTCTTTCTTTCAGCGGTGTCTTTCTCTCTCTCTCTCTGTCTGTCTCTCTTTCTTTTTCTTTCAGCTCTGTCATTCTCTCTCTCCATCTGTCTCTGTTTCTCTTTCTTTCAGTTCTGTCATTCTCTCTCTCTCTGTCTGTCTCTGTTTCTCTTTCTTTCAGCTCTGTCATTCTCTCTCTCTCTGTCTGTCTCTGTTTCTTCTTTCTTTCAGTTCTGTCATTCTCTCTCTCTCTGTCTGTCTCTGTTTCTCTTTCTTTCTTTCAGCTCTGTCATTCTCTCTCTCTCTGTCTGTCTCTCTTTCTCTTTCTTTCAGTTCTGTCATTCTCTCTCTCTCTGTCTGTCTCTGTTTCTCTTTCTTTCAGCTCTGTCTTCTCTCTCTCTCTGTCTGTCTCTGTTTCTCTTTCTTTCAGCTCTGTCATTCTCTCTCTCTCTTTCTGTCTCTGTTTCTCTTTCTTCCAGCTCTGTCATTCTCTCTCTCCCTGTCTGTCTCTCTTTCTCTTTCTTTCAGCTCTGTCATTCTCTCTCTTTGTCTGTCTCTCTTTCTCTTTCTTTCAGCTCTGTCATTCTCATCTCCTCTTCTGTCTCTCTTTCTTTTTCTTTCAGCTCTGTCATTCTCTCTCTCTGTTCTGTTTCTCTTTCTTTCAGTTCTGTCATTCTCTCTCTCTCTCTGTCTGTCTCTGTTTCTCTTTCTTTCAGCTCTGTCATTCTCTCTCTCTCTGTCTGTCTGTCTCTGTCTCTTTCTTTCAGCTCTGTCAGTCTCTCTCTCCAGCTGTCTCTCTTTCTCTTTCTTTCAGCTCTGTCATTCTCTCTCTCTGTCTGTCTCGGTTTCTCTTTCTTTCAGCTCTGTCATTCTCTCTCTCTCTGTCTGTCTCTCTTTCTCTTTATTTCAGCTCTGTCATACTCTCTCTCTCTCCATGTCTCTGTTTCTCTTTCTTTCAGCTCTGTCATTCTCTCTCTCTCCAGCTGTCTCTCTTTTTCTTTCTTTCAGCTCTGTCATTCTCTCTCTCTCTGTCTGTCTCTTTTTCTCTTTCTTTCAAGCTCTGTCATTCTCTCTCTCTCTCTCTCTCTCCTGTCTTCTCTTTCTCTTTCTTTCAGCTCTGTCATTCTCTCTCTCCAGCTGTCATCTCTTTCTCTTTCTTTCAGCTCTGTCATTCTCTCTCTCTCTGTCTGTCTCTTTTTCTCTTTCTTTCAGCTCTGTCATTCTCTCTCTCTCTGTCTGTCTCTTTTTCTCTTTCTTTCAGCTCTGTCATTCTCTCTCTCTCTCTCTCTGTCTCTCTTTCTCTTTCTTTCAGCTCTGTCATTCTCTCACTCAGCTGTCTCTCTTTCTCTTTCTTTCAGCTCTGTCATTCTCTCTCTCTCTGTCTGTCTCTGTTTCTCTTTCTTTCAGCTCTGTCATTCTCTCTCTCTCTCTCTCTCTCTCTCTGTCTCTCTTTCTCTTTCTTTCAGCTCTGTCATTCTTCTCTCTCTCTGTCTCTGTTTCTCTTTCTTTCAGTTCTGTCATTCTCTCTCTCTGTCTGTCTCTGTTTCTCTTTCTTTCAGCTCTGTCATTCTCTCTCTCTGTCTGTCTCTGTTTCTCTTTCTTTCAGCTCTGTCATGCTCTCTCTCCGTCTGTCTCTCTCTCTCTTCTTTCAGCTCTGTTCTTCTCTCTCTGTGTGTCTGTCTGTCTTTCTTTTTCTTTCAGCTCTGTCATTCTCTCTCTCTGTCTGTCTCTGTTTCTCTTTCTTTCAGTTCTGTCATTCTCTCTCTCTGTCTGTCTCTGTTTCCTTTCTTTCAGCTCTGTCATTCTCTCTCTCAATCTGTTTTCTGTTTCTCTTTCTTTCAGTTCTGTCATTCTCTCTCTCCATCTGTTTCTGTTTTCTTTCTTTCAGCTCTGTCATTCTCTCTCTCTGTCTGTCTCTGTTTTCTTTCTTTCAGCTCTGTCATTCTCTCTCTTTGTCTGTCTCTGTTTCTCTTTCTTTCAGTTCTGTCATTCTCTCTCTCTCTGTCTCTGTCTCTGTTTCTCTTTCTTTCAGCTCTGTCATTCTCTCTCTCTGTCTGTCTCTGTTTCTCTTTCTTTCAGCTCTGTCATTCTCTCTCTCTGTCTGTCTCTGTTTCTCTTTCTTTCGTTCTGTCATTCTCTCTCTCTGTCTCTGTTTCTCTTTCTTTCAGCTCTGCCATTCTCTCTCTTTGTCTGTCTCTGTCTCTCTTTCTTTCAGCTCTGTCATTCTCTCTCTCTCTGTCTGTCTTTCTCTGTCTTTCGCTCTGTCATTCTCTCTCCGTCTGTCTCTGTTTCTCTTTCTTTCAGTTCTGTCATTCTCTCTCTCTGTCTGTCTCTGTTTCTCTTTCTTTCAGCTGTGTCATTCTCTCTCTCTGTCTGTCTCTGTCTCTCTTTCTTTCAGCTCTGTCATTCTCTCTCTCTCTCTGTCTGTCTCTGTTTCTCTTTCTTTCAGCTCTGTCATTCTCTCTCTCTGTCTGTCTCGTTTCTCTTTCTTTCAGCTCTGTCATGCTCTCTCTCTCTCTGTCTGTCTCTTTCTTTAGTTCTGTCATTTCTCTCTCCGTCTGTCTCTCTTCTCTTTCTTTCAGCTCTGTCATTCTCTCTCTCTGTCTGTCTCTCTCTTTCTTTCAGTTCTGTCATTCTCTCTCTCTGTCTGTCTCTGTTTCTCTTTCTTTCAGCGGTGTCTTTCTCTCTCTCTCTTTGTCTGTCTCTCTTTCTTTTTCTTTCAGCTCTGTCATTCTCTCTCTCCATCTGTCTCTGTTTCTCTTTCTTTCAGTTCTGTTCATTCTCTCTCTCTCTGTCTGTCTCTGTTTCTCTTTCTTTCAGCTCTGTCATTCTCTCTCTCTCTGTCTGTCTCTGTTTCTCTTTCTTTCAGCTCTGTCATTATCTCTGTCTCTGTCTGTCTCTGTTTCTCTTTCTTTCAGCTCTGTCATTCTCTCTCTCCTGTCTGTCTCTCTTTCTCTTTCTTTCAGCTCTGTCATTCTCTCTCTTTGTCTGTCTCTCTTTCTCTTTCTTTCAGCTCTGTCATTCTCTCTATTCTCTGTCTCTCTTTCTTTTTCTTTCAGCTCTGTCATTCTCTCTCTCTGTCTCTGTTTCTCTTTCTTTTCAGCTCTGTCATTCTCTCTCTCTCTGTCTGTCTCTGTCTCTTTCTTTCAGCTCTGTCATTCTCTCTCTCTCTGTCTGTCTCTGTCTCTTTCTTTCAGCTCTGTCATTCTCTCTCTCCAGCTGTTCTCTTTCTCTTTCTTTCAGCTCTGTCATTCTCTCTCTCCAGCTGTCTCTCTTTCTCTTTCTTTCAGCTCTGTCATTCTCTCTCTCTCTGTCTGTCTCTCTTTCTCTTTCTTTCAGCTTGTCATTCTTCTCTCTCTGTCTGTCTCGGTTTCTCTTCTTTCAGCTCTGTCATTCTCTCTCTCTCTGTCTGTCTCTCTTTCTCTTTCTTTCAGCTCTGTCATTCTCTCTCTCCAGCTGTCTCTCTTTCTCTTTCTTTCAGCTCTGTCATTCTCTCTCTCTCCAGCTGTCTCTCTTTTTTCTTTCTTTCAGCTCTGTCATTCTCTCTCTCTCTGTCTGTCTCTTTTTCTCTTTCTTTCAGCTCTGTCATCTCTCTCTCTCTCCTCTCTCTCTGTCTCTCTTTCTCTTTCTTTCAGCTCTGTCATTCTCTCTCTCAGCTGTCTCTCTTTCTCTTTCTTTCAGCTCTGTCATTCTCTCTCTCTCCGGCTGTCTCTTTTTCTCTTTCTTTCAAGCTCTCTCTCTCTCTCTCTCTCTCTCTCTCTGTCTCTCTTTCTCTTTCTTTCAGCTCTGTCATTCTCTCTCTCTGTCTGTCTCTGTTTCTCTTTCTTTCAGCTCTGTCATTCTCTCTCTCCAGCTGTCTCTCTTTCTCTTTCTTTCAGCTCTGTCATTCTCTCTCTCTCTGTCTGTCTCTGTTTCTCTTTCTTTCAGCTCTGTCATTCTCTCTCTCTCTCTCTGTCTCTCTTTCTCTTTCTTTCAGCTCTGTCATTCTCTCTCTCTCTCTGTCTCTGTTTCTCTTTCTTTCAGCTCTGTCATTCTCTCTCTCTGTCTGTCTCTGTTTCTCTTTCTTTCAGCTCTGTCATTCTCTCTCTCTGTCTGTCTCTGTTTCTCTTTCTTTCAGCTCTGTCATTCTCTCTCTCTGTCTGTCTCTGTTTCTCTTTCTTTCAGCTCTGTCATTCTCTCTCTTTGTCTGTCTCTGTCTCTCTTTCTTTCAGCTCTGTCATTCTCTCTTCTCTCTGTCTGTCTTTCTCTGTCTTTCAGCTCTGTCATTCTCTCTCTGTCTGTCTGTTCTCTTTCTTTCAGCTCTGTCATTCTCTCTCTCGTCTGTCTCTCTTTCTCTTTCTTTCAGCTCATCATTCTCTCTCTCTGTCTGTCTCTCTTTCTTTCTTTCTTTCAGCTCTGTCATTCTCTCTCTGTCTGTCTCTCTTTCTTTCTTTCAGTTCTGTCATTCTCTTCTCTGTCTGTCTCTCTTTTTTCTTTCAGCTCTGTCATTCTCTCTCTCCGTCTGTCTCTGTTTCTCTTTCTTTCAGCTCTGTCATGCTCTCTTTCCGTCTGTCTCTCTCTTTCTTTCAGCTCTGTTCTTCTCTCTCTGTGTGTCTGTCTCTCTTTCTTTCTTTCAGCTCTGTCATTCTCTATCTCTGTCTGTCTCTGTTTCTCTTTCTTTCAGCTCTGTCATTCTCTCTCTCTGTCTGTCTGTCTCTCTTTCTTTCTTCAGCTCTGTCATCTTCTCTCTCTCTGTCTCTGTTTCTCTTTCTTTCAGTTCTGTCATTCTCTCTCTCCATCTGTCTCTGTTTCTCTTTCTTTCAGTTCTGTCATTCTCTCTCTCCATCTGTCTCTGTTTCTCTTTCTTTCAGCTCTGTCATTCTCTCTCTCTGTCTGTCTCTGTTTCTCTTTCTTTCAGTTCTGTCATTCTCTCTCTCCATCTGTCTCTGTTTCTCTTTCTTTCAGTTCTGTCATTCTCTCTCTCTGTCTGTCTCTCTTTCTTTTTCTTTCAGCTCTGTCATTCTCTCTCCGTCTGTCTCTTTTTCTCTTTCTTTCAGTTTCTGTCATTCTCTCTCTCTGTCTGTCTCTGTTTCTCTTTCTTTCAGCTCTGTCATTCTCTCTCCATCTGTTTCTGTTTCTCTTTCTTTCAGTTCTGTCATTCTCTCTCTCCATCTGTTTCTGTTTCTCTTTCTTTCAGCTCTGTCATTCTCTCTCTCTGTCTGTCTCTGTTTCTCTTTCTTTCAGCTCTGTCATTCTCTCTCTTTGTCTGTCTCTGTTTCTCTTTCTTTCAGTTCTGTCATTCTCTCTCTCTCTGTCTGTTCTCTGTTTCTCTTTCTTTCAGCTCTGTCATTCTCTCTCTCTGTCTGTCTCTGTTTCTCTTTCTTTCAGCTCTGTCATTCTCTCTCTTGTCTGTCTCTGTTTCTCTTTCTTTCAGTTCTGTCATTCTCTCTCTCTGTCTGTCTCTGTTTCTCTTTCTTTCAGCTCTGCCATTCTTCTCTTTGTCTGTCTCTGTCTCTCTTTCTTTCAGCTCTGTTATTCTCTCTCTCTCTGTCTGTCTTTCTCTGTCTTTCAGCTCTGTCATTCTCTCTCTCCGTCTGTCTCTGTTTCTCTTTCTTTCAGTTCTGTCATTCTCTCTCTCTGTCTGTCTCTTTTCTCTTTCTTTCAGCTCTGTCATTCTCTCTCTCTGTCTGTCTCTGTCTCTCTTTCTTTCAGCTCTGTCATTCTCTCTCTCTCTGTCTGTCTCTGTTTCTCTTTCTTTCAGCTCTGTCATTCTCTCTCTCTGTCTGTCTCTGTTTCTCTTTCTTTCAGCTCTGTCATGCTCTCTCTCTCTCTGTCTGTCTCTTTCTTTCAGTTCTGTCATTCTCTCTCTCCGTCTGTCTCTCTCTCTCTTTCTTTCAGCTCTGTCATTCTCTCTCTCTGTCTGTCTCTCTTTTTCTTTCAGTTCTGTCATCTCTCTCTCTGTCTGTCTCTGTTTCTCTTTCTTTCAGCGGTGTCTTTCTCTCTCTCTCTCTGTCTGTCTCTCTTTCTTTTTCTTTCAGCTCTGTCATTCTCTCTCTCCATCTGTCTCTGTTTCTCTTTCTTTCAGTTCTGTCATTCTCTCTCTCTCTGTCTGTCTCTGTTTCTCTTTCTTTCAGCTCTGTCATTCTTCTCTCTCTGTCTGTCTCTGTTTCTCTTTCTTTCAGCTCTGTCATTCTCTCTGTCTCTGTCTGTCTCTGTTTCTCTTTCTTTCAGCTCTGTCATTCTCTCTCTCCCTGTCTGTCTCTCTTTCTCTTTCTTTAGCTCTGTCATTCTCTCTCTTTGTCTGTCTCTCTTTCTCTTTCTTTCAGCTCTGTCATTCTCTCTCTCTTCTGTCTCTCTTTCTTTTTCTTTCAGCTCTGTCATTCTCTCTCTCTGTCTCTGTTTCTCTTTCTTTCAGTTCTGTCATTCTCTCTCTCTGTCTGTCTCTGTTTCTCTTTCTTTCAGCTCTGTCATCTCTCTCTCTCTGTCTGTCTCTGTCTCTTTCTTTCAGCTCTGTCATTCTCTCTCTCCAGCTGTCTCTCTTTCTCTTTCTTTCAGCTCTGTCATTCTCTCTCTCTGTCTGTCTCTGTTTCTCTTTCTTTCAGCTCTGTCATTCTCTCTCTCTCTGTCTGTCTCTCTTTCTCTTTCTTTCAGCTCTGTCATTCTCTCTCTCCAGCTGTCTCTTTTCTCTTTCTTTCAGCTCTGTCATTCTCTCTCTCTCCAGCTGTCTCTCTTTTTCTTTCTTTCAGCTCTGTATTCTCTCTCTCTCTGTCTGTCTCTTTTTCTCTTTCTTTCAGCTCTGTCATTCTCTCTCTCTCTCTCTCTCTGTCTCTCTTACTCTTTCTTTCAGCTCTGTCATTCTCTCTCTCCAGCTGTCTCTCTTTCTCTTTCTTTCAGCTCTGTCATTCTCTCTCTCTCGGCTGTCTCTTTTCTCTTTCTTTCAGCTCTGTCATTCTCTCTCTCTCTCTCTCTCTGTCTCTCTTTCTCTTTCTTTCAGCTCTGTCATTCTCTCTCTCCAGCTGTCTCTCTTTCTCTTTCTTTCAGCTCTGTCTTCTCTCTCTCTGTCTGTCTCTTTTTCTCTTTCTTCAGCTCTGTCATTCTCTCTCTCTCTGTGTGTCTCTTTTTCTCTTTCTTTCAGCTCTGTCATTCTCCTCTCTCTCTCTCTCTCTCTCTCTCTGTCTCTCTTTCTCTTTCTTTCAGCTCTGTCATTCTCTCTCTCTGTCTGTCTTGTTTCTCTTTTTTCAGCTCTGTCATTCTCTCTCCAGCTGTCTCTCTTTCTCTTTCTTTCAGCTCTGTCATTCTCTCTCTCTCTATGTCTCTGTTTCTCTTTCTTTCAGCTCTGTCATTCTCTCTCTCTCTCTCTCTCTGTCTCTCTTTCTCTTTCTTTCAGCTCTGTCATTCTCTCTCTCTGTCTCTGTTTCTCTTTCTTTCAGCTCTGTCATTCTCTCTCTCTCTGTCTGTCTCTGTTTCTCTTTCTTTCAGCTCTGTCATTCTCTCTCTCTGTCTGTCTCTGTTTCTCTTTCTTTCAGCTCTGTCATTCTCTCTCTCTGTCTGTCTCTGTTTCTCTTTCTTTCAGTTCTGTCATTCTCTCTCCGTCTGTCTCTGTTTCTCTTTCTTTCAGCTCTGTCATTCTCTCTCTTTGTCTGTCTCTGTTTCTCTTTCTTTCAGCTCTGTCATTCTCTCTCTCTGTCTGTCTCTGTTTCTCTTTCTTTCAGCTCTGTCATTCTCTCTCTCCGTCTGTCTCTCTTTCTCTTTCTTTCAGCTCCATCATTCTCTCTCTCTGTCTGTCTCTCTTTCTTTCTTTCTTTCAGCTCTGTCATTCTCTCTCTGTCTGTCTCTCTTTCTTTCTTTCAGCTCTGTCATTCTCTCTCTCTGTCTGTCTCTCTTTCTTTCTTTCAGCTCTGTCATTCTCTCTCTCTGTCTGTCTCTGTTTCTCTTTCTTTCAGCTCTGTCATGCTCTCTTTCCGTCTGTCTCTCTCTTTCTTTCAGCTCTGTTCTTCTCTCTCTGTGTGTCTGTCTCTCTTTCTTTTTCTTTCAGCTCTGTCATTCTCTCTCTCTGTCTGTCTCTGTTTTCTTTCTTTCAGCTCTGTCATTCTCTCTCTCTGTCTGTCTTTCTCTTTCTTTCAGCTCTGTCATTCTCTCTCTCTGTCGTCTCTGTTTCTCTTTCTTTCAGTTCTGTCATTCTCTCTTCATCTGTCTCTGTTTCTCTTTCTTTCAGTTCTGTCATTCTCTCTCTCTGTCTGTCTCTGTTTCTCTTTCTTTCAGTTCTGTCATTCTCTCTCTCCATCTGTCTCTGTTTCTCTTTCTTTCAGTTCTGTCATTCTCTCTCTCTGTCTGTCTCTCTTTCTTTTTCTTTCAGCTCTGTCATTCTCTCTCTCGTCTGTCTCTTTTTCTCTTTCTTTCAGTTCTGTCATTCTCTCTCTCTTGTCTGTCTCTGTTTCTCTTTCTTTCAGCTCTGTTCTTTCTCTCTGTGTGTCTGTCTCTCTTTCTTTTTCTTTCAGCTCTGTCATTCTCTCTCTCTGTCTGTCTCTGTTTCTCTTTCTTTCAGCTCTGTCATTCTCTCTCTGTGTCTGTCTCTGTTTCTCTTTCTTTCAGCTCTGTCATTCTCTCTCTCTCTCTGTCTCTGTTTCTCTTTCTTTCAGCTCTGTCATTCTCTCTCTCTGTCTGTCTCTGTTTCTCTTTCTTTCAGCTCTGCCATTCTCTCTCTTTGTCTGTCTCTGTCTCTCTTTCTTTCAGCTCTGTCATTCCCTCTCTCTCTGTCTGTCTTTCTCTGTCTTTCAGCTCTGTCATTCTCTCTCTCCGTCTGTCTCTGTTTCTCTTTCTTTCAGTTCTGTCATTCTCTCTCCAGCTGTCTCTCTTTCTCTTTCTTTCAGCTCTGTCATTCTCTCTTCTCTGTCTGTCTCTGTCTCTCTTTCTTTCAGCTCTGTCATTCTCTCTCTCTCTGTCTGTCTCTGTTTCTCTTTCTTTCAGCTCTGTCATTCTCTCTCTCTGTCTGTCTCTGTTTCTCTTTCTTTCAGCTCTGTCATGCTCTCTCTCTCTCTGTCTGTCTCTTTCTTTCAGTTCTGTCATTCTCTCTCTCCGTCTGTCTCTGTTTCTCTTTCTTTCCACTCTGTCATTCTCTCTCTCTGTCTGTCTCTTTTTCTCTTTCTTTCAGTTCTGTCATTCTCTCTCTCCATCTGTCTCTGTTTCTCTTTCTTTCAGCTCTGTTCTTCTCTCTCTGTGTGTCTGTCTCTCTTTCTTTTTCTTTCAGCTCTGTCATTCTCTCTCTCTGTCTGTCTCTGTTTCTCTTTCTTTCAGCTCTGTCATTCTCTCTCTGTGTCTGTCTCTGTTTCTCTTTCTTTCAGCTCTGTCATTCTCTCTCTCTCTCTGTCTTGTTTCTCTTTCTTTCAGCTCTGTCATCTCTCTCTCTGTCTGTCTCTGTTTCTCTTTCTTTCAGCTCTGTCATTCTCTCTCTCTGTCTGTCTCTGTTTCTCTTTCTTTCAGCTCTGTCATTCTCTCTCTCTCTCTGTCTCTGTTTCTCTTTCTTTCAGCTCTGTCATTCTCTCTCTCTGTCTGTCTCTGTTTCTCTTTCTTTCAGCTCTGCCATTTCTCTCTTTGTCTGTCTCTGTCTCTCTTTCTTTCAGCTCTGTCATTCTCTCTCTCTCTGTCTGTCTTTCTCTGTCTTTCAGCTCTGTCATTCTCTCTCCGTCTGTCTCTGTTTCTCTTTCTTTCAGTTCTGTCATTCTCTCTCTCCAGCTGTCTCTCTTTCTCTTTCTTTCAGCTCTGTCATTCTCTCTCTCTCTGTCTGTCTCTGTCTTCTTTTCTTTCAGCTCTGTCATTCTCTCTCTCTCTGTCTGTCTCTGTTTCTCTTTCTTTCAGCTCTGTCATGCTCTCTCTCTCCCTGTCTGTCTCTTTCTTTCAGTTCTGTCATTCTCTCTCTCCGTCTGTCTCTGTTTCTCTTTCTTTCAGCGTTGTCTTTCTCTCTCTCTCTCTGTCTGTCTCTCTTTCTTTTTCTTTCAGCTCTGTCATTCTCTCTCTCCATCTGTCTCTGTTTCTCTTTCTTTCAGTTCTGTCATTCTCTCTCTCTCTGTCTGTCTCTGTTTCTCTTTCTTTCAGCTCTTTCTTTCTCTCTCTCTCTGTCTGTCTCTGTTTCTCTTTCTTTCAGCTCTGTCATTCTCTCTCTCTTGTCTGTCTCTGTTTCTCTTTCTTTCAGCTCTGTCATTCTCTCTCTCTCTGTCTGTCTCTGTTTCTCTTTCTTCCAGCTCTGTCACTCTCTTTCTCCCTGTCTGTCTCATCTTTCTCTTTCTTTCAGCTCTGTCATTCTCTCTCTCTTCTGTCTCTCTTTCTTTTTCTTTCAGCTCTGTCATTCTCTCTCTCTGTCTCTGTTTCTCTTTATTTCAGCTCTGTCATTCTCTCTCTCTCTGTCTGTCTGTCTCTGTCTCTTTCTTTCAGCTCTGTCATTCTCTCTCTCCAGCTGTCTCTCTTTCTCTTTCTTTCAGCTCTGTCATTCTCTCTCTCTGTCTGTCTCGGTTCTCTTTCTTTCAGCTCTGTCATTCTCTCTCTCTCTGTCTGTCTCTTTTTCTCTTTCTTTCAGCTCTGTCATTCTCTCTCTCTCTCTGTCTCTCTTTCTCTTTCTTTCAGCTCTGTCATTCTCTCTCTCCAGCTGTCTCTCTTTCTCTTTCTTTCAGCTCTGTCATTCTCTCTCTCTCTGTCTGTCTCTTTTTCTCTTTCTTTCAGCTCTGTCATTCTCTCTCTCTCTGTCTGTCTCTTTTTCTCTTTCTTTCAGCTCTGTCATTCTCTCTCTTCTCTCTCTCTCTCTCTGTCTCTCTTTCTCTTTCTTTCAGCTCTGTCATTCTCTCTCTCCAGCTGTCTCTCTTTCTCTTTCTTTCAGCTCTGTCATTCTCTCTCTCTGTCTGTCTCTGTTTCTCTTTCTTTCAGCTCTGTCATTCTCTCTCTCTCTCTCTCTCTCTCTGTCTCTCTTTCTCTTTCTTTCATCTCTGTCATTCTCTCTCTCTCTCTGTCTCTGTTTCTCTTTCTTTCAGCTCTGTCATTCTCTCTCTCTGTCTGTCTCTGTTTCTCTTTCTTTCAGTTCTGTCATTCTCTCTCTCTCTGTCTGTCTCTGTTTCTCTTTCTTTCAGCTCTGTCATTCTCTCTCTCTCTGTCTGTCTCTGTTTCTCTTTCTTTCAGCTCTGTCATTCTCTCTCTCTGTCTGTCTCTGTTTCTCTTTCTTTCAGCTCTGTCATTCTCTCTCTCTGTCTGTCTCTGTTTTCTCTTTCTTTCAGCTCTGTCATTCTCTCTCTTTGTCTGTCTCTGTCTCTCTTTCTTTCAGCTCTGTCATTCTCTTCTCTCTGTCTGTCTTTCTCTGTCTTTTAGCTCTGTCATTCTCTCTCCGTCTGTCTCTGTTTCTCTTTCTTTCAGTTCTGTCATTCTCTCTCTCTGTCTGTCTCTATTTCTCTTTCTTTCAGCTCTGTCATTCTCTCTCTCTGTCTGTCTCTGTCTCTCTTTCTTTCAGCTCTGTCATTCTCTCTCTCTGTCTGTCTCTGTTTCTCTTTCTTTCAGCTCTGTCATGCTCTCTCTCTCTGTCTGTCTCTTTCTTTCAGTTCTGTCATTCTCTCTCTCCGTCTGTCTCTCTCTCTTTCTTTCAGCTCTGTCATTCTCTCTCTCTGTCTGTCTCTCTTTTCTTTCAGTTCTGTCATTCTCTCTCTCTGTCTGTCTCTGTTTCTATTTCTTTCAGCGGTGTCTTTCTCTCTCTCTCTCTGTCTGTCTCTCTTTCTTTTTCTTTCAGCTCTGTCATTCTCTCTCTCCATCTGTCTCTGTTTCTCTTTCTTTCAGTTCTGTCATTCTCTCTCTCTCCGTCTGTCTCTGTTTCTCTTTCTTTCAGCTCTGTCATTCTCTCTCTCTGTCTGTCTCTGTTTCTCTTTCTTTCAGCTCTGTCATTCTCTCTCTCCGTCTGTCTCTGTTTCTCTTTCTTTCAGCTCTGTCATTCTCTCTCTTTGTCTGTCTCTCTTTCTCTTTCTTTCAGCTCTGTCATTCTCTCTCTCTTCTGTCTCTTTCTTTTTCTTTCAGCTCTGTCATTCTCTCTCTCTGTCTCTGTTTCTCTTTCTTTCAGTTCTGTCATTCTCTCTCTCTTCTGTCTGTCTCTGTTTCTCTTTCTTTCAGCTCTGTCATTCTCTCTCTCTCTGTCTGTCTGTCTCTGTCTCTTTCTTTCAGCTCTGTCATTCTCTCTCTCCAGCTGTCTCTCTTTCTCTTTCTTTCAGCTCTGTCATTCTCTCTCTCTGTCTGTCTCGGTTTCTTTTCTTTCAGCTCTGTCATTCTCTCTCTCTCTGTCTGTCTCTCTTTCTCTTTCTTTCAGCTCTGTCATTCTCTCTCTCTCTCCATGTCTCTGTTTCTCTTTCTTTCAGCTCTGTCATTCTCTCTCTCTCTCTCTCTTCTCTCTCTTCTCTCTCTCTCTCTCTCTCTGTCTCTCTTTCTCTTTCTTTCAGCTCTGTCATTCTCTCTCTCCAGCTGTCTCTCTTTCTCTTTCTTTCAGCTCTGTCATTCTCTCTTCTCTGTCTGTCTCTGTTTCTCTTTCTTTCAGCTCTGTCATTCTCTCTCTCTGTCTGTCTCTGTTTCTCTTTCTTTCAGCTCTGTCATTCTCTCTCTCTGTCTGTCTCTGTTTCTCTTTCTTTCAGCTCTGTCATGCTCTCTCTCTCTCTGTCTGTCTCTTTCTTTCAGTTCTGTCATTCTCTCTCTCCGTCTGTCTCTCTCTCTCTTTCTTTCAGCTCTGTCATTCTCTCTCTCTGTCTGTCTCTCTCTTTCTTTCAGTTCTGTCATTCTCTCTCTCTGTCTGTCTCTGTTTCTCTTTCTTTCAGCGGTGTCTTTCTCTCTCTCTCTCTGTCTGTCTCTTTCTTTTTCTTTCAGCTCTGTCATTCTCTCTCTCCATCTGTCTCTGTTTCTCTTTCTTTCAGCTCTGTCATTCTCTCTCTCCGTCTGTCTCTGTTTCTCTTTCTTTCAGCTCTGTCATTCTCTCTCTCTGTCTGTCTCTCTTTCTCTTTCTTTCAGCTCTGTTTCTCTCTCTCTCTGTCTGTCTCTGTTTCTCTTTCTTTCAGCTCTGTCATTCTCTCTCTCCCTGTCTGTCTCTCTTTCTCTTTCTTTCAGCTCTGTCATTCTCTCTCTTTGTCTGTCTCTCTTTCTCTTTCTTTCAGCTCTGTCATTCTCTCTCTTTGTCTGTCTCTCTTTCTCTTTCTTTCAGCTCTGTCATTCTCTCTCTCTTCTGTCTCTCTTTCTTTTTCTTTCAGCTCTGTCATTCTCTCTCTCTGTCTCTGTTTCTCTTTCTTTCAGCTCTGTCATTCTCTCTCTCTGTCTCTGTTTCTCTTTCTTTCAGTTCTGTCATTCTCTCTCTCTCTCTGTTGTCTCTGTTTCTCTTTCTTTCAGCTCTGTCATTCGCTCTCTCTCTGTCTGTCTCTGTCTCTTTCTTTCAGTTCTGTCATTCTCTCTCTCTGTCTGTCTCTCTTTCTCTTTCTTTCAGCTCTGTCATTCTCTCTCTCTGTCTGTCTCTGTTTCTCTTTCTTTCAGCTCTGTCATTCTCTCTCTCTGTCTGTCTCTCTTTCTCTTTCTTTCAGCTCTGTCATTCTCTCTCTCTCTCCATGTCTCTGTTTCTCTTTCTTTCAGCTCTGTCATTCTCTCTCTCCAGCTGTCTCTCTTTTTCTTTCTTTCAGCTCTGTCATTCTCTCTCTCTCTCTCTGTCTCTTTTTCTCTTTCTTTCAGCTCTGTCATTCTCTCTCTCTCTCTCTCTGTCTCTCTTTCTCTTTCTTTCAGCTCTGTCATTCTCTCTCTCCAGCTGTCTCTCTTTCTCTTTCTTTCAGCTCTGTCATTCTCTCTTCTCTGTCTGTCTCTTTTTCTCTTTCTTTCAGCTCTGTCATTCTCTCTCTCTCTGTCTGTCTCTTTTTCTCTTTCTTTCAGCTCTGTCATTCTCTCTCTCTCTCTGTCTGTCTCTGTTTCTCTTTCTTTCAGCTCTGTCATTCTCTCTCTCCAGCTGTCTCTCTTTCTCTTTCTTTCAGCTCTGTCATTCTCTCTCTCTCTGTCTGTCTCTGTTTCTCTTTCTTTCAGCTCTGTCATTCTCTCTCTCTCTGTCTGTCTCTCTTTCTCTTTCTTTCAGCTCTGTCATTCTCTCTCTCTCTATGTCTCTGTTTCTCTTTCTTTCAGCTCTGTCATTCTCTCTCTCTCTCTCTCTCTCCTCTCTCTCTCTCTCTCTCTCTGTCTCTCTTTCTCTTTCTTTCAGCTCTGTCATTCTCTCTCTCAGCTGTCTCTCTTTCTCTTTCTTTCAGCTCTGTCATTCTCTCTCTCTGTCTGTCTCTGTCTCTCTTTCTTTCAGCTCTGTCATTCTCTCTCTCTGTCTGTCTCTGTTTCTCTTTCTTTCAGCTCTGTCATGCTCTCTCTCTCTCTGCTGTCTCTTTCTTTCAGTTCTGTCATTCTCTCTCTCGTCTGTCTCTCTCTCTCTTTCTTTCAGCTCTGTCATTCTCTCTCTCTGTCTGTCTCTCTTTTCTTTCAGTTCTGTCATTCTCTCTCTCTGTCTGTCTCTGTTTCTCTTTCTTTCAGCGGTGTCTTTCTTCTCTCTCTCTGTCTGTCTCTCTTTTTTTTCTTTCACCTCTGTCATTCTCCCTCCATCTGTCTCTGTTTCTCTTTCTTTCAGTTCTGTCATTCTCTCTCTCCGTCTGTCTCTGTTTCTCTTTCTTTCAGCTCTGTCATTCTCTCTCTCTGTCTGTCTCTCTTTCTCTTTCTTTCAGCTCTGTCATTCTCTCTCTCTCTCTGTCTGTCTCTGTTTCTCTTTCTTTCAGCTCTGTCATTCTCTCTCTCTCTCTCTGTCTCTCTTTCTCTTTCTTTCAGCTCTGTCATTCTCTCTCTTTGTCTGTCTCTCTTTCTCTTTCTTTCAGCTCTGTCATTCTCTCTCTTTGTCTGTCTCTCTTTCTCTTTCTTTCAGCTCTGTCATTCTCTCTCTTTGTCTGTCTCTCTTTCTTTTTCTTTCAGCTCTGTCATTCTCTCTCTCTGTCTCTGTTTCTCTTTCTTTCAGTTCTGTCATTCTCTCTCTCTCTCTGTCTGTCTCTGTTTCTCTTTCTTTCAGCTCTGTCATTCTCTCTCCGTCTGTCTCTGTTTCTCTTTCTTTCAGCTCTGTCATTCTCTCTCTCTCTCTGTCTGTCTCTGTTTCTCTTTCTTTCAGCTCTGTCATTCTCTCTCTCTCTGTCTGTCTGTCTCTGTCTCTTTCTTTCAGCTCTGTCATTCTCTCTCTCCAGCTGTCTCTCTTTCTCTTTCTTTCAGCTCTGTCATTCTCTCTCTCTGTCTGTCTCTCTTTCTCTTTCTTTCAGCTCTGTCATTCTCTCTCTCTCTCTCTCTCTGTCTCTGTTTCTCTTTCTTTCAGCTCTGTCATTCTCTCTCTCCAGCTGTCTCTCTTTTTCTTTCTTTCAGCTCTGTCATTCTCTCTCTCTCTGTCTGTCTCTTTTTCTCTTTCTTTCAGCTCTGTCATTCTCTCTCTCTCTCTCTCTCTGTCTCTCTTTCTCTTTCTTTCAGCTCTGTCATTCTCTCTCTCCAGCTGTCTCTCTTTCTCTTTCTTTCAGCTCTGTCATTCTCTCTCTCTCTGTCTGTCTCTTTTTCTCTTTCTTTCAGCTCTGTCATTCTCTCTCTCTCTGTCTGTTCTTTTTCTCTTTCTTTCAGCTCTGTCATTCTCTCTCTCTCTCTCTCTGTCTCTCTTTCTCTTTCTTTCAGCTCTGTCATTCTCTCTCCAGCTGTCTCTCTTTCTTTCAGCTCTGTCATTCTCTCTCTCTCTGTCTGTCTCTGTTTCTCTTTCTTTCAGCTCTGTCATTCTCTCTCTCTCTCTCTCTCTCTCTCTCTCTGTCTCTCTTTCTCTTTCTTTCAGCTCTGTCATTCTCTCTCTGTCTCTCTTTCTCTTTCTTTCAGCTCTGTCATTCTCTCTCTCTCTCTCTCTCTCTCTCTCTCTCTCTCTCTCTGTCTCTCTTTCTCTTTCTTTCAGCTCTGTCATTCTCTCTCTCCAGCTGTCTCTCTTTCTCTTTCTTTCAGCTCTTTCATTCTCTCTCTCTCTGTCTGTCTCTGTTTCTCTTTCTTTCAGTTCTGTCATTTTCTCTCTCTGTCTGTCTCTGTTTCTCTTTCTTTCAGCTCTGTCATTCTCTCTCTCCTTCTGTCTCTCTTTCTCTTTCTTTCAGCTCTGTCATTCTCTCTCTCTCTGTCTGTCTCTTTTTCTCTTTCTTTCAGCTCTGTCATTCTCTCTCTCTCTCTCTCTCTCTCTCTCTGTCTCTCTTTCTTTCAGCTCTGTCATTCTCTCTCTCCAGCTGTCTCTCTTTCTCTTTCTTTCAGCTCTTTCATTCTCTCTCTCTCTGTCTGTCTTTTTCTTCCTTTGGGCTCTGTCATTCGCTCTCAGATCTATTTTTCTCTCAGAGCCAGACAAAAGACTTGCCCTCAGCACAATTATTTTAAGGGGCACTTCACCTCCTCTTAACCTCACAACCGCTAAATGGCAAGGACCCAGACTCTTCTGCAAGAACTTCACCTGTAAAAATGATCCAGTTCTGTATCTCTTGAAGAACATAAATTGGATAAATTAGAAACCACTCACAGAATGGCATGAAAAAATGTTCCTGGTCTAAAAGACAAATCTTATAAGGAAATACTTAATTTCCTGAATATGTGTAGCTTAGAGGACAGATGGGAGAGGGCTCACATGATAGAAACCTTCAAATATGTTATGAGAATTAATAAATGTTCAAGCAGAAAGCACTTTCCTGAACTAATACTTTCCTGAACCACATCTGACCCATGCATGTAATGATAGTTATGAGAAGTTCTATCCAATATAGTTGTCTTGGATTCAAAGTTGACATTGAAACCTTCTAAAAATGTGCACATAACCATAAATATAAAAAAATATGAGAACCATTCCATGTGAGAATATTAGTTGTAAAAACTATTCCATTTATGAAAATTTGTTGTAAAATGTGAATTAAATAACTAATAGTTTTGTAATGTTAAATAATACTACATCCTTTTTGGTATATTGTCTATTTATGAGAGGAGACACACCACACAAAGCATCAATAAATGAATTAACAGATATAATATGTAATCTTTATATTTTTTCTTCTTTAGTTAATTAGCTGCACATGAGCAGACAAGATTTAATACTGCTCTTGGAGTATGGGAGGGGCTGACTTTGGACTGGTTGTTTGCAGTATGTCTGAGCTGGAGAAAGATATACACAGAGAGACAGCTAGTACTTCAGTGGAAGCTAGGCCTATCATTTTCTTTGATTTCTTTTGGTTTGTTATTGTTTGTATCACTGGCTAAACTTTTAATAAATCTTGGCCTCTTGTTCTGCGTTCCTCTATCAAAGTGCAGGAAGCACAAACCCAGAGGAGACTGGTAATTTGTCACGCTGTATTTTGGAGACGTAAGTACAGATGGAACAAGATGCAATGTTATTGAGCACTTTGTAATTAAGGATATTGAATTGTTTTCTGGAGTATAAGGGAATCCATTAGAAAGATTGAGAGAGAGGTTAGAAGATACAGAATGGTAGGAAGGTTACAGTAATGAAGATACTAATAAGAATTTAATGAAATTCAAGAAGGAAGTGTCGTCCAGAAAAAGACAATTTAGAGTTCGAAGGTGGAAAAGACAATTTAGAGTTCGAAGGTGGAAAACTAATGTGAGAAAGTAGTATATTGCAGGAAAAGTAGTAGATAAATGGAGCAGCCTTCCAGAGGAAGTCATAGAATCAACCACAGTTAAGGAATGTAAGCATGTCTGGATGAGCATAAGGCTATTCTGCGGCTAAATCAAGGCTACTTGGATTCTATAAGTACAAGTGCCAGGATTGAGTTAGTGACTGAATGTGAGGAGTAATGGTGAGTATTTATCTACATTGTCCCCTAGGCAAAGCGTGTGCAGAAAGTAAATGCAGCTTTTGCAATTTGAGTTCAGGTAGAGGCAGGCATCTAGGAAAAGATCTGTGGCAGGTAATTGGTGACATGAGTCAGTAGTAAAGGACATTGGAAAGGTGCAGAGATGTAGCGATCTGGTTGTTGTCATCATATTTTTGTGCAAAACTAAAGAATTTATCCGGATGCCAAGAAAAGATGGGTAAAAACCCAAAAGAAAGTAGCAGTGTACCAAAGAAGGTGTGTTTGACGGCTATGAACCAAGAGTGAACTTTCAGACACTAATTGATTGGAGAGTCTGGAGAAGCAGGCTGCGGTCGACTTTGTCAAGAGCATCTTTACATGTTCGGTACATTTGCAAATGTGGGGAACTCAAGTTGCACATCTCCCCCCTTCTTGTTGCTGTCTCCCATGTGTAGATGTATTTGCGAAAATGCACTCATTTTATTTAACATAATAACATTAACAAGGGAATGAATTTATATAATAATTTGAGGTGATCCACTACTGGTGACTAATGATTCTCTGGCTATGGGAAAATAGTAGCAAATGTTACTTTAATACAATACAAATTTCTTTATGTATATCTTTAATTTACCACAATTATCTTATCAGATGTTCAGACATCCGAACCATCTGCGCTCAGGTACAATATCCTTAAATCAGGTGTTCCCGGCCTTCTTTTTCTTTCACATTTCTGCAATACATATTATGCAATTTATGTAACAGAAAATTATAAATATGTGTTGTTTTCAACTAAAGATAACACAGAATGAAACATGATTAGCATGTTAAAGGGCAAAACGTGTAAAATGTGGTGTTCTGCTGGTTGTTCCCTGTTTATGATTCTATTCTGTACAAATTAACAATCCATGGAGATCAAATATATCTCTATATTATCAATGACCAGCTTCTTACTATCAACCCAGCTTTCTTAGCATCCTGTGTTCTCAATCATTTCATCCTTATCATTGCTAAAAAAAAAGCAGCCCTTTTTCTCATTCTGTGTATGCCTTGTTTTCCAGTCTCTTCTCACTTTCTATCACATATGGAGGGTCAGTACCATACCTTTTAATTTTAGGACAACTTTTGTGCCTGCTCCCTCACTTCCGATCTTCAACATCCCATCATTAATCCTGGTTGATTGTAACACTTCTATTGATAACCTTGTAGCTTTGTCTGCCTCCGAGATGATCTCACCAACATCTCATTTGGCTTATCACAATGGACTAATTCTCCAACACAATGTGATGGTCACACCATTGACCTTGTCTTCTCTAATCTGTACACTTGCTCTCCGTTCTCCAAGTTCCCCTTTCCTCTCTATGATCAACACCACCTAAGATGAAGTTCCACCGCTACACCCTCATTACCTCTATCACCTCAGCCACCCAGAAATCTCACATTTACTGATCCTCAGCAACTTCCAACTCCCTACAGCCACTCCTCTCTACATGACCACACTCTCCTACACTAAATTAAATGCCACTGGAAAAACACACACACTAATGCAGACTCCCTCCAATACAGATTCATTATACACTCCTACCTCCACTTAACAAGACAAACTTACTTATCTTCCCCTACAACCATTCTGTCATCCAGACCCAAACTCCTCCGTGCTACATTCAACTTGCTCCTCTGCCCACTTCCACCACCTCCCACCACCACCTTTATATCCTGTCATTGCTGAACATTTCAAGAATAAAAATGAATACAAATTGAAAATAAATCTAATTCACCACACTGCAATGACTACACTTCTGTTAATTTATAGACCGTCAGCTTAATTTAGCCTATTCATCTAATCACAGAGAATGAGATGGTTTCACACTTCTCACCCTCATCTAACACCCTGTTCATTTGACTCTATGCCCTTACAACACAAATCCCTCACTCTCTACTACCCTATTCCACTACTCTAACCCATCTCTCCAATCTATCCTTTGCAACTGGCATGATTCCCTCTCCTTTCCAAAACCACTTATTAAAAATCCTAAAGAGCACATCTCCCAATCAACGACTTGTCTAAAACCACCTAACACACTTTCTGTCAACAAAATTCTTACTTGGTCCTCTGCAATCTGGTTTCTGTGTGCAACACTTTACTGAGACCACA
Source organism: Discoglossus pictus (assembly GCA_027410445.1). Classification (NCBI taxonomy): domain Eukaryota; kingdom Metazoa; phylum Chordata; class Amphibia; order Anura; family Alytidae; genus Discoglossus; species Discoglossus pictus. The sequence continues at coordinate 298,579,803 of CM050163.1, forward strand.
CTTACTAAAGTAGCTAACATCCTCATGACAGCCAAAACAAAATGATACTATATCTTCTTTGACAACGTTGGCCACTCAGTACTTCACCAGACTTTAGTGTAGCAAGAGTTTTGTGGACGTGAACTGCAGGTAGCAAAGACCACAGGAGCTGGAGGTCTGGGTGGACAGGCTTTAGGGGCAGGGACCACAGGAGAAGGAAGTCTGGCTGGACTAGTTGTTAGAGCAGGGACTACAGAAGCAGGAGGTCAGGCTGGACAAGTTACAGGAACAGGGGACACAGGAGAAGGCTGATCAGAAGCTGAGAGTCCAAGGCAGACTTACAGATAGGGTAAAGCAAAATTCAAGTCAATGGTCCAAAATTCCAGAAAAGAGTACCGGATTTCCCGGAAATTGCTAAATCAAGGGCAGAATCATAAATAGCAGGTAATAAACAGCACCAAGTCTGACCATGTTCAGATTACTGTAAGTGCATGCCCCATGCAAGGTTCAAATGTCACTGGTGCAATGACTTTCCATGCTGTGTCATTTGGAGAGGGCCCTGATACCTACTAACTCATGTCACCACCTGTATCTGCATATTATATACAGTATCTGCTACTGCATAACCTTCCACAAACAAAAAATAAACATGTCATAGACTGAGCATCAATGGCCCTACCCTCACAGCACTAGGCATCAACATTACAGTCATCAACTGCTCCAGCACACCATACCCCACACCAGCTCCCTTGGGATTATTCTGGATTTGCACTCCCCTCAAATCCAATCACATGCCATAACCTGCTGAAAGCACCTTCAAATGTCATATTTTTCAAACACAAAAAACAAACAAAATCCTTTTGCACATAGAGTACTGCAACTCACTCATAACCACATTGCTTGCTAGTCTGTCCCCACTTCATTCAAACTTCCAATGCATTTTCTAGGCTTAGTCATTTCCCATCTGCTGCCTCACTCTTTCACTCCCTTCACAGGATTCCCAAATCCACTAGAATTAAGATTAAGTTCAAAATTCTAACCCTCACCTACAAATTCTGCAGAATTCGCTACCCTGCTTGATCACTTCACAGCATCAAAATCTCTCTGAAAACCCATATATTTAGAGAAGCCTACCAACTTATTCCCTATTATCAGTTATTTAGACAAGACAATCAAGGCCTCTTGTATATGGCTCCTGCTGCACACCACACTACACCACTAACAAGCAAACCCATCCTCTTTGTCTTTAATACCATTAATCCTCTTTTAATGTACAAGAATTCTTACAAGAACATTACTCTCTACACCTTCTGTATACTTTTGTCATTTTGTTCTTATGTATTCACTATATTTCCTGTATAAAGCACTATGGAATATTGTGGTGCTTTATATATAATTGATGTTAATAATCTCATCCAGTCTCCAATTTCCCTTTATATTCCATTTACAGATTACGTTTTTATGCACAATCCATTTCCTTCCTTCTCTGCTCCCTCAACACTCATACACTGTCTTATACCTTCTCTTTTTCTCTACCATCTGATCATCTATCAAACCCTTGTTCTCCTTCCTCCCTTCTCTCTTGCCTTGTTCTTCCTCTCATCCCATCTTCCATTTCTTCCTCCTCTTCCTCCATTCTCCTCATTCCCTATCACTCAATTCACCTCCTTTTGCTTTTTTCTCCATTCCTTTTTCTACTTCCTGGCCCTCTCCTCCTCATATCCTTCCCCAATTTTAGTTCCCCATCCCTTCATCCCCTCATTTCTCTGTTTCCAGTCCATTCTATTCTGTGTTTCAAGCCTCTCCCTCAATCTGTTTACCATTTCTCCCTAGTCTGCAATATTTTTCTTTCCATCATCTGTCTCTATCTATCCGTTCTTTATCCTGTTTTTCTCGATCCCTGTTCTCCTCCATCTTCCTCTCCCTCATTTTATATTTTTTCCTTTGCTTATTTCTATTAATTCATCTTTATCTGTGTTTGCCTTCCTCCTGTTCTTACTCCCATCCTTTCCTCAAGTCTTTCTCTCAGTCACTTTCTCCTCTCAGTCCCTCTTTCATCTTTTCTTCCTATGGTCTACATTCTCCTCCTCCCCTTCATCTCTTTATCCTTCCTCTCCCCATTCGTCACCTCTTCTTCCTCCTTTCCCTTTCACTTCCCCCATTCTTCACCTGTTTCTCTTCTGTCTCCTTCCTCTTTCTTTATTATTCCCCTGGGCCCTTCATCTATCACCTTTCTCATTTTTCTACTTCTGTAGCCCATTTTCCTTTATCTTCATCTCCAAGCATCTTCTCCTCTCCCAAAAAATCTTCTCTTTTCCTATTCTGCCTTCTCTTGACCTTGTGACTTAGTGCGTGCACATGAAAATAAACCATACCCAAATAAATGACAGACACCAGTATGTGATAAAACAGTCCACAGCTTTTATTTGAATGACAATAAATAAAAAAACAGAGGTGAATGCTCACGACCACCAAGGGAACCCAACCATCTGAAGTCTCCAGGAACCCCATGCCCAGGAGATCTCATAACCAAAACCTTTTGTGAACCATCACCAAAATATGCACCTTACCAAGAGCAATCAGCTGTGACAAAACATACATAACCAATAGGGAGGGAGGGAAACTCACATGTGCTCCCAAATAGAGTGACCAGTAAGGGTGGGAAAATTTAGTTTTATTCCCTGAGAACACCATCCGAGCAGTTAAATCCTCCAATTACTTCCTAGCAGGGGCTCCCTTTCCTCCTCTACTATTATTATTATCATTTATTGTAGTGGTTATTTCTATTTGGTGTGTAATTTCTATTTGGTGTGCGCCAACATTTTGCATAGCGCTATACATAAGTTGCGTTCAAGGCAAAACAATACTAACACATTACAAAGATGGTTGGCCCTGTCTTTGACTTAGAATCCAGTGTCATGGTGCTTTCCCCAAAGCACATTGCAAGATTGAAAACTCACAGACTTACAATCTAAAGGTTTTGGTGTGGTGCAGGAGGGTGAAAAATGCAGTGTGCATGTTAAGGAGGCAAGTTATATGCTTCTTTAAACAGGGGTATTTTTAGTGAGGTTTTGAAGGATTTGAAGCAGAAGGATAATCTGGTGGAGCGAGGCAAGGAGTTCCAGAGAATAGGAACAGAGCAAGAAAAGGAGTGAGAGGAGGTGATTAGAGAAGAGGAAAGAAGAAGAAGGTCATTAGCAGAGCGAAGAGGGTTGGTGGAGAATATTTGGAGATGAGAGCAGAGATATAAGGGGATGCAGTGTTGTTGAGGGCTTTGTAAGTTAGGGTCATGATTTTACATTTTATTCTTGAGGCTAAGGCAAGCCAGTGCAGTGATTGACAGAGAGGTGATGCCGACACTGAACTTGTGTATGGAAGATGAGTCTAGCAGAGGCATTCATAATGCATTGAACCATGAGAGAGCAGTATCTCTGATTCCAAGGGAATGGTCATTTTGGATTAGTAGAGGGTGATCAACTGTATCAAAGGCAGCAGAGATCCAGAAGTAGAATATTATTCTTCCTCCTGTTCTATCTCATCCCAATCTTCTCCATAACCTCCACTAATTCTATCTTCTTTATCTCTTCTCCCTAGTCTTTCTTCTACTTCCTAGGCCTCACCATGCTCCTTAATTTGATTCCCTTGCTCTGCCTCTTCACCCTTCTTCTCTGCATATTTCTTTATATTTTTTCTCCTTCCTCCTCCTTTCCCCTATTCTTTTCTATACTTCATCCTCTATCCTGTCTTTTCCTCCATCCTTCTCTTTCTCTCCAATGTTTTTTTCTTTCCTCTCCCTCTTTCTTCTACCTGTTGTTCTCTCCCCTTCTTGTTTCTATTCATGCCTCTTTCTGCAGCTGGTTATCAGTGCCTCCGATCTCTGTTTAATCTCTGCCTATTTAAAGCTCTCTGTCAAGATGCAATCCCTGGAGTAATTCCCTTATTTCTATTAAATGAGCGGAATAGATGGATATGTATCAATGAAGACAGAGTGCCTGGGAGGTGAGAGATAGCTGTGGGCATAGGAGGGGGCCGGTCTGTGTGCCACTGAGAGATGGGTGACATGGGAGACAGGGCTCTCTGGCTGCTATGGTGACACTGTTAATTCTCCAACTGTGACTCTTCTCAGGCTCCAGCTCACACATCCTTTCTGAGCAGTTAGTTTGGGCCTGCAATAAAATGGTAGTAACTAGATAGCAGCCTATAATTTAAAAGGAGAGAGCCCATGTGGTATGTGTGATTCTTCTGTGTCACCTGCCATGGAAGCGTGGCACACTGCCTCCACTGAGAGATGGCTCCAAAGTAAGTCTGACAAACTGACAATCCAGGGGTTAATTACATTTGATCTGTGTTTGATTTTAAAATAAAAGGGTAAGGATTTCATCACAACAAACACCTGCTGCAGGTAGATAATTCAGTAACCATGATGGAACAAAACCCTCCCAGTCGTGTCCCTTATAACAGAGTTCAGACATTTTTTACACAGGTTAAACTACCACTATTTAGAAGGGAAAAAAACATCATGTGCATGTGAAGTATGCAATAAATTAATAACATCAATAGTTGTGTAAATTTATAATATAAAATCATTTTAGAAAAAAATAATTTTTTTAAAAAAAACTGTATATAAAAGAATCAATCTTTTCTGGCGTCAACCCTTCCAGATAACTTGGAGTTTGTGGTTATCTTATCTATCACGGGGGAATCATTGGAGCTTATAATTTGACGCCCACCCATTCACAATCACATGCTCAGATGCAGGGAGTTTGCCATTATAACTGTAAGCCCTGCTCCGAAAGAGATGTAAACATCCTCTCATACATGTAATCTTCACCACAGTAATATCAAGGAAGAGTAGCAACAACATGTTTTTCTTTCCAATTAAAATATAATTTTATTATATTTTCCTGCCAAATTATATTTTTAGTCAAATGTTTCAATCATATTTTTTCATGGCATAGGCTTTGCACATATATAGCTTCTCATCTTCCTATTTGCAGCCATTGTTGAGTAGTTCACAATGTGCACTCATCATCAGGGCTGTGAGCAGTGTTACTTTCACCTTGTTGGCATTTTTTGGGGAAAACAAGTTCAGGGCAAGTCCAGCTTCCCACATCAAGACAAAAACTACAAAGACCAGTGTGAGTGACCGTCGTGGTGCAAAAAAAATGATGCCATTAGTCATTAAAAGTATTATACAGGGTCACGGGTAAGATGGGATCTTCTATACTCAAAGTCTGAAAAATTTAGATTTTCTCAAAAATAGTTTTACATTCATGCCTTACACACCTGCTAATGTTCATTATATACTTCACAGACATATCCTGACCTGGTTATTTCTTCCTGATATCTGGCATCACACGCAGCTTGGTATGTCTAAAAACCATCATTTGTAATATTCCTACCAAAGATTACAGATCTTTAGAGGTCTCCCTGAGTCATGGACTATGAAGGAGCAAGGGCCATGATACACCGTTACTGTAAATGAACACTGTATTTGTAGAAACACCAATGTAATATTACTATACAACTCTATTGTTATCATTATCTACCTATAATTAAAGATTATTTTAAGATTTTTCAGCACCTCAAAAGATTTTAATACATTTCCTAAGACTTTCCTGTATGGTATTTTGAATAACTAAACTTGATAATGGGAAAAGACTTTCCTGTATGGTATTTTGAATAACTAAACTTGATAATGGGAAAAGACTTTCCTGTATGATATTTTGAATAACTAAACTTGATAATGGGAAAAGACTTTCCTGTATGGTATTTTGAATAACTAAACTTGATAATGGGAAAAGACTTTCCTGTATGGTATTTTGAATAACTAAACTTGATAATGGGAAAAGACTTTCCTGTATGGTATTTTGAATAACTAAACTTGATAATAAGAAAAGACTTTCCTGTATGGTATTTTGAATAACTAAACTTGATAATAAGAAAAGACTTTCCTGTATGGTATTTTGAATAACTAAACTTGATAATGGGAAAAGACTTTCCTGTATGGTATTTTGAATAACTAAACTTGATAATGGGAAAATGTTTTTAGAAAGCAAAAAAAATAAGCCTTTGCATTTTTCCTTTGCATAGGCAATTATTGTTACCGTGTGATTCCGTTTTTTACTGAGCCTTCTTTTTGCATATTCTGCCTGAATAGGACGTGCCCTTGTAAACTAATGAGCTTGCATTTGTTCTGCTGAGAGAACTGTCAATTATAGATGCAACATTCCCAGTTGTGCAGATAGAGACTTCCTTTCTGCATTTGAAGTCTCCTGCCATTTCAGGAAGTCAATAGCTGGAAACAAATTCCACATTAGCATAACCACATGTAGCAGGATATTTTTCATTGAAGACAAAAAAAAAACATAAAAATATATTAATATACTCTCATTTATTTATATGGTCATGTGAATAACAACACATAATAAGGGGCAACCTGTTTTCTAAAAGTAAAAAAATAAATAAACACCAACTTTAGAATTTTCCTTTTTATTTGCAATTATTCTATACTGGCGGTTTTCCATTTTCTTTTTCCATCTGTTACTCTTCTCATGAGCATGTGTCCTTATAAAATACTATAATTTCCATTATCCTGTTGAAACCATTGGCAGTTTTTCGCTGCCAGATTCATATCATGCACAGATAGAAGCTTCCTCTCCATTCAAAGTCTTCCAACCTCAGTAAGTTGATTAGAAAAAAAACAAATGTTAATGTATTTTTTTGCAGGTCATCAATGATAATATTTTACATATATGATACAGTGGTCCTTTAATATGTTATATAAATATTAAACATGATTAAGTTTTTTTCTTAATCAGGTAACACTAACCTAACCCATTCTGTCAGCAAGTAAATGAACACATATAATACTTACAGTCATATTTAATGTTACATCCTCAGCCCAAGCGACACTCTACATTTTGTCTTCTCGATGTCACCTCTGGTTATGAATGTCAGACTACACATACCATGGCTGTCACCTGAGGAGCCAGAGATGCACTGGGTATAAACATGACTGGAAGGGTCGTCTGTGTGTGAGACACTTACAGACCAGTTTAAGAGAATGCGTCCTGATTGTGAGACTGTTCAGTTGGTGCTATGTACTGTATCACACAGAGTTCAGTGCCCCATGTGTCTTGTTGCTGCATCCCGATAGATAGACAGAGATAGATAGATAGATAGATAGATAGATAGATAGATAGATAGATAGATAGATAGACATATAGCCATATAGATAGACAGGCAGCTAGACATAGATAGATAGACATATAGCCATATAGATAGACAGACATATAGCCATATAGATAGACAGGCAGCTAGACATAGATAGACAGACAGATAGACATAGATAGATAGACATATAGCCATATAGATAGACAGACATATAGCCATATAGATAGACAGGCAGCTAGACATAGATAGACAGACAGATAGACATAGATAGATAGACATATAGCCATATAGATAGACAGACATATAGCCATATAGATAGACAGGCAGCTAGACATAGATAGACAGACAGATAGACATAGATAGATAGATAGATAGATAGATAGACAGATGAATATAGATAAATGTATCTCCTCTTCCTCTAACACCTTCTGGCTCCCATTTGCCTTTTTAAGCCAAGCTAAGGAGCCAGACAGGCAGGAGAGTCCTTACATATATTTATGAGACAGAAGTTAGAGACTCAACTCCAGGAATGTTCTGCATGCAAGCTGTGTTAGCACTGCAAACATTTATAAAGCTTTTAAAGCCACATACTACTTTTGTAAAACATGAACAATTGTATATATTTCAAGACCAAAAAAGAATTTGACTTTAACCTTCTGATATACTGTTTTTCCTCTTTCTCTCATGTCTCCGCTCAGGCTCCCCCTTTTAAATCTCACACTGTCTTGTCAGAGTCTCTCATCCCTTTCAGTCTCCATTTCTTTTCTTTCTCACTTTCTCTTGATACTCTCATTTCTTCTCTCAGACACCCCAGGTTTTTTCACTATATTTAATCACTCACTTTTCTCCTGTTTGCCCTCTTCAATTTTCTCATTACCCCCTTCCTCTTTTTGTCCCCTCTCATTCTCTGTTGCCCTCCATCGCCTCTCACTCTTTCTTACTCTCCTTTTTACACTTCCTTCGCTTCTGCCTCATTGTTTGCTCTCAATTTCCCTCTCTCCTCTTCCCTCATAAATCTCAATCTCATTTAACACTCTCTATGTATGTCTTTGTGTCTCCTCTCTCCCATTTCTCTCTCCTCCTTTCCTCTCTCTTTCTCACTATATATATAATCCCCCTCCTCTCTCCTCCGCCCTTTCTCTGTGTGTGTCTGGCTGCCTTTATTCTGTATATATTCAGTCTTTAGGTCACAGTCCCAGGATGCTGAGCGAGGGAAAACTTTCCTAATTAGCTGTGGTTCTCCTCACTTGAGATCAGATGAGAAAGAGAAACTTTTTAACGATGGCTGTGAGCTCTGACACCTTCTGCATCTTGCCAGGATAGCGCA